>RJWJ010000520.1:35761-219171 GCA_004363605.1 Indri indri
AAAAAAAAAAAAAAAAAAAAAAAAAAGAAAAGAAATTGGGCCACGGCTCTATAACAGAAAATATGAGGGATTTCAGAACGGCTGAGTATAGAAAGTGAGTTTATCAACAGGTAAGGCTAAGGTCCAGACTGATGAGAAGGTAGAATCATGGAGATCTGACAAGAGGTACTAGAGTTGGGAAAAGAATTCTAATATCTGGGAAGACAGGGTTATTAGGTTGGTGCAAAAGTAATTGCGGTTTTGGACCGTGAATTTTAATTCATTGTAACTAGGCTCAAACACATCTTTAGTCATGAAAATAGGAACCATTATAATCAACACGTTTTTGCCAGTGAGAAATAAGTTTGTTCCTGCAGTGTAAAAATCCATGCTTTGGGATTCCACGAACTCTTGGAAAGCATTTTCTGCATCCTGCTGGTTGTGGAAGTGTTTTCCCTGCAAAAAGTTGTTGAGATGCTAGAATTGAAGAGGTTGTAGTCAGTTGGCGAGAGGCCAGGTGAATATGGCAGATGAGGCAAAACTTAATGGACCAATTCATTCAACTTTTGAAGCACTGGTTGTGTGATGTGTCTTCAGGCATTGTTGTGGAGAAGAATTGGTCCCTTTCTGTTGGGCCTTTTGTGTTGACCCATATTGGCTGCAGGCGTTTCAGTTTTGGGTGCATCTCATTGATTTGCTGAGCATACTTCTCAGATTTAATGGTTTCTCCAGGATTCAGCAAGCTGTAGTGGATCTGACTGGCAGCAGACCGTCAAACAGTGACCACCTGTGATCATTTTGTGGTGCAAGTTTGGCTTTGGAAAGTGCTTTGGAGCTTTTTCTTGGTCTAACCACTGAGCATGTCATCGCCAATTGTCGTATGAAATCCACTTTTCGTCACATGTCACAATTCGATCCAGAAATGGTTGGCCGTTGTTGCATACGAGAAGACAACACTTCAAAATGATGATCTTTTTTTGATTTTCGGTCAGCTCATGTGGCACCCATTTACCAAGCTTTTTCACCTTGCCCATTTGCTTCAAATGCCAAATAACCATAAAATGGTCCACCTTGAGTTCTTTGGCAACTTCTCATGTAGTTGTAAGAGGATCAGCTTGGATGATTGCTCTCAATTGGTCGTTGTCAACTTCCAATGGCCGGCCACTGTGCTCCTCATCTTCAAGGCTCTCGTCTACTTTGCAAAACCTCTTGAACCACCACTTCACTGCACATTTGTTAGCAGTTCCTGGGCCAAATTCTGGGTTGATGTTGTGAGTTGTCTCTGCTGCTTTACGACCCATTTTGAACTCTGATAAGAAAATCGCTCGAATTTACTTTTTGTCTAACATCATTTCCACAGTCTCAAATAAATACAAAATAAACAGCAAGTAATAAGTCATTAGCAAAAAACATAAAGTGAGAAATGCACATTAAAATGATGCATAATATAACCACATTTATTTAAGAATGTATTCCAATACCAAACAGCAAATTTCAACAATGCTAAAACCACGAATACTTTTGCACCTACCTAACATGTACTGATATATATGGCACTGGACTACTAGCCCAGAATGGATCATGCTCTAAAAGAAAATGAAAGCAGAGTTAGTTTAGGAGAAAGAATATCAGATGTGGGCACTGGAAACCAGGGTACAAAGTTATGCATGACATGAGAATGACTTGCTTTCTAGACGCTTGTATAGTCTAGGGTTGAGGAAGAGTCTATAGATCAGAGTTAAATGACTTCATCTGGGAAAGAAAGACAAAAAGAGGCAGAAGATCCCATCCAGAAAGATCCCTACAGTCTTGTTACATGACTTGCAAATGTGATGATCTACAGAAAAATTTCTTGGTGAGGCGAAGGATACACAGATTTTGATCTGTATATATCAAGGTCCTCATAGGTGTCCATCTCTACCTCTGCCTTACCCATTCCCAAATTTGACAATTTATTCAGAAGACAGAGACAGAATCACTGAATTAAACAATATCAGCAGGCTGGTCATAAGTATATTTTAGCCCTGAAAGTATCTTAAGTTTTTAGCATATCTGCGTATAAACTATTAAAATAGTGTTTCTGATCAAAACATTTGCATTGAGATATGCACCATTTCAAAAACTCGCTTTAGGCTTCTAGAATATTGCAAACTTCATAGACAACACTAAATATTAAGCAATACATTAGAAAGTAATTTGAATTAACCTACTCAAGTATATAAATCATACTACTGGTTAAACATTCATAAGAAAGAATATTGATAAAAACCTCAGCTGATTCACCTGCATGTATTTCTGAATACACATGTCTTATTTTTCTCAGCTCAAATTTAACTGTAAGATTTCTAAATAGAAGTAAATTATAAAAGAATTATTCACAAATTATACAGGGCAAGTGCTTATGATCAGTAGATTTTGTTGTGTAGGAATAACTGTAATGGTAAAAGTAACTCAAAATAATCCCTGTAATTCATGAAATAGAAAAAAAAATCATGTACTGAAAATGTGTTAGTGACATTGCATATTAAAACAACAATGACCTGTGAAAATGTAGTACTGATAAGAATAATATTATTTCAAAGTAAAAGCATATATCTCAAAAAGACATATTTTTTTGACTCACATAATTTATCCATCAAAATAACACATCAGTGTGTTTTTTATTTTTATTTCATATAAAAGGTATTATTCTTCAGAACAAAAAATTATTATTATCTATATACAAAATATTTTATCTATCCTCCATTAAATCTAAATTAATATTCATATGTATAACCTTCCACTAATATTAGTCTCAATTTAAATTGCAATACAAATATAAAATTTTACTAAAGTAGAAAACGGGGGCAATTATCTAAATAAAACCTGTGCACCCCCAACACATTCTCTTTCAAGTGTCTTCATTATTTCTCCAACAACAGTCAGTTAGTTATTCCCACCAATTTATTGCATTTAGATTTTTAGGATAGAAGCTGGATGCATTAAACAAATAAACCAAATCTAATTATATATGTTATTTTACTCAAGCAATTTAAAAAAAGAAAGAAACTTGTCAAAAATTTTGAACCAATGATCTCAATTATTTAACTGAAAATAGTGACAATACCGTACACGAAAAGCAAAATTCAAATGTTCATTCAACAATCTTATGTTTATATAAAAAATAATAAACACGTGCCATACTTTTAGAAAAGTTAAGTATGACACATCCAATGACACGATGTTTAAAATAATAACCAATAACCTGATTGATGTAAATGGTGAAGAAAATCATCAAAGATAAATTGTATCAAGCCAACATATTAAAAATATTTTAAATTATGGGCTATGGTTATTAAATAAATAGTTAATTATAAATAATTTTGACTAATTGATATTATTAACTAGTTAAATATTAACTAATAAAAACTATATAAAAAAGTGACCAATCAAGTAGGATATGTACAGATAATCTGTAATTGAAATATTTTGGTACTGAAGATATTAATTAATGCAAAATAGCTGCCACACTCTCCAACAATAGTCAGTTATTCCCATCGATTTATTGCATTTAGATTTTTAGGATAGATGCTGGATGCATTAAACAAATAAACCAAATCTAATTATATATGTTGTTTTACTCAAGCAATTCTAAAAAAGGGAATGATTTGAATTAAGGATTTAACAAGACGACATATTCCTAATACTTTTTTTCTTTCTTTCTTTTTTTTTTTTTGGAGACAGAGTCTGGCTCTGTTGCCGGGACTAGAGTGCCATGGCATCAGCCTTAGCTCACAGCAACCTCAAACTCCTGGGCTCAAGCAATCTTTCTGCCTCAGGCTCCCAAGTAGCTGTGGCTATGGGCATACTTCACCATGCCCGGCTAATTTTTTCTATATATTTTTAGTTGCCCAGCTAATTTCTTTCTATTTTTAGTAGAGATGGGGTCTTGCTCTTGCCCAGGCTAGGCTGGTCTCAAATTCCTGAGCTCAAATGATCCTCCCTCCTCGGCCTCCCAGACTGCTAGGATTACAGGCATGAGCCACCGCGCCCGGCCGACATATTCCTAATTCTAAGCCTGGATACATCTCTATCTCTTTGAAATTGGGGCAATGCTTAGGAGACCTTATTAAAGGAAATAAAATTGCAAGTATAACTAGCTTGTCTGTACTCACTTTATAAACCCACATATGAGGAAGTCAACTTTAGCTAGAGGCTTCACACTTTAAATGGAAAGTAAGATATTTCTAGATGGAGAGGAAGGATTCTGCAGTATGGACTGAAGAAAGAACAAAACTGATAGCTGTTGAAAAGGAATAGAAAGGACTCAATGAAAGGTTCTGTGCAGAAAGGAGATGAGCTGCTTGTGAGTAGTGATTATTCATTTTTTATTTTTTTTTATTCAGCATACTATGGGAATACAAATGTTTAGGTTACATATATTGCCTTTGCCCCACCCAAGTCAGAGCTTCAAGTGAGTCCATTCCCTGACATTCACATTCCTTTGAGTCTTGGCTTAGCATAATTGAGAATGTGTAGTAACTTAAGCATGTGTCAAAGCTTTCCTGGACTATTCTGTAGCAAGCTCCTAAGTCTTGATTCCCTTGCACTGTCCAAAATATTCTTCCTCTTCAGTGACAACAGCTAACACTGATCATGACAATTAGCAAGGGATAAAACATGATTCACCATTACCCATTATTATTGTCTGGGAATTAGTACCGTTCATGCTACTGTAAATAATTGATGTGCCAGTCCTTATAGCCAACAAATGCAAAACGGGTAGCTCAGGATAATGAAATTGAAAATAAATTCACTATAAAATGGGACATACTTACAAATGCTACTTAAACTTTCTAAATATCATTCATGTTACATATGCTGTGGAAATTTTTATTCTTTTTCTTTTATTCTTTTCCCTCTCTCTAAGATTTTTTTTTTTTTTATGTTTCACCATATGTGAAAACACATCATGTGAAAAAACATCAACATTGTTATCTTTTCTCCTGTAACCTTCTTAGGCACTCACAAGAGAATTTATCACAGATCAGCATTGTTTGTACTGAGGAAATTATACAACTGCCTTCCAAACGCCCAATGTTTGCTTTCTTCTTTATAGGTGAAATTTAATTTCAAACATGATATATTGAATAACAACTAAAATTTCAGACTTTAATAATTAGTTAAGTTTGGGCAATTGACCTGCTATACTTTCCAACAAGGTGTTACAATTTTTTTATGGTTTTATTTAATTTTTTAAGGAAATAGTATTAAGAGCAAGAGACATCTGTCAATTATTTTTTTCAAGCTAAAGAAGGTAAAGAGGAAAATGATAATGTTTTTACAGAAACTAGTAAAATATAACACAAAATGTTTCAAATTCTGTGAAGCCAAAACTCAAAAAACACCATCATTAAAGGGAATAACCAAACTATATTTAGGTACAGAGCACAAATACTCTTGATACAAAAAAGAGAAAAGTTAAAGCATAAAAACTAAGATGAACACAACTGTTAAATATAAGGTTTAAAAATAGGATGAACATGAACTGTTAATATAACTTTAAGCTACAGAAAAGTCTAATTTATAATGAAAGTGGAAAATATATGTGAGTTTCCAAGAATAAAATATTTTGAAAAGTCAATGATTTCAGATCTTTGACTATTAAATACTTTATTATTATCGCTATATGAGGATACAATTACCTCTCCTGACAGCATGGGCAAAGCTTCTTACAAGACTTGAGTCATTAAAATAGAAATTGTAATTTAAAATCAACCCTAAGTAAATTGAGTAGTTATTGATGACATTTATAAATAATGTTACTGCTCTAAATACTTCCACTTATTTTAGAAAATGTTACAAGTGTGCGGACTAGTTATCTAAATTAACATCTAAAATACAATCTAGAAGAAGAAATTGTTCTGATCTTTTCATTTCTTCCTTGCTGCAAGCTAATGTTTCCAGCACATCTTAAATTATATATATTTTTTTAATTTCAAAATATTACAGAGCACAAACGTTTTGGTTACATGACTTTTGTAGAGTTTGAATCAAAGTGGTAAGTGTGTCCATCACCCATATAGTGTACATTGTACTCGTTAGGTGTGAATTTACCCATCCTCTCCTCCCTCCTCCCACCTGCTTGATTTCCATTGAATTTTACTATCATACGTACACTTGAGGGGTGATCATTTAGTTCCGATTTAATAGTGTTAATGTAGATCTTTAAAATGATCTTCTTGTTACATTGCCTTACATATTTAACATTCTATACATTGCAATAGTTTATTATAATTATTTTACTATATAGTTTGTACTTTGTATATTTACTTTATTTAGAAATCTATGCAGTTCAATAAAACAAAATACTGTATTATTCCAAGGAGTAAAAACAAACTAGATATTTTGAATAATCTATTAGCTTCCTACACTAAAACCGTAATATGAATCCTGAAGAAAAGCAGTCACAAAAACAAAGATAAACCAAAACAAGAACATAGATTGTTCAATTTTCTCATCCATTCTACATTTATTTTGATTGTGTAATATCTGAATTTAACTTTGTAAGATCCAGAGGTGGGGAACCTGTGGCTTTGGGACCTCATGTGGCCTTCTGGATCCTTAAGTGTGGCCTTTTGACTGAATCCAAATTTTACGGAACAAATCTTTTGGGGATCTGGAGGGCCACATGTAGCCTTGAGGCCACAGGTTCCCATCAATTAAGGCCAAATTTTCAACCAAATTATTTAATAAATACTTATTCAGACAGTCAGCTTCTAAAAATGGCCTGTTGTCTTGCTAAATCTCTTTTTTATTCATACTTGAAACTGGTGGCTGTAGTAGATCATATATCTCTCTCTCTGTCTCTCTCTCTCTCTCACCTTTATCTTTACTTTCCTTTTCCTGTTAGAAAGGCACTATAAAGAACATATATACTACCTCATTTAGTGTTTATTTAGAGACACTGAGAACCTAGGATGTTAAATGACCTGTCTAAAGGTCACACATCTTGCTTTTGGATGAGTCACGCCTGGAGTTCAGGGATCTAGTCTCCTATTTGGTGCCAAGTTGCCCCTTAATTCCTAAATAAAGAGCAATTTCCCAGTAATTGTAAAATTATGAGCAGATGTTAAATGAGCAATGAACTATGAAACTGTATAAACATGAATAAAGTTTAGAGTGGTAATCAAATAAAACTTATAACAAAGCACATTTAGCACATGCTCGAGAGTATGCACAATCCATATCATACCACAAGGTAACTGGATATAAATAGTAAGCAGAGATCATAAAAGACTGCAATTTGTCTTTTAAATGGACAATTGTATTGTTCTGTCTTCTTAATTTTTTAAGGCCTAAGTCATAAGTTATTCCTGATTCTAGTTTACATTTAGCTGTGTTCAGTCAAACTATGCTTAGAAAGATTTCATGAGGCACAGACACACACACGTTCGCAGGAACATTTTGAAGGTACGCTGCAGATAATTGAATAAAGCAATCTATTCAAAACCATGATGGGGGTTGGAAAGGCCTCTGAAAATCCAGGACCCTATATAGACTAAAGCTTAGGGGGGAGTTAGAACAGTTTCCAGCAGTGAACTATTTTCATTCAAAAAAAAAAAAAAAAAAAAAAAAAAAAAAAAAAAAAAAAAAAAAAAAAAAAAAAAAAAAAAAAAAAAAAAAAAAAAAAAAAAAAAAAAAAAAAAAAAAAAAAAAAAAAAAAAAAAAGCACAAAAAGTTCCTAACTTTAAAGGAAATGTTGCTTGTTGCTTCAAGTAATAGAGATTTGCCAACTGGGGCTGCTGAGGTTAAGGTTAAGGAAAAAGTACAATGATAAGCAGGCTAAGAGCAAGAAATTGAACTTTAAAAAATGCCGGAGCAAAAACAGGAGACAAAGAGAGAGGCAGGTTGAGGCAGGCTGAAGCAGTTGCCCTGTGCAGTGGAGCCTTTGCCAGTCAGGGCCAAAATACATGCTTTGCGTATTTCAGTCTTTGATCCTCCTTAAGTTTAGAACTTCAGGAAAACAACAGATGATAACTTAAAGGAAGCCCATTGCCTAAAGGTTGCTTCCCCTTACTTTTGCTAGTTTTCACATAATGCAAGAAAATGTTGTTTTCTTAGAATATCATTCAGTTTGTTTGCTGCAATTTAACTGATTTGTCCACTTTTTTAGCAAAGGTTCATGGTTTAAGGAAAAGTTTATCTTAAATGAACAGGGAATAGCAAAATAAACTATCATAGTACAATTGATTTATAACTCTTATGGACTTGTTGGAGAAGAAAAGATTATTTCAGGCCTCTCAGGGCTTAATACCCACCAATGCCTTTTTCCTTCCAGAAAGTTTTCAAAAGAAGATAGACTAATGGCCAACAAACATATGAAAAAAATTCTCAACATATCTAATCATCAGGGAAATGCAAATCAAAACCACCATGAGATAACATTTAACTCTAGTGAGAATGGCTTTTATCAAAAAGTCCTAAAACGACAAATGTTGGTGTGTACACAGAGAGATAGGAACACTCATACACTGCTGGTGGGACTGCAAACTAGTACAACCTTTATAGAAAGTAGTATGGACATACCTCAAAGAGCTAAAAGCAGAACTACCATTTGATCCAGCAATCCCACTACAGGTATCTATCCAAAGGAAAAAAAAGACATTCTATAAAAAAGACATCTGCACTCAAATGTTTATAGCAGCACAATTCACAATTGCAAAGATGTGGAAACAACCCAAATGTCCATCAATACATGAGCAGATTAATAAAATGTGGTATATGTATACTATGGAGCACTACTCAGCCGTGAAAAAAAATGGTGAGCTACCTCTTGTATTATCCTGGATGGAGCTGGAGCCCATTCTACTAAGTGAAGTATCACAGGAATGGAAAAACGAACACCACATGTACTCACCATTAAACTGGTACTAATCAATCAACACTTATGTACACATATGGAAGTAACATCCATAGAGTGTTGGGAAGAGGAAAGGAGAGGAGGGAATAGGTAAACTTATACCCAAAGGGCGCAGCATGCACAGTCTGGGGGGTGGGCACACTTGTAGCTTTGACTCCAGCAATGCAAAGGCAATTTATATAATCAAAGCATTTGTATTCACATAATACTCTGAAATTAAAAAAAAAAAAAGAGATTTTAGGAGCTTTTGACTCATAAATAGAAATGTAAAAAAGGAGAAGTAGATATTAAGGATTAAGAATGAGTATTTTATCAAAATTATTTTTAATTTATCAGACTCCTATGGCAGTGCTTTTGTGTTTGTAACCTATTAATGTGTCACGAAATCAACTTAATGGATTACAACCAGCATCTAAATGGTAACTAGAACACAATAAAAATACAATAGAAACTACCAATGCATGATTTATTGTAAGGATATTGTTTGATGAAATGTTTGCTTCTGTTTCCTCTGTGTGTGTGTGTGTGTGTGTGTGTGTGTGTGTGTGTGTGCATGTGAGTGTGTGTATGTGTTTTGGCTTACTGCTATGGAATGAATGTTTTTGTCCCCCTCACCCCACCACAATTCATATGCTGAAGTTCTAATTACAAACATGATGGTATGTGAAGGTGAGGCCTTTGGGAAGTAATTAAGTTTAGATGATATCTTGAGGGTAGAGCCCCCATGATGGGATTAATGCCCTTACAAAAAAAAGGAAGAGACAGGGATCTCTCTGTCTCTGCCTGAATGCACAAAAGGTCATTTGAGGACATAACCAGTAGGAAGAGGGAAGGACCCTCACTAAGAACCTGGCTGGCACCCTGATCTTCAATGTCTAGCCTCTAGAACCATGAGAAATCAGTTTGTTGTTTTATCTACTCAGACTAAAATGTTCACTATGCCAATTTATTTTTTATTTGAGTCAAAGAAAAACCAACAAAAATCTATACCCCTCCAAACAAACGCCACTTTGAAAATTATTTCCTTACTCCCCCATTCCCAGGCTCAAACTGAAAAAGACTAACATCCATGAAATGTACAATCTTTTGGGAGCTAAACTCACAGTAACTCAACAAAACTTTACTTTCCACTTTCACTTTATTCTCATTATGTAAAAGTTTTCCCTTCCTAACTTGATTTCTATTTGTATGTGCCCTTACAGACACAGACAATACCAGATTCATTTAAACTCACACCAAGAGTAATCCTGTAGTACATTACACTTACAAATGCAAATTAGCTCAACTATTTTTTAACAGCTTGCTTTCCTTTATTCTCATAATTATTTAAAATTGGTAGATCTTTAATCACAGTTTTTCAGAATTAGGAATATATAACAATGATGGCCAACTGCCTTCCACTCACTTTTTCTATTTTTATCTAAATAGATCTACATCAAACATATACACATGTATACACATACCAACCACAAAAACAGCAGGAAACCTTTGGAAAGTCATTATTATCATCAGGCTTCAAGACCATCCCCCTACCTATTTTCTATTCATAGAAAATGGGCAAAATAGCAGCATTCCATCTGGTTTATCCCACTGGGTTTCAAATATGCCATCTGGCCTATTTTCCATAATTCTATTCATCTCTTCCAACTACCTAATAAGACTGCAGAAGAAATCCTGAATATACCTGCTACCATGAGAAGTATTTATTGAAGCATTATTCATTAAGGTCATATTTCTATACAATCTTTTCTGCATTAGGGTTATGGTGGGATGTACTTACCCCTGAATCCTTTGACTCCATGGAATGAGAATCATCACTATTTAACACACATCACATGAAACAATAGGCTGGCTCACATCTCCTTGTGGTAAAAGACTGACCCGTACTACTGCTATTAGAGGGTGGAAACGTCCACATGATTTTTAAGAGAATTATTAATAGTATACATATCACATATATACACTCAGATGTCTAGTTAAAATAACTTGTAATACAAAATTATTTTGCAACAGCAACCAAAACTAGAATTTTTCTAAAGTCTTCAATATGCAAAGAACAATGGATTTACAACCTAGGAGCTATTCAGTTTGGTTAATGTTGTTGGATTTTTTTTTTTTATCTTTTACTGTCCTGGGTTAATGATTAAAAGCTATGGTGAAACTTAATAGGCCTTTTGCTGGGAGAGTTTTTATCCAATTACTTATGGAGCAACAAATATGCTTTGTGAAAGAAATGTTCAGTGTTAAAAGTCAGAGAATATAGCTCAGAGAAGTTTAAGTGATTCTGTATCACTCAAGATTGATGCAAGTAATAATATGGGTTAAGGGGCAGGTGGAGGTAACAAAGAGGGCAATACATTTGTTTAATGGAGTGTCTTTCTCTTAACATTACTGATGAAGGAGAAGGGTGTTCTCTGCTGGTACACATTTAACTTTACATGTTTCTTTGTTTCCTTATTCACAGAATTACAGTTTCTTAGAAAATGTGCAATCACTAAAACCCTAATATCTTTATCAATGTGTAAGTCCAATTTTCATTTCTAGATGCTTAATTACACTAATTCTTCTGAAGGACCAGTAGAATAATAATAAATTAAATGTGCATATGAGATTCCTTAACTATTTCATGTCATGAATTAAGAACTATCTATCTATCACCTATTTATTTCTGTTGTGGTAAATATATATAAAGTGAACATTTCCAGTTTTAACCATTTCTACATGTACAATTCAATGGCTGTCACCACTACACATCTCCAGAACTTTTTTTCTCTTCCCAAACTGAAACTCCGTACTCATTAAACAATAACTCCCATTTCTCCTCTCCCAGAAGCCAGTATTTACCATTCTACTTTCTGTCTCTATGAATTTGACTACTGTAGGTGGTAGATTTTACTTGAATGAAATCATGCAGTATTTGTCCTTTTGTGACTGGCTTATTTCACATAGTATAATGTCTTCAAGGTTCATCCATATTGCAGCATGTGTCAAAATTTCCTTCTTTTTAAGGTTGAATAATGTTCCATTGTAGGTATAGAGCACATTTTCTTATCCATTCTTCTGCTAATGAACACTTGGGTTGCTTCTACCTTTTGTGAATAATGCTGTTATGAACATGAATGCATAAAAATATCTGTTCAAGTCCCTGCTTTAAATTTTGGGGGTATATACCTAGAATTGCTAGATCAGGTGGTGATTCTATTTTTAGTAGAACTAAGCAACAATGAGAAACCTGGCTCCCAACATTTGCTTATTTGTTCAATTCTAGTATACATGTATAATGGTTTCAGAATTTTTAGCCTATACCCAACAACAAGAAAAAAAACCTTCTTATTAACTAGAATATATTTTTATATATACTATATATATATATATATATAGTTTATATAAAGGTACTTTTGCCTTTAATCTTGTAGATACCACTTATTTCCAGAGATACTTAGGTCATCATCTTTATTTCCCATCCTTTTCAGTGAAGTTGTTTTATACATTTGTAGCATAGTGAAATCCTTTCATTACATTTTGCATTTTTTTAATATCCTGGGATCCCCAACCTCCTGAATTTTCTATTTTAATTTGTGTAATTTAAGATTTACTTTTTGTACTGTAAAGTTCTAAAAGTTTTGACAAATGCATAGTGTTATGTATTCAACATTCCAGTATTTTACATCATAGTTTCCCTACTCTAAAATATATACTTTACTTCACCTACTCCACTCTTCTTCCTCTGAACCAATGGCAACCACTGATCTGTTTACCATTTCTATAGTGTTGCCTTTTCTAGAGTATCATATAAGCAATGTATATTGTATATAGCCTTTTCAGACTGTCTTCTTTGACTTAGCAATATGCATTTATAATGCACTTATAATTAATCTATGTGTTGCATGGTTTGATAGTTCATTCGTTTATATTGCTAAGTAGTATCCCATTGTATGGATGTAGCACATTTGTTTATCTATTCACCTATTGAGGGATGTCTTGGTTGCCTCTAGTTCTTGGAAGTTATGACTGAAGCTTCTGCAAACATTTGCACACAGGTTTTTATGTGCATGTAAGTTTTCAAATCATGTCAGTAAAAATCTATGAAAGCGATAGCTAAATTATACGGTAACACTAGCATTATAAGAAACCACCACACTGTCTTTCAAAATGGCTATACCATTTTATATTCCCACCAGCAATGAATGAGAGTTCCTGTTTAGAGTTTGATTTTAACCAGCAATTAAGCAGTTTCAGAGATAACTGGATACAGAGACAAAACTATATCCTGCATTTAAACAACATATTAAACTTCCTCAGTTATTTATTTATATGACATAAATGCAAGTCATACTGCAGTAGCAAGGACAAAGTTTTGCAGAGAGACCTCTGCTAATTCACAACACTGACTGCAAACCCACTGAGAAACTGTGTGATCTCAGGGTAGGGAATATCCTCTCCGTGCCTTAATTTTTCATCTGTGAAAAGAGTAACGTGGTACCTTTTTTCTAAGAATTTTGAAAATTTAGAAGAAATCATGTTGGCTGAAAACAAACATAAAAGCATTTTTCCCACTAAAACCTAAGGCTAATCTCTCTTGACTTTTACTATTGCTCTGCCTTTCACTGACTTTACCTTCTGCAGTGAACTTTTCTCAGATAACTTTGATCATATTTTAGCTACAAATGTAACTCTGCATTGCAGATGGTCTGAACTCTTACTTAGCAAAGTAGATTGAAATATAAGCGTGTGTGTGTGTGTGTGCGTGTGTGTGTGTGTGTGTGTGTGTGTGGTGTATTTAGTAATAATACCACTATCTTCAGTGGGATCTAACAGAAACACTTGCAGTTCTCCTGATCCATATTCTTTCTTCACAACCAGAAAGAAGTCCAACCACCTATGCACCCAGGAACTGAGTTACATTCATCAACTCTCTCTTTACTGAGACTCCTTTCTGTCTCTACCATTTATTCTCTCTCTCTCTCCCCCCATACACACACACACACACACACACACACGCACAGTCTCTTTCTTTATTTCCTTGAAATTATTCTTTGTAATTCTGGGTAGTCTGGGACTGGAAGAAAGGAATTAAGAACACCATTGTTTCTTCTGTTTTTCTTTCATTCCCAAGGGAGGCTTGAGAAGCCAGGGTCAGGGTGAATAAGGAGCCTGGATGTCTGGTCTCCTGTCTTTCCCACCATCCCCTTTACTCTCTGAGAGCCATACCCCTGTAATATAAGCAACTACTTTTCCCTTTTTCCCTGCACACCCATGCCTGGCAAAGCTATTCCCAGAATTAGGAATCTCTATCCACAACCTTGAGCTAGCTATCTTTGACTTATAAAAAATAAATGTCTAGAATGTTGCTCTTTTATCTTTTATTCAGTGAAATTTCCTGAGCACCTAAGATGTGCCATAAAAAATAGTCAGTACATGTTACTGCAAAATCCTTTCAATATCATCGTCATCAACATCATTTTCATGATTATAATATCACCTTCATTCCACAAATATGTATTAAAATACAGCTCTTACAGGAATTAGAATACAGTCCTAGGAAAGGCTGTTCTTGTCCTACACTAAAAGGAATTTACAGTCTGTTGGAATAATAACAAAACTTTACACAGTAGGTTTCAATTTAAAAATACATTCAGTTACAGCATGTATTTTGTTTTTATGACAGAGTTTTAAACTCTAAATTGATACACATTTAACTTCTCTTGTCTTCCCATCTCATAATAAAAATAATCCCTTGGTTTCGCTTATCCAGCTGCTTGTAACATTATACCTATCATTTAATCAGATATTACTACAGAGGTACCACTTTCATGGAGGGTATGTATGGGAAAGTTATTTGAGCTTTAAGCATTCGACATTTCAATGGCACATTTAGTTATAAATATGAAGTGCGTAGGCAATTGGACATAGTAGACAGGAGCTCAGGAGTGAGAGCTGGGCTGGAGATTTGGGATTCATGAGTTATGTTGTTGGTAAATGAGGCCATGGATGAAACCATCCAGGAAGTAAGGAAAAAGAGATGAGAACAAGAGACCAAACCCTAAGAACTTACATCTAAAGAATAGGTGGGGCTAGTCAAAAAAGATATTTACCCAGGAGACACATAAGGCCAGTCAGCGATGAATGAGAAATGATATTATGCACTGGAAGGGAGCTTCTAAGAAGAGAGAGTGGTCAAACATGATTAAGATACAGGACAAAAAATGTCAAAGTAGTTTCTGCAATTAGGGTATTAATGGTGACCCACAACAAGTAGGCTCAGGGAACTGGAATTGATTTTGTGTTTCAAGAGTAGATGTGGTCAGGAAGTGAAGACAGCAGGGTGGATGGAGATTATGTGATTGAAAGTGTCAAAAGTGTATTTTTGTTTTGTTTTGTTTCCTGTTTTTGTATCCACACTTCAAGAATCGGATCTTCTCCTGTCTTTTTAAATCCCCTCTCCTCCTCCCCCTTCTCTGTCTTCTCCCCCTGTCTCCTCTCTTCTATCTTTGGTGCCCCGAGACTCCTCACCAATCTTCTTCAGACACAGGAATGCAGGAACGAGAATTTGGCTGAGAGAAAAAAGACTAAAATTATATAATCTCTTATAAAAGTTATGTTTTACTTCTATGACACTGGCTTCAACATGCAGAGGGTATTGGGTGTTTGCTTTGCATTTTTGATCCTCTGGTACTACGCTGAAACTTCAATTTGGTAAATGTCACTGCTCTCTGGGGATATTGAATGCCAGGATTGGCAGCTGGTCCCATTGAGCTCTCACTTAGATCAACTAAGTGAAAAATTCTTCACCAAAGCATTTACAGAATAACTTCTTAGAACTGAATTTTGACATAGTCAACCAACTTACTGAGAATTATACTTTTATTTTTATGCTGGGAAAACAGCATCATAAATTATTCCAAAACTATTCCCTCTCTATTCACAACACTACTTGGAATATGTTCTGGAACATGAGTAAAGTGATTATTTCACACTTCTCTGCATAATTGACGTAATGTCCTGAATCTCTCCTAGCTTAATAAATTCTCCACATTATGTGACTAAACTCACACAACAGTGCCTAACACAGAAGAAGCACTCACTAAATATTAGGTATTGTTTTTTGGTAAAAGGCAAGGTTTATCTCCTCCCCAAAACTGAAAATGCTTTTCAACCTCTCTGTGCATCTAAGATGCAGACACATAACCTAGATTTTTACATCAGAAATACCCACTATGGTTTTTGAATTGAAATACACTGACAAAAGGACATTAAAGGAATAGAAACAGCAGAGAATGAGATCCGATGGTCAACAGTGGCTGTGGGGCAGACATGCTGATTTTTGGGCCAAATGTAGCAGCATTTTTCAGGAGCAGTCTATAATGTTCAAAGCAGTTGTGTCTTCCAATGTTTAGCAGTAGAAGGCCGTTCTTTGTCTGTGGTATGGGATTTGGACTAAAGTACTGACTGCAGCCTGTCATCATTTTTCCCACTTTTTGTCTGTATTTGGTTCTCAAGCCTTCTAGTATTCTGTGAACTACTCCCACTCTTCTAAAAAATTTATTTTCTGCTTAAATCAGTCAGACTCTTAGCCTACAGCTAAGAACCCTGATAGATACAATTGCTGTACACATCAAAACTCAGAAGCAGTCACCAAGGATTTTACCAAATTCAACTGTGACTACATATTATTCATGCCTTAAAAATTCAATTACGGTCTATCTATGTGAAAATAAACTTTTTATTCCTCAGATCTGATAATTAAGTGACATACTGAATATTGGTTATTTAAGGCATGAATTTGGTGACTGAGATTGTAGAAGGTCATGTTCTGATTGCTATGTATGGAGATCCTTCCCGTTTAATACATAAAAGCCCAAACTCGACAGGCCACTTTCTAAATGATTTCTAACAGTGTGCCCTCAAAAACTATAGTTGATTTTTTAAAAAACCTACTCAATAATGTATCAAGTAATGGTTTTAGCTCTGAACTTCAAGGACCTTTTTGAATAGTGGGCTCCAAACATCATGTATTTGTTTATTTTCACAACTCTATATTCCTCCCTGATGGACCATGATCCCACTTTAATTGTTTTTATCTCAAATAGAAATTTTCAAGTGAATTAAGTACTCCATTGAAAATGCATACCAGTTTTTTTTGTTTGTTTGTTTGTTTTTTGTTTTGTTTTTTTTTCCGTGTAAGCCAAAAGTCTGAGCTTCTCCATAATTCTTTAAAAGGAAGGGTGTATTTCAGGGTTTGGCTGAAAATAAATCTTCATGTATAAATGATCATACAGAACATATTTCTTAATATACTAAGATATACTCAGAATCAGAAGAACGTTCACTTTGTTTTTATTTCAGAATTTTACAGGGGCACATATATTTTTGTTACGTAAATTGTTTTTGTGCAGTTTGAATCAAAGTTATATGTGTGCCCATCACCAAGATAGTGTGTTTTGTACCCATTACATGTGAATTTACTCATCGCCTTCTCCCCATCCCACCTACTTGGTTTCCCTTGAATTCTACTTCCATATGTGCACATAAGTGTTGATTGATTAGTTCCAATTTAGTATTGAGTACATGTGGTGTTTGTTTTTCCATTCTTGAGATACTTCACTAAGAAGAATGGCCTCTAGTTCCATCCAGGTTGTTACAAAAAATATTAGGCCATCATTGTTTTTTATGGCTGAGTAGTGCTCCATAGTATACATATACCACATTTTATTAATCCACTCATGTATTGTTGGGCACTTGGGTTGTTTCCACATCTTTGCAATTGTGAATTGTACTACTATAAACATTCAAGCACAGATGTCGTTTTGAAAAAAATGACTTTTTCTCCTTTGGGTAAATACCCAGTAGTAGAATTGCTAGATCAAATGGTAGTTCTACTTTTAGTTCTTTGTTGTGTCTCCATACCACTTTCCATAGAGGCTATACTAGTATGCAGTCCCACCAACAGTGTATAAGTGTATGAATATTTGTATGCTATATACCTAATAAAGGCCTGATAACAAGAATCCACAAGGAACTCAAGCAAATCAGCAAGAAAAAAATCAAACAGCCCCATTAAAAAGTGAGCAAAAGACATAAACAGAAACTTTTCCAAAGAAGGCAGACTAATGGCTAACGAATACATGAAAAAATGCTCAACATCTCTTAACATCAAGGAAATGCAAATCAAAACCACAATGAGAGATCACCTAACTACAGTGAGAATGGCTTTTATTAAAAAGTCCCAAAACAACAGATGTTGGTGAGGATGCAGAGAGAAAGAAGAATTTCTCTTGATGGATTTATCATAAAGGATAAAACATGAAAGTGTTCTGGAATCCTATAATTTAAAAGTCTATATTGATACTTTGATAGCATCTTTGAATACATACAATTTTTATATCTCTGCAGGAAGAAGAGAAATGTCTTGTACTTTCTATATACAAATAAAATGGTCTTATTTTCTTGAATTAGAAGTAATCTTAGCTGAGAAATTACCTTAATACAAACTTGCTACCATAAAGAGTAATTATATGAGGAAGACAATCCCCAACTTGTTTGTAAGAAACAGATTCTTTGGAAAGTTGACTTAGGTTATTCAACAACCTATGGATACAGATCAGAAAGTTATCTTCCAGTGTCTAGCTGGGTTTACCAAGAATATCAGATTTTACCAATATAATTTAATTAGCAAGATGAACACTTCATAAAATCCAGTATGATTTAAATAAAACCCATTTAGCTATGGCACATAACATACAAGTTTGACCATCGGAGTTGGCATTAAACAAAGCTTTTTTTTGTTTTTTTTCTATTTAGGAAGATCTTGTCCCCATTAATGGATGTTCTTTTCATTTTGATCCTCCTCAACTTTTAAAGAGGGAAGTGAAGTCTACCTTGAGCTCAGCTGATTGTTCAAATATATGTTTCAATTAACTTCCAGAACAACATAAACTCTGTTTTCCAGTATTTGTCAAGGATCATAAACTCAATTCATTACTATTTAACATTCATTAAAACTTCCCAGAAAACATCTAGAGTAGTGAAACTATTCTGTATGACACCATAATGGTGGATATATGTCATTATAAATTGGTGCAAACTCAAATAAACATCAAGAGGAAACCCTAACCAGAGACCTGGGGCAGAGTAGGGACTGCGGTAGATCTGACCTGTATAGATTCAGAGTAGGGCCTATCTCTGTGCCAGCTCTACCTTTGCTTAAGTTGTACCTCACCTCTTCTCCATTATCATAGCATTTTTATGTCAACGAAATAAAATATATACATATTTTTGAAATTTTATCAAGTTATTTTAGATCCATAGATTGTAAATAACCTTGATATTGTAGATACTTGCTTTTAATCTCTGACTAGGGAATGGAGGATAGGATATCAAGTGGATGGAAAGTTAAAAAATAAAAAAGAGTAAACCCTAAAGTAAACTAAAGACTTTGGTGATAACGACATGCCAATGTAGGTTCATCAATTATAGCAATGTACCACTTTGGTGGAGGAAGTTGATAATAAGGGAGGCTATGCATATACTGGGGAAAGATGTATAAAGGAAATCTCTGTACCTCCCAATCATTTTTTCTATGAATCTAAAACTGCTCTAAAAATAAAGTCTACTAAATAAAATAAAAACTTAGATGAAATGCATAATTGCCATGAAATTTTGCCTGAAAGAAATCTAACCACTCCATTAATTTATCAATTAATTTATATTAGTGATTTTTTACTTTATTTCAAAGGCTCTGGAACACTCCATCCAAACAAGTGTGAACAGTCACTATGTAATAGAGATGAAGTTGGAATGACCTTGGGTGAGGTGCAAGTGGAGAGCCCTGATTCCAGCCTCAGAAACTCTGCAATCCCCTAGATCTGGAGAGCAGAGATTGGAAAACAACACAGTGAATAATTAATCTAATTTTATGTGCTAAGGCATTCCATCAAAGAATGTATACCAGGGCCATGCTGTTTCAAATCTCCACCACATAGGATTTAACTTACCGTATTGCATATGCTTCATGGCAAGGGTTATCGTATATCTTTCTGAAAGATAAAAGCTTTTGAAACTCATCTTTGAATTTATTACAATTACAATGTTAAGATATTTGCCATAATATTATACAACTCTTCTTTACTCAGAAGGAAACTTTATTTCATATATCACAGCTAGGAATAATTGTACTCATGTGAGTACAATGGGAAAAAATCAGTTTGTTTCCATCTTGGGAACAATGAAACACAGCAATTAAGTTTCCTTTTTTTTACATTGGTTGCTAACAAGCTCAATGACAAATTTGTGGCTAAAATCTATGAAATATATGGTGACTTCTGGCCATACTTTATGTGCTAATCATTAATTTTGTATATTCTGGTTGTATCTTTAAATTTGTTTGCTTTTGCTTTTTTAGACTTTATCTCCAACCTCTTTCCTTTCTGAACCAAAAAACAAATAAAACATGATGGTATTATTAGTATCTTTGAAAGTTGCCTGAAATCCACTTTTGGAACAAAAAGAGTGTAAGTTTATTAAAATAATGTAAAAACTTATTATCTCCTTTTCCTCCTTCTCATGAAGTGTTGAGTGTGTTCATTTCATATGGTAACTTGTGAAGCTTTCCATTTCTTTTCTAAATATTTGCCTTCAACAAATCCACTTCAGAAGCTAAGAAGGCAACACCAAAGGGAGCTACCATATACATACAGATACGCGGCATGTAAATTGGTTTGAATTTTTCTTGCATCTGTCAATCTTTCCTCAATGAAGTTAACCAGGAGTTTTACAAAACTCTGCTATAGTAATTGATAAATCTACAATAGTAATGTTTCTCCTAGGAATGGTCTGTTGAAAGTAACCACCTTGACATTGGGGAGAACACAAATTTAACTTTATAATTTCCAAACATATTTTAGGGCAGTAGGCTAGTTTCTGTGTCATCTCAATTGATTGACCGAATTAACAAGTAGTACTCACATGTTCTTAAACAGTTAAATAATTCTATTAGGAAATACTTGGAGCATCAAGCTCAAAATAACTATCAAGTTGAAAATACATATTTTCCAAAGTTAAAAAATTATCTGCTTAATGGTCAGAGTGCCTAGCAGATCCCCAGGGATAATTAGACAGAATCACACTATGGAAACTGGTAGGCACATCAAGCAGATAATTTCTAATACATTTTAAGCAGAGGCTCTCCACTTTTGCCCTGTAATTATTTCTCACACAATGTGATCCATCCCAGGGTAGAATTTTTGAATATAAACATAGCTTTCAGTGGGAACCACTAATGAAGGAGCAATGCTTAGTGCTATCTAGCACAAGGACATGCATAAATCATAATCTCAAAATGCAAAAACAGAATGAACTTCTCTATTATTCAGGAGTTACAGTGCTCAATACATTAGTATCTCCCAAACTAATGACATAAAGTAGACTGTTATTTTAGCTAAAACTTTCTAACCCATAAAAGCAATATGAATAAATTTATTATTTCCAAATTCCCTTGAGATACTTTCTAATTAACTGTATAATTTGGGGCAACATATTAATAGTATTTTTATTAAACAAAACCAGTATTTTAATCAAACCAAAATTTCCAAGAAATTGATTTATGCACTGAATATTTTTTTATAAATCAGTCTAATGTTTTATATATAATAACTGTGGTCATCTCTGATTTTCTTTTTATTCTGCCACAGGACAAAATCTGTAGACAGATTTCACAGACTCCAGATCTACCACAATATTTTAAAAGTTCACCAGATAATTAATGATAAAAAAGAAAGTCAATATGATTTTTATACTTCATGTAGAGCCAAGACCAAGACAGGAAATTAAGTACCTTATTGCTTTGTAGCTTTTTTTCCAGGTTTACTAACTGAGGGGATCAAGGAATCTTGGCTTTCTTGGGAGGCGGATAGAGGCAGCAGATGCATTTGTGTGTGTGTTCAGAATAGGGGCAGCATTTTAAGCTGATCTCTTACCCCCCGCCAAAGGTATAACTTGCATTATTAGAGCACAGTATGTGTGTGCCCTGCTAATGCCAGGTTGGAAGCCTCTAGTGTCTGGCAAGTGCTGTGTGGGTAAATGCTACTCAAGATTCCCTTATTCCTCAGGATCCCACTTTTATTCTGGCCTCCAATCGCTTTCTTTATTTTCCCTCCAGTTTATCCATTTAAAACAAGAGCATGTCTTATTTTCATGTTTTATTTAATACTTTTGGTGTTCTGAACTGGGAGAACCTTTTCTCAAAATCTTGCTGGTGTAATTTCAAAAACTTCTTTTAAAATTTTTTCTGGATTGCAGGAATTTTTCATGTACTTTACTCTTTGCCCTCTACAGGAGCCTTGATGAGGCAAAACATGGGTTATGTCTATTTATCCTCACTAGTTAGACATGCCCAGGGCTGCAATTATTCTATTTCCACCCTCCAAAAAATATTGAAGTGTAAATATTGACAAATTTAAAGTTATCTTTGGTTTTATTGGCAGGTTCAGTTATGTCAATCAGAATGGAGAATAAATTCTAAGGCTACTTAATTGTAGACTTTGTTCGAATTGTGAAGATCAATTTATGAAACAGGAGCCCAGTTTTTGTTGGTAGATATCCTGCCACTAGATCATCGGCTAGTAGCTCTGGGGAGGCAAGTAAGGAAACACAAAAAAAACCCTCAAAATGACAAAACTTCCTGTCAAGTTCACCGCACAGGAATGGGGCCATTTTGACAAAATAATGGACTTGTGATGGATCGTTTGATTTGGGTCTTTAGAGCACAATAAAGGGAGGCATTCATATATATGTGTGTGTGTGTGTGTGTGTGTGTGTGTGTGTGTGTGTGTGTATAGTTATAATTTAATAAATTAATCAGAGTCAGTGAGAAAAATATCATTTTGGAAATATGGGATATATGCACATATTTTAACATTTTGAAAGTTCATCTAAAAAATTGTTATCTACTGAGCAAAATAGTGGATGTATTGAGGAATGGAAATATGGAAAAAAATTCTAATTCTTCATTCCTTTCTAGAGCTAATCTTATCACACAAAGAATGTGTCTTCATATATTTTGCTAAGCCTCTCTACTCAGTTTAACAATGAAATAAGGAAGACTAAACTATCCACTCCGTTTTGTTGAATGATGAAACATTTGTAAAACTGTGCTTGGATTTGTTTGCCATGGGGAAGAATTGTTTTCCCAAACACATCTGGCATTCTCTCAGCCCGTTTACCTTCCATGCCTCTAGATGTAGAATAAATGGTTCTATCTGTAAATTTATTAAAAATAACCTGAAAAAGAATAACTTGGGCAGCTTTTTTTTTCTTCCTCTTGGGAGAGTTTCTAGATATCCTGTGCTTGAGTTTGCAGTGCTGCCCAGTTGCTTCCTGGTTTAAATCTTACCTGGTACAACCTATTACCTGCCTGTAACCTGAAGAGTTAAATTCTAGAATTTATAAATCATCAAAATGCCAAACTATCCCTCACACCAAGCTGTTTTCTCATTTAACCTCTATTAGAAATAAAGATTGTGTTTTGGTTTTCATTTTTAACTCTCATGTTTTAAATTTCTTAGAAGAGTGCTAATTTTAAGAGGTCACCTTTGAAACACCAATAAAACACACATAATCTTTTCTACATATAGTTTCTTATTGAATATAAGTACTCGATTGCTCTGTCTTTATAAAGACATAATTAATGTCAAATCCATCTCTACCAGAGTCATACATGATACAAGTGTAAAAGCAATTAGCAGAGCTACTTAAGAGAAAAACCTTGAAAAATGCTGAAATCTACTTTGTTTCGTCAAGCCACCCAAACTGTTCACTGGGCTTGTATTAGCTGAGAGATAGCTTGTGTTTTGATGTTTTCAACATTTCAGATATACCTAAACATGTTGTTTCCCTCATGAACATCACATCACATCATTTCATTTAATGGCTTTGACTTTGCTTATTTTGAGATTACAAACTCAGAAATGATATTGGGGGGTACTCTATCTACTTGCTTTATTTTCCAATAGAAACCAAGGACTGGAGACATTGGATCATTTTTTCAGTCTCACACAGCTAACCAGAGACAGAAGCAAAATTATAATTCAGTTCTTTAAAAAAAAAATCAAACTCTTCAGGTAATAAATTACTTATACAAAGAAGACAGTTGCAATTGCTTAAATAAAATGATAAAGGCTTACATTTGTCAAACGCTATATGCTTAACACTACTGTTAGCATTTTACGTATATTATCTTATTTCCTATCGCAACAGCTCTACAAGGTATACATATTATTATACTTATTTTCTAAACAGCGCAAGTAAGAATTAAAAACTTTAAGTAACTTGACTTCATTTCAGGATGGGTAATTGAGGCAGTTAAGATTTGAAACAAGGCTTGACTAATGTAAAACTTATACTTTAATCCACTGTGAAGCTATTCTCTCTCTTAAAGTGTAAATGATTTTCAATTTTCATCTTAGATACACATTTATTGTTTTTTAATTTCCAATCTCTTCATTTCATCTTATCCTTGTGGGTATAAAATAATTTAAAATCATATTACAAATAAAAGATTTGCTAACAACAAACGTTTAAACACTGATATTCAGCAGTTATCTTTTGCTTGTGACATATAAATATGTACCCAGAATGTCACACAGGAGGGAAAACTTAATGTCAATAATCAGATTGAAATTTTAGAGACCACAACTTTGTGTCATGCCTTCCACACATTTTCGCAAAATGTTTGACAAAATAATACCTATTTTAGAGGTATCTGAAGACAGCTGTGTATTTATTTACATATGGTACAAACAGAAAATGAACAACATAACTGTTTACCACATAATACAGTTTTACTGTTTTAGGCATTTTATAAATATAAATGTGTAGTATAAAGTTCACTTATAAAGTTAAGTTCTAAGAGATAGATAATATTCTTTATATCATGTCCATTTTACAGATAAGAAAATTGAGGCAAATGAATGTTAAGTAAGTTGTCCAAGTTCACACAGGCAGAAAAGTGGATTTGAATCTAAACAGCTGGGTTTCAGAGTCCATGCTACTAACCATTATTGTGTGCTGCCTCATGGTTCTGGGTCTTGCTATGCTTAGATAAAACAATACAATTCTTTGAATAGGTCAACACTACCTAATAGAACCAACTAAAAACTATTGCTTAAAACTTTACAATAGCAAAAGACAAACTCACCACAAATTGCATTAGATTTTGGGCATTATTTGTTATGTATAGATTGTAGATATAGAAAACATTATAAATACAACATTAGCTTGTTCTAGGTCAACACCATCCAATAGAACTTTCTTCAGTGAGGAAAAGCTGGATCCATGTTGTCCAACAGAGTAGCCACATGTCATTTTTGAGCATTTAAAATGTGGCTAGTGTGCTTAAGAAACTGTTACATTTGTATGTAATTTTAATATATTTACATTTAAATAAAATAGCTACCATATTGGATCATTCAGGGCTAGAGAATGCCCTTAAGTCATAGCTTTTGGTCTTATATGACTGCGACTAAAGTACAAATATATTTTATATCACAGGTCCATGTATCATAAGTATGTAACTGAATGTTTCTTTATGTATATAAACAAAGTAATATTTTTACAATGATGATAGCTTTTCTATTCTAGTGTTTAGTGAAAATTTTGGCTCACAAAATTTATTTTATGAACTAATAACAGTTTGAGATCTGCTGTTTGACAAATCTAGCAAAGGATACATATGTGTGAAGGTGTTGCTTCTACTCTCTTGTTTTATAAAGAGAAATGAATGCCACTGCCAAGCACAGACAAAAATTGTATCGAACATGTTACTCTTATATTTCCTTTACTGGGGCTAAGAAAAAAAGAGGACCTTGGGCCTTGGAAGAAGAAATAACCTCAATGGTGGATTTGTTTTCTGTTTTTAGTGAGAGCTGTTGCTGCTGCTTAAAGGGAATATTCAGGACATCTGAAGACACAGGGGGTATGGGGGTGGGAGGAGGACAGGGATAGAATCTTTTCTTTTTCAACCAGAGTATGAAAAGTGTACTCAAGGATATGTGCACCTGGAAGGCATCACAATGGATCCCAGGATAAAGGCAAAGACAAGAATCCAAGCTAGAAGGAAATCTGGAAAAGAAGACTGAGGCAGAGAACCAAGTCAATCTTTCCTGTTCTGGGTTTCAGAAGAGCCTGGTCTGTGTCTCAAAACACTCGTGTACATACACACACACACACACACACACACACACACACACTCCCCTTAGTGACTGAATAATCTGGTCTCAAAATAACATAGGGGCGTGTTAAAACTTTCAGTCACCAATAGTAGACAAAAATTCATGTTTATTGATGGTGTCTGCTAATTAAAGTTCATTCTAGCACAGCCTATGAAATTATTTACAGGTAGAATGTGTCAGGCTGTCTTGAATTATCTTACATCTGGGGGAAGGCTGTAGACCTCTCATTTCAAGCTGAGAACTCAGGTCTAGGCTTTTTTAATAGTGCTATTATATTATAATAATTTATTTTAAGATACAAACAAAAATATTAAATATGTGATTTATCATTGAAACAATTTTCTGATTTTTTCTTTGTTGTGAGGAGTTTATTTTATTGTTTTAGTTTTTCATATGTATTTATTTAAATTAGGCTTACTATTAGATGTATATAAATCTAATCAATCTAAAGGTGGAGACACAAAGTCAAACCAAATTTTACGATATTTTTCAAAATTGATGTTAATGCCTCTATCTTTTTCCTTTCTCTTTTTCTTAGGTTATCAAAACACTATTTCTTTTGTTCATTTATTTTCTCTGTTCTACCAAAATGTTATCTGTATTTCTAAAGACTTACCTTGAATTGTGCTCTACAAGTATTGCCTCACCCCCATCCCAATTTCTAAACACTTTCTGGAAAGTTTTTGTACATTTATTTTACAGTATTCAATATTAGAGAAGATTAGTAAATTTAAGTCCATTGCATGGATTTTTTTTTATCAAATTCAGATAAAATGAGTTGACTCCCATTAATCTGCATTAATTTTTAAAATGAATCTCTTATAATCTGCAAAATATTTATCATTTTTTTCCCTTATTAAAATGCCACAGGCTTATGCAAAAACAATACAGGGAGAATATAGAAAAAAAGGGGACACAATGAATTTGGGTCTTATCCTTATTTAGGGGCCTTGTACATTTACTAAATTTTTCTCTGTTTCCAATTTTCATGTATGTGCCATAAAGTGAACATTACATTATTATTCATAAAGTTTATAATCGTCACACTTTCAAAGCCAAAGCCCTTCTAATGTAATTTTTCTTTGATGCCAGGTGTTTGTAATAAATGCACCAAAGGTTATGTTTTATTTGTTCATTTAATGTGATGATATCTTAGAATGTTTTACTTTAGAGGGAGAAGGTAATGCAGAAATAGTGAGATTTGGTGGACTATTTTATTATCTCTTACCAAATCTATTTTGATTTCACTTATTGTGAAGATTCTATGAAAATTTGTCACATAGAATAGTGTGTGTATAAATAAAGTATATAAAGTACATATGTACATCATTCTATGTCACTGTATGCATATATACATATATATACACTATTCTATGTAATTATATGCATATATGTAGTATCTTATGTCACTATATATAGTATAGTAAATATTTTATATATATGTATATTTTCACTGTTGAAATAGCACACTTAGAGTTTAGTATTTTCACTACATAAAAATGTGATTCTTCCTATATTTTGTAGTAACCCTGACTAAAATTCATGAAGACTTTGAGCATTTCAAGGGGTAGGAAGCTCACTATCACAAGACAGATCTCTTCATTTTTAATATGTTACAGCTATTACAAAGCAATTTCTGATCCAAATTGTGTTGTGGTAACTTTCGCATGCTAATACTAATTATACTTCCAACACTATAGTGAAATGAAATAACTAGTCTTAAAAGTGATACATTTTTAACCATAGCTACCAAAATTTAGAAGAGCTTTATGGTTTTCTAATAATATCGTAATACATTGCATAAAGACATAAATTACAGGATAAAGTAACTATAATAAATAAAATGAAGTAATAATCATTCATAATCCCATAACTCAGAGGGGAAAATATTTAATATTTTGTATAATATGTCAAAATTTTAATGCATATATATCCACATCTTAAAAAATAGTTTCTAATCTACATATCATTTTATTCTTATTTTGCTCAGTTAGGCAATGATATCTTACCATTAGAAAAAAATATATATAATCAAAGTTTTATTAGGTGTAAAATACTGTATCATTGAAAGATATTATGGCATTTAATCAATTATTTATTAACAGGTACACATAATTTGCTGCACTTAACTGTCTAAAAACTGGAATGAATGCCATTCTACGTAAATATTTGTGTCTTTGTAAATATCATTCTATGTACACCATTTAAAAACTTTATGCTCTTTCCTTAGAAAGCGTTTCTATAAGAGCATTTGCTAGGTCAAAGTTAGTTTATATATTTCAAAGACGTTTCATACATCTTATTATATTGTCTTTATATACTTTGATAGCACTGTAGAGTTAACAAAGAAATGAATAATTTCTGCCAGGACCTGGGATAACAAGGCAAAAAGGAAATAGAAGTACCTGATATCTGAGTAGCTTTCCTTTAAGGCAATTACCAGATTTTGGTGCACATAGAATCACCTGGAAGATTTGTTAAAACACGGACTTTTGGCTGCAAACCCAGAATTTCTAATTCAGTAGTTGGGTGGGGCTTGAGAATTTGCATTTCTTGAAAGTTTCCTGATGCTGCTGCTGCTACTTGTCTGACTGAGGAACACATTTGGAGAAATACTGTCCTAGAGACACTGTCGATTTGTAGAAGTAGCTGTCTGACAATTACAGTAGAGGCTTTCCGAGAACAGAGAGCTGAACGGAACTTTGGATATGCTTATGATTTGGATAGCAATGATGTGGAGTACACTCCTAAATAGTCTTACTGGATTTTGTACAATTTAAATAAATAAATGTATTATTTTTTAATGTTCATTTTTCTGACCCTGACCATTGTAGTATTGTTATATAGAAGAATGCTCTCATTTTAGACAACATGTGATAAAGTATTTAAGAATAAATTAGTGTCCTGTCTGTCAAATACCTCTCAAATAGTTGAGAGAAGAAGAGAGAGGAGAAAAAGATACACTTAATATAATAAAAATCCACAGAATAAAAGAAGATCTGTCTATATATATACATACACACACACACACACACACACACACACACACACACATATATATATATTCAACAAAATAATCCTATCCAGATATAGGAAAATTTCAACACATCAATGAAGAAAAGATAGACAACACAATTTAAAAATAGGGAATAAATCTCATTAATGAAGATATTCAAAGGGCAAATAAACATATGAAAACTCGTTTAGCCTTATCATTTATCAGGGAAATGCAACAATAGCGCAATGAGCTATCACTACATACATACAAAGGTGTTCGAAAGTTAAAAATTTGTCTGTACCAAGTTTTGGCAAATACATAGTCCATCGGATTCTCTCATATACTGTAAGGGAGAATGTAAATTGAAACAACCACTTTGCTAAGCAATTTGGAATGAAAAGAATCTAAATGAACAATAACAACAGAATTCATACATAATGTGTGGTATGTTTATACAAAGGAACACTGTACAACAATAAAAACAAATCAGCTAGAGCCTACGGTGATGGAAATGTTTTAGAATTGGTTTGTGGTGATGGCTGTACAACTCTATAAATATATTTAAGCTCATCGAACTCTACACTTAAAACACATGAATTTTATGATATTTAAATTATATATCAATGAAATTGTTTTAGAAGTTTGTTTTTCAGAAAAATATCAGTAAATTGGCACTAGAGAGAGAGATGACTGAAAATTTAATTGAACTTTTTTTTTTTTTTTTGAGACAGGGCCTTACTTTGCTGCCTTGCCTAGAGTGCAGTGGCGCCATCATAGCTTACTGAGCTCCTGGGTTCAAGTGACATTCCTGCTCCAGCCTCCCAAAGGAACTAGCACTATAGGCACATGCCGCCACACCTGGCTAATTTTTATTTTTTTATTTTTTATTTTTTGTAGATATGGGGTCTCATTATGTTGTTCAGGCTGGTCTCAAACTCCTGGTCTCAAGCAATTCTCCAACCTCAACCTCCCAAAGAGCTAGGATTACAGGCATGAGCCACCATGCCTAGCCTAATTAAACTATTTTTAGAAATAGATTTTGACAGAGCTATTCCGTAGTTCATTCAATTTAATAAAATCAATTAGTCAATATACAAATATTTTTAAATGTATATAATTTTAATAATTTATTGTCTCTTTTTATTCTGAAAGTGTCTTGGTTTTGAAAATAAATTATGTTGTCACCCCAATCATAGTTCTTTGTTTCCACAGCTTTAAGACCTCCTTTTTGCAAATTTTTCTCTGAAAAGATGGAACTCAAACAATACTTTATTACTTAATATTAGTATGTTACATCACTATTTCAAAAAGTGTATTCAGATATTTGTTCATATTTTCCAAACAAAACTGAAATGTCAATGAAAATTATATTAGCTTGATATTTACAATAACTGAAACTCAGATTTTCCAAAATCCCAAAAGGTGAGCTATGGTTGAACTCCATTGCCTCATCCCCAATGCCACAGGAAATTTGATCTGTTATCCTGGATTTTATGTTGGTATTAATAAAGTATAAGTATGAATTATCTTTTTTTTGAAGAAAGACCACACTATTGAAACCTTTTCCATAGAAATGACCCTGTCTAATTTACAGATTCTGTTCCACTTTTTTGTCTTGTGGATCTTACCCTTGCGGTGTCCCAAGAAAATTCTATCACCTTCTCCAAGCAGCTTTAAGAACTCCATCTTGGTTGTCTTTACATTTAGTTTATTGTCAGTCTTAGGCCAGAGATTGGCCTCTTGGGCTTTATTTTTTACAGTTATGGTCCCCAATCAAGGGGGGATTAGGAATCGGGCCACACAGCAGGAGATGAGCAGCCGGTGAGAGAGCAAAGCTATATCTGTATTTACAGCTGCTCCTGTACCTGGCATCACTGTCTGAGCTCCGTCTCCTGTCAGATCAGCGGTGGCTGATCTCATAGGAACGTGGACCTTACTTGAAACTGCGTGTCCAAGGGATCTAGGTTGCTCACTCCTTATGAGAATCTAATGCCTGATGATCTGAGGTGGAGCTGAGGCAGTGTTGCTGGTATTGGGGAGTGGCTGCAAATACAGACTATCATTAGCAGAGAGGTTAACAATGTAATACTAATAGAAATAAAGTGCACAAAAAATATAATGTGCTTGAATCATCCTGAAACCATCCACGCCACCCCCCTATTTGTGGAAAAACCATCTTCCAAGAAACTGGTCCCTGGTGCCAAAAGGCTCCCATAATCTTAAAAATATTAAAATTATTATGTATGAATGACTAGTGATTGTTTATTGAAAAGCCCTATGTATTCTGTGATTTCCATGCGAAAATATGTCTGTAAACATGAAAATAAGTGCAATTGCTAATCCATTCCACTTTGAATAAAATGCATCAATGTCAATGTTTTAGAAACATGAATATAATAAAATGAAGAATTTCTGTTTTATTCTACATAGAGGAGAGTCTACATTTCTTCACCGATGTTATAGGAGAAAATAAAGAAGCTTCAAAAGTCATTTATTGTTTGACTTTAAGGTTATTATTAGTCTTATTTTTTCAAATATTTATAATCTCTTTTGTCCTCTTACTTAAATAATATATTTTTGCTAATAGATGAAGAAATAAACAATTTAAGTTTACATTGTCTTCCATATATTCTCATTTTTATTTCGTTCTGTAATACATTTCAAAAAGTTAGCAAATCATGATACATTATCAATTACAAAAGTGAAAAGTTACCTTATTATTAAACAAGGAAGCCAAAATTTCTTCAAATAAATAAAAATTCTCTTTTTTAGGATTCTTACAAGAAATGTGAAACATTAACTCACTTGTGTCACAAAAGAATCTGCTACTTAAAAGACGACATAAAAGAAATTTTTACTATATAAATATTAATTTATTTTTCTGTTTTTAATGTATTTGACCTTGATATAAATGGGAACCCCCAAACCTATTTCCTTCCTGATTCTGCATTCTAGCAGAACTTACTCAAGCATAGGTCTTTGTAGAGAACTCTGTGCTTAGGTCATCTCTATGAAAATATAAAAGAAAATGAGATATTTACCAATTTAAGATACTCTATGGCATGTGCAAAATGTACAGTTTAGAAAGATGAGAAGAGTTAAAGAGTAGCTATGGGTTTCAAGTCATCTTAAGGGATGAGAAATAGCTATGACATGCTTTGGCCTGCAGTCCGATTCTTAAAGTTTTGTGATAATGTGCTATCTACCAAGTTACCACATGCGACAGCTAATCAACTAAAATAATAAAGGTACCAGGGTAGATAGTTCCCATCACAATGAATTCCTATGTGCAGTGACCCAATAGCATCATATTTTGAAGCTTCCCTTATTATCATTTCATCTTTAATTTAATATTTCAATCTATGGTTTTTGCCATGCCCTTGTTTTTACTATGCATATTAATAAAACTTCATGCAATACCACATTTTAAAAACTATCTCTGTCATAAAGAAAATTAATAAAACATTATGACTTCTCTAAACTCTGAACAAAGAGAACAATTTAAGCATAAATCTAAAAATGAAAAATATCAAATGATAAAGTTAATTTTAGACAAAAGATTAATTTTTATTATATGGAAAGTTTTCATAATCAAAGCTTGGAAATTCAACAGAAAAATGGTAACATGTATAAACATACAATTTGGCATAAAAGAAATGCAATCAGCACACACTTTTTTTTTAAACAATTGCTCTTACTAGTAATCTATACAATGCAAAGAAAATTAATTCATCGTTACGTGGCTTCTTAAATTGGCAGAGATTCAAATATTGTTAGAGATTTAGAAGGGGCAGGGAAAAGAGAGAAAGAGACAGAGAACGCTTTGGGTTGAATTGCACAGGTGCAGGAAAAAGATACAGACTAGTAGTCTACTTCTAGAAATTTATCAAGATGTATCCAGAATCAGAAAGGAAGCAAGATTCAGCGATGTGAACAGATATTTAGCTTCATCACAGCCTTGCTTTTAAAAGCAAAAGAAATATTAAAAAAGAACAAAAGAACAAAAAAATATTAAATTATTTTGCATATGTGGAGAAAATATTTATTTAACTCATTTTTCTGTACTTTTCATATTCTAGGAATTTCACACTAAAAAGTCATGCTTCAAAAATATGCAAGAAAATTATGCTTATTACTTATATCAATGGAAAAAAGTAATTTCAACTCTGTCTCTATATATGAGTAGATGGTATGATCCCACTGTTAATAGGGTTAATTTCTGTGTAATAAAATTTTGAACGTTTTTCAAATTTCCATGTATTTTTAAATTTTCCAATCTCTCCAATTAATGTATTACTTTCCTGATTAGTAAACGATTTAAAAATAATAAAACTTTGCTGACATATCATTTAGTGATTACCTTCTTTAGATATTATGTGAATTTATCTTTAGCTACTTACACTTTTTCAGAAATGAATTATTTATCTCTGGAAAGGTATGATTTAAACCCATAAAGATTATACCAAATTATATAATTTGGAAATACTTTCTTCTAATTTATACATTATTTTTCAGAAAATTTATCAAAATTTAATTGGATTATATCAGCTTTATAAAACTGTTGGTTTACCCATAAAACACATAGGCCAATTAAAATTTTAACAAGCTGGTTTCTCAATTTAATTAAACAAACACTTTAGTGTATCCTACCAAGTAGTTAAAGGACTATCTGGAGGTTTAATTCATTTCAATGTAACAAGCAAATATGAAAGCAATTGGCTTCTTAAGCCCAAACATAAAGATCATAAGGTCCTGAGTTTTCCATCAAACAGTTTTTCTGGATTATGTGTGTAAAATGATAATAAGGATTGACTTTTTAAAAGTTATTTGGCTATCTCAAAGCATATTACTACACATTTCTACACATACCTATTCACTGCACTTTTAAAATTAAGAAAAGTAATATAAATCTGTTAAAAGGAATCTTGTAACTTTGAGGCAGCTGTTTTCAGATTGATTCCCAACAAGCTATGTGTAAGCACAAGGAAAGACTTCTAGAAAGCCAGAACTCAGCCATCCTGACAGCTAGCTGGCCAAGATGGTTGAGGAGGCCCAGGTGAAATCAACCTGTGAGTTTCCCAGATCAATAGATCTGCGGTCCCCAATCTCGCGGCTGTGGCTGCCAAGCCAGAGGTGAGCCATGGATGAACAAAGCCCCACCTGCACCCAAAGCCTCTCCCCATAGCTCCATCACCACCCTAGTCCCACTCCCTGTCAGATCAGCATCAGACCCCTACAGGAGCAGGAACACCATTGCAAACTGCACGTGCGAAGGATCCAGGTTGCTCGCTCCCCATGAGAATCCAATGCCTGATGATCTGAGGAGGAGCCAGGCTACAACCCCGGCACCCCGACCCTCTGTGGAAAAACTGTCTTCCAGGAAACTGGTTCCTGGTGTCAAAAAGGTTAGATACCGCTGGCCTAGATGACCAGTAGACTCATGAGAAATAAGAAAGTTTTTGGTTTAAGTCATTAAGTTTTACTGTGGATTGTTACAAAGTACTAGCTAACTGATAACAGCTGTAAATAAAGCCTATGTTACTAAATTATTAAGATGATCATATTTAATTCTTTTGAATTTTTAACTTAATACAGTTGCAAGATGTCCTATAGTTTTCAACATCTGTTCTCAGATTCATCCTTTAATAAGCTATTTTAAACATCCTGGTGTTAGACTCTAAGTGAAGGTATTTGGGGCTAAGTAATATAGCCATTTTTAGTTTTAATAGCTATATAATCGTAAATATACAAAAAGTTAAAAAACAGAATATTCGCTTTATGTAGAATATAATGATATATAAGTGATACTTCATTATCCATAAATGACTCAAACAAGGCTAAATTACACCATGCCCCTTGGACGTGTCCATCTCCCCGCTAATGTGAATTAGGACTTTGGGGAAGTGAGAGCAGGAAAAGCCCTGACATTTTCTTTCAAATCCCCCGTCCCTTCCTGCCCTCAGAGTTTAATTCTACTCTTCCCAGCCCAAGAGGCTTTCTCTTTAAGCACTGGGTCCCAAATTCCATTTCAATCCAGGAAATAAATATGTTCCACATCATTACTGTGATTTTACTGCCCCTGAAAAGCTATACTGACAGTATAACAAGTAAACTATTTGGAGAGTAAACATTTTCTTTTGTTTACACTACAATAAAAAAATGTATATATCCTCAACATTTTACCCGTTTATATTTTAAACCATCCTAAAAATATGTTAATGATACCCTTGCTACTGAAATATTAGATAAAAGTCTATTGACTTCATTCAGTGAGTGAAAGCAAATGGCCCCAAATTAGCTATTAAATATGTTCCTAAATCTTTTAAAAATTTCATCAGGAAAAGCTGTTGATGAGCATGTGTGGGGCCTTCCTAGTCCCTAAGGCTGCCTTCTAGAAATGTGAATGTAGAAGAAATCATCTTGCTAAAGCAGGTGAAGTGGACTGCTGCCCTGGGCAACAACGAGACCTATGTTTGGGTGGAGCGGAGGGGTGCCACGTATTTCAGAATGATTGCTTATCATGGCACTCAACTCTCACAGTCTGTCATATGACTGGTGTGGTGAGCAATTTATCTGGGTCAAAGTGTTTAGGAAAAACTCATTAAAATGCAAATTTATTACTTGAGAAAGGTAACACATTAAGTCACAGTACATATTAATAATTTAATATATATTATGCTATCCTAAGGTTCTCATAATTGATCTGTTGACACAGCTCTTAGAAAATATATTCACTTGCATTTTTAATAATAGGCTTCTTAAACTCAAGATGATTCTACCTCAATTCTTGATCTCTACTCTCTGCATAGTTTTTTTCTGGAGTGTTTCCATCTTAGCAAATGACATTATCACTCACTCATCTAGTTTCTCAAGGAAAGAAACTAGGGGTCATTCTTCATTCCTTTATAGTTTCCATATCTCATATGGAAGCCAAAAGCAAGTCCTAAAGGTTGTTTTCTTATCATCCCCTGATGAAAATCTTCTCCCACAATAATAATGCAATCTACTTGTCTTAATGCATCTTCTTCTCCTACACATCTTTTACCACTCCTCTCTTAGCTCACACACTTCAGTCACGTTGACCTTTCTCTTCCACACATCACAAAGTCTACTCCTACCTATGGATTCTGTGCTTGCCCTTTCTGTGCCTCGAAAGCTGTTCTTCAATAACCTCCTATGGCTATCACTTCCTTATCATTCATGCCGCCTCGCAAAGTCCCCCTGCCTGGAGGCATCTTCTCTGACCATTCTACCTAAAGTAGCTCCCCAAACCTGTCACACTCTAGACTCTACTAAATTTTCTGGGAATATATCACTGTCTGAATAATCATTATTTTTTGGTATTTTTTATTTTTTTGCATGCATTATTTCTGTCTTACTCTATAAAATATATCCAGAAGGGGATGGATGTTGCTTGTCTTATCTATTGCTATATCCCAAGTGCATATAATATCTTAATATGTCATAAATGACCCAAGAAGTTGCTTAAAGCAGCATGCCAAGAATGTTGTTGGGTTTTTTCTGTTTTTTTTTTTTTTTTTTTTTTTTTGAGACAGAGTCTCACTCTTTTGCCCAGGCTAGAGTGAGTGCCGTGGCGTCAGCCTAGCTCACAGCAACCTCAAACTCCTGGGCACAAGTGATCCTTCTGCCTCAGCCTCCCGAGTAGCTGGGACTACAGGCATGTGCCACCACACCCAGCTAATTTTTTGTATATATTTTTAGTTGTCCAATTAATTTCTTTCTATTTTAGTAGAGACGGGGTCTCGCCCTTGCTCGGGCTGGTCTCAAACTCCTGAACTCAAACAATCTGCCCGCCTCGGCCTCCCAGAGTGCTAGGATTACAGGCGTGAGCCACCGCGCCCGGCCTCAAGAATGTTAATACATCTGATTCTATTGCACAATCTAAAGAAACTCTGTTGACAGAATATATGTGTTACATTCAATATATAATCGTAATTCCAGTCAAATGTAGGAATTTTAAAAAACCTCAAACTTTTGAATAAAGCATAACCAGGTCGTGCCAGGATTTTTTCTTAAACTTTATTTATAAATTGTTAAACATCTTTGGCAATTTTCTGAATAGGAATAAAGAAGTGTTAATATGTCCCCTATATGAAAATTTTCAGCTGAATATTTTTATATTTTTAAGTAAAATATGTGTAAAAGTGTAACTGACAAATTTAAAAAAAGGCAGAAATTATATTCATTAATAACTCCTCCACCCACCCACCCCCAAACACAGAGATTGGGAAAACATAGTCATTATTTCAATAATAGTGAAGTTATCCAATTCTGCATTCATTCTTTAAGTATGTATTAGATAATAGCTGTAAGTAAGAGAAAAGAGTGGATTTCATGTCAGGAAACAAAAATATTTACATATGATATAGTCTCTGTCCTCAAGGAAATTAATCTAGGTATAGAGACAGACATGAAAATTAATGACCAAAATGCAATGATGCTGTGTTCAAAGCTAGACATGTACATAGGTTAATATGGAACACTATGGGGGGAGGTTTCCAACATTTGAAATGGGAGGTGGAGAGGAAGGCAAGAAGGGTGGTCACGAAAATGTCATTGAGGAGGTGATTCCTGAGCTGAGTCTTGAAATTTTACTAGGTATTAGCAAAGCAAAGAAAGAGTGAGTGATTCTAAGGAGGGGGTCAATGTGGGAGGCAAAACTACATAACAAAAAGATTAGAAATGAAGAAGGAAAAGCAGGTGGAAATCTGTCTTTTCTAAAGAACATTAGGTTATACAACTGGAGGATCAGGTCACCTCTCTAAAATAATTTTGTAGAGACTTCAAGTTAAATGCCTTATTTGTTCACTTCTTGTTCATTTATCGTCCATTTGTTCCTTCAACAAACATTTGGGTAGCTCATATATGCCATGCAGGATGCTTCATAGCAAAGAGTTGAACTTTGTACTGTACGTCAGAACAGTAGTTTTCATATGGCATGTATTTTAGATATTTCTATGGAGGGAAGAAATGAAGGCTTTAAAATTGCAGGCAGTGAGGGAGGCTGTTGTAATAATCTATGAAAAATTGATAATGGTTCACAGTAGGGCAGTAGTAATAGAGGATGAGATAGATTTAAGAAATATTTGAGACAAACCCCCAGCTGATTTTACACGTCAGAGAGAGAAAAGTAATTGTCAGTGGTATGAAGTGAGCAAGGAGACTTTATTAACTTTCGCCTTTTATCAGTTTCTTAATAGCTCAAAAGGCAAGGGTTCTATAAAATGGCATGATCTGTCAGGTCTAGGTGCTTCAGCTACATTCCCAGAGGGGAGGAAAAAAAGAAGGCCACTTCTCAAGCCTTTTCCATGTTACCCTTGAACTGCCCACAGACCTTCTCTCCCTGAAGGAGAGATCTCTGACACTTGAAGAGAAATTTTGGATACATGTCTATTAGATACTGCAGTTCAGAAGAGGAGAGATAAGAACTCCTACCCCAATCCTGTTACATTTCTTTGGTCTACACATCTCACAATAAATATATCATGAGATTAAAGGAGAGAAGAAGAGATATATCAATATTTTGCATCTTGGAATTTTATGGAGGCCCTGTTGAAGAAGGAAGAAAAAGAGGCTATTTAATTTACCCTCTGCCCTTGGGTTGAATTCCAACTAAAGAATCCAAGACAGCCTAGATTTTTTTATTAACAATCACCAAGATAGAAAACTGTATAGCCACTGTGTTATAATAAGAATTTATTTGCAGGCATATTTTTAATATTTATGTTTGCAAACATTCCTTTTGAAGGTAGACATTAAGTCTCAATGTATTACTTGAAATTTTAAAAAAGAACAATTTTTAAACAAAAATTCCAATGAAATATTTTTAATGTGTAAGATCTCACCAAATATCACAATGGTTAAGTCAATTTCCATATAATGAATCATTGGAATCCAAATCTCTTAAAATTCAGATAAGATTGTATTTATGAGTTCAGAAATATCTTATCTATTTATCTATAAATATAATGCTACTCATACACATATCAATATATTTGAATTCCTAGTGAATATTTCTAACCATAGATTGGAAAAATTAACACATTATAAAAATTCAAATCATATGTAATTAGTAAATTACACATTTTTGTCTTCTACTCTGCTAACATTAAGTGTTAACTCTTTTTTTTTAACTTAAGAATATTCTGGAAAAATATCTTATTTAAATCTGATTTAACTGTTTCATTTCTTAAGGACATTAGATTACACAACTAGAAGATTAGGATTTCTCTCTAATATATTTTTGTGGAGACCTCAAGTTAAATAACTGCAAAAGGTTTTCTGTTGAATAAAATGAAACTATACATCTTTAATATTTGAATATTATAGCAACATTTGTGATTGGCATTTCCCATAAATTAGAAAATAAAATATTTTTTTCTTAAAATGCATTTAATTATCATTAAGAGTATAACTTGAGTTTTGAAACAAGAGAGCAATTGGAATACATTTTGGTACTTTTATTTTTTTAAATGCTACATTAAAATTAATTTAATCTATTCTTAAACTGAAAAGAAAGTAACAAGTAGTTCTAAAGTGCATTAAAATGACAACAGCATAGATTGTGACAACTCAGGGTCAGATGAAGGCTGTAGGCTATTTTTGACTTCATTACATTTAAAAATAAAACAGAATTAAGAATTTTTAGACTAGGGTCCGACAGGATTTAAAATATAAATATATGCCATTTGAAAGAAAATGTAAAACAATTCTATTAATCATCTAAAAAGGTATCTGAAAAAGCATTTTTACTTAAAGATATGAAAACCATCTCTAATAGGGAAATGTCATACATATCATAAGAAAAGGAACGATTTGCAGTCTATTTTAATAGATAATCTTGTCAATGAATATTGGCACACATACTTTCATAAGCTTTCCAATAGCATCTTAATATATCCAGCTTTAATTGAAGGAATTTAGGGAATGTATAAGTACTAATATATACTCTTATTTTCTTCTGTGTTTTAAATGTAAAAATTTTACATTTTACGTATTCGCTGTAATACCAATATGCTAAAATAAATTTATATAGGTGTTTTTTTAATAATTAAAAGCATTTGAGAACCACAAACTTTCAGTATGTCACAAATTACTATGCAATGAAGAACATTATGATGTCTTAGGCAGCCTTTCTGTGTGGAGTTCCATCGATGATACATTTCAGAACACTCTAATATAAAAATGAACAAAGAAAGAAAATTCTATCATCATCTCTTGGGTATTGTACAATGCAAATTTTATCAGTTCTTTTCTAAGGCAAAACACAAACCTCTCACCTATTAAACATGATAAATTAACATAAAAGATACACTGGAGTCCAAAGACAAAATGGATGAGATAGTATTACTCACTGGGAAGTTCAAACACAATGGAAGAACTTGAATTATTTTTACTCTGTTATTCCTATGCAACAAAAGAACCATTACAGACATTGCAAATTCATCAGGCATATTCACTGTATTTTGTACTTTCTCCCTATTTAAGGAAATGTATTCTTTGATATATTGAATATATTTATAATCTCCCAAATTGTAAAATTCTATATATTGTATATAGTTGTTCTATTAATACAAATTTTAATGTTATTTCTTTTAGGAAATGTTCTAAAATAACAAAATTGGAGATATAATATCTAAATTTCAAAAAAAGGTCAGAAATAACAATTAGAAGATAAGTGGCACTTTATAATGCCAAGGGAGGCGAAAGATGGTTTTGTAAGTAGAGCTGTGGGCTCAAGGGGGAAGGAGAGATGTTTCACATTAGGAAGAAATGTAGACCAACAAGGGTCTAAGGTTTTTCTAATTTAAAATCTTAGCAAAGTTTAGGCTCTATGAGCTATCTCCATGTTACTTTCCATAGAGGTTGCACTAGTTTGCAGTCCCACCAGCGGTGTATGTGTGTTCCTATCTGCATCCACGCCAACATTTATTGTTTGGGGACTTTTTGATAAAGGCCATTCTCACTGGAGATAAGTGGTATCTCATTGTGGTTTTGATTTGCATTTCCCTGACGATTAGAGATGTTGAGTATTTTTTCATACGTTTGGTGGCCATTAGTCGATTTTTCTTTTGAAAAGTTCTGTTCGTGTCCTTTGCCCACTTTTTGATAGGGTTGTTTGATTTTTTCTTGCTGATTTTCCTGAGTTCATATAGATTTTAGTTATCAGCCCTTTTTCGGATACATAGCATGTGAATATTTTCTCCCATTTTGTAGGCTGTCTGTTTACTCTTGTAATAGTTTCCTTGGCTGTGCGAAAGCCTTTTAATTTGATTAGGTCCCATTTATTTATTTTCATTGTTGCTGTGATTGCTTTTGGGGTCTTCTTCATAAATTCTTTCCTTAGGCCAATGCCTATAAGAGTTTTTCCAACATTTTCTTCTCAAATCCTTATAGTTCCATGCTACCATTTCATCTAGCAATCCCATCACTGGGCATCTACCCAAAGGAACAAAGACATTCTATAAAAAAGACATCTGCCCTAGAATGTTTATAGCAGCACAATTCACAATTGCAAAGATGTGGACAAACCCAAGTGTCCATCAATACGTGAGTGGATTAGTAAAATGCGGTGTGTGTGTGTGTGTGTGTGTGTGTGTGTGTGTGTGTGTGTGTATATATATATACCATAGAGTTCTACTCAGCCACAAAAAACAATGATGATCTAACACCTGTTGTATTATCCTGGATAAAGCTGGAGCCCATTCTACTAAGTGAAGTATAACAAGAATGGGAAAAGTATAACAAGAATGTTACAGTAGTAACATTCATCAAGTGTTGGGTAGGTGCCAGGGAGGGGATGGGTATATTCACACCTAATGGGTGCAGCGTGCACTGTCTGGGGGATGGATATGTTTCAAGCTCTGACTCAGGTGTGGCAAAGGCAATATATGTAACCTAAATATTTGTATCCCTGTAACATGCTGAAATAAAAAAAAAAAAAACTTTAAAAAATTTATGCTCTAATTTAATCATCTCATCTCAGAAGATCTCTGCAGAAGAGGCAATCATGTTTTTATTTTAAGCAGATTCACAGACTACACATTGTAATGTAGCTTTCCAATATGGAACACAAAATGTTCTGGATAGAATTCAAAAATTCATCTTTAAAAAATGCATGCTGCTAGAGAAATTAGGAAATCATAAGAATCCCCAGATCTATAAGAAAAATTCAATTCAAGAGACATAAGAAAACACTAAATTGCTCTAGAAGCACCTGCTGACCCTTGGTCTAAATTTCATTTCACTAGCTGTGCACCACAGATAAAGTAAAGCCTAGACAGGGGGTTGGATCAAAAAGATCTTCAAAAAGTTGAGACTCTAGGAAGGTTTCATCTTCAGTTGGGTGCATCTCGAAAAGTTCTAAAATGTATAAAATGTAGAAGGAAATGTTCGGGACATTTTTTTGCAAAAAAAAAAAAAAAAAAAAAAAAAAAAAAAAAAAACCTTTCCTGGGATTTTGATTTCTTAACCACATTCTGCTTTCAAACATGTGTGACCTCAGAATTCATTCTATTATGAAGTGCTCAATCAACAAGTTAAAGATTTACCTTAAAGGAGTCCTAGTCAGGTCCTTTCCTCACTTACCTGAAAGAAACAACACAGTCTCAGAAAAAAAAAGAACTTTAAGTCAAACCTTCAAATAATCTCCAAGATTCATTTTTAAGAATAGAAGATTAGCAAAAATCATAAGTTGAAAAGAAAAAGATATTCAGAGTGAGAGTTAATTGAAATAAAAGAGACTATCAAAACTAAGTATATGTGAAAAAGAAGTAAATATATAAAAGATACATATTTATATACATATTAAATTATTTATGTACATATTAAATTATATATATGCACACACACTAGAACAAAAAACTCCACGTAAAACTTTCTGTTTCTGATATAGATGTTCTGAATTATCAGAACCAACCTCAAAATAGTGATCCCTAGATATAGCATTGATAAAATAGTTTTTTAAAATCATCATGAGTTGACAATATTACAAAGAATGACTGGGTCAAGTTGAAGTCAAACTGAAAAATGCACACAGGTAAATAAGTAAGAAGTCTGCTTTCTTTGATCTAAATCGCCTGAGTGGCTAATCTGCATAAGATGTTTGGAAAATAAAATAAAGCCCGTAGCCTATAGAATATGGGAAGTCTTTAAAGATATCCATCCTTGTTGACTAACTTTCATGAGGAACTGACAGGCAAATGTAACTCACCTTAATCTTCTGAGAAATTTGAAACCTTAAGTTTAGTTTAAGGTGACCTTAAACTAACAGTGACCACAGTCAACTAACAAAGTTATCTTTTTCTTTAGGATTCTAATTTGAAGCCTAAAGCTTCAAATATTTTTTCATGTACAATGATATGCATACAATCAAAGCAATCAACACATGCGAGAAAACAATTCAATAAGAGTTCAACTATAGAGACAAGAAACAGACACAAATATTTTTGGTATTAAATTATTAGACACAGAATACAAAAGAATGGATTTAACATAAACATAGAACATATATGTGATGGCTCATTTTATGTGTCAACTGGCCATGGGGTGCCCAGATTAAACATCGTTTCTGGGTGAGTCTATGAGGGTGTTTCCAGATGAGATTAGTGTTTGAATGAGTGCGCTCAGTGAAGTAAATTGTCCTAATGTGGATGACATCAGCCAATCCTTTGAGGGCCTGAATAGAGCAAAAGGAGAAAATAAGAAGAAAAATCCTCCCCTTTTGCTTCCTTCCTGCCTATTTGAGCTCGAAAATTGTATTTCACTATCTCATTTTCTCTGGCCCTCAGACAAGGATTTACACTGGCTCCCCTGGTTCTGAGTCCTTCAGACTCTGGCTGAACTACACCATTGGCTTTCTTTGATCTCCACCTTTCAGAGGGCGATTGTGGAACTTCTCAGCTTCCACAATCTCATGAGCCAAGAACCAATTTATCACAATGAATTTCCCTTTCTCTCTCTCCCCACCCTCCATACACACACGCACACGCACACACACACACACACACACACACGTATATATGGTTTTGTTTTTCTAGAGAACCCTGATTAATACCACATATAAACATATATAAAGTTTATAAAGTTTATATATTAAGAATTATTTTAACATAAATAAATATATCCATAAGGGGAAGGAAATTATAAAGAATGAGACTGTGAATTTTAAAATTATGCCAAATGAGTCATTTAGAAGGGAAAAATACATTAACTAAAATTAAAATAACATAGACTGGTTTTACGACTATTTAAAGAAAACTAAAAACACAATTAGTAAACTGCAAGAGCAGTCAATGAAAATTATCCAGAATTGAGAACACAGATTTATACATATGAAAATACAGTAGGAATATAATATGGACTTAAACATTCTAATATGCATTTATAGAGAATATAAGAATAGGAGAAAGAATGGTAAGGAAACAATATTTGAAAGATAATGGCAAAGAATTTTCAGAACTCATGAAAGCTATCTAGTTAAAGAATCAAAGAGCTCAATTATTTTAAACAGGATTGATAAAAAAAGAAATCCACACATGGACACATGGTAATAATATTGTGAAAAGCAAAAGATGGTGACAAATTCTTAAAAGGAGCAGGAGTGGGGGAGAGACAGATCACCTTAAAGGACTGAGTTGGACAGAGAGATTATTTTTCAACAGGAACAATGTAAGCTAAAAAATAGTACAATGCTTAAAAAACAAAACAGCCATTCTAGAAAGTCACACTATATACCTAAAATTGTTTATCCTGTTATTAACTCTGAGATATATTCCAGTGACAACATTGGAAAATAAAGACAAATAATAATCTCTTAGATATGCAGGCAACAACAGAGTCATTTTAAAGGGGCAGAAAATTAGATTGTCATTAGTCTTCTTAAAACAATGGAGAAACTTTATAAAGTGTTTTCAAAAAGGAAATATAAATCAAAGACTCTCTAGTCTGCCAAACTCTCCTTCGAGTATAATGGCCATGAACAAGTTTTGAAAATGCAAGAATTAGGAATTATTGTTCTGATAAGGACTTCTTGAGGAGCTCTTAGAGAATGATCTTCAGACAAGACAAAAGAAAAAAAAAAGAAAAGATTGGAGAAGCTTAAGCATAAGGTTTGTGGATCATCATTAAAGATATTTAATTGTTGGACTTAGACTAAATAAATGTCAGAATAGTAGGTAAGTATTACATAATTGAACAAGTATATCAATCCCCTCTGAACTGTAAGAAAAAAAGCTGCAAGAACTGCAAAATCATAACTCCTTTTTTAACCCATATCAGAGACTGAGCTCACAGAACAACAATGTAGCCTGAAAGCCAAGAAGAGAGATTGGCAGAAGATGTGCCCACCATCAGGTAGGTAAGAAGAAATCAACCAATATTTTAATAAATTATTAAAGGCAGAGTAAGTGTTAGCATGACAATATAGAATCCCCGGATGGGAAATGGAAGATAGCCCTCCTCTGTGGTGCAGGAATGGAAGAGGGGATGAGTCACTACGGCAGGGAAGATAAAATAGCAAAAAGGGGAAAGGATGTAAACATAGCTGCCTTTTTCAGTACATTGCATTAATATTAACATTCACAGTTCTCAAATTACCTGTGGTGAAGGGTCAGAATTATTTTCCACAAGCATTGATTATCATTTTTTTTGGTAAAATATAGTAATAGTGCATGGAGATGGTATGACAATTTTAAATTTTTATGAAAGTTTTATGTGCTTACTCTGAATTTCTGCACATGCTCCCCTGCAGAAGAGTGATGGACAGTGGGTAGAACAGACTCACTCTACAACCCACATATTTAGTAGGTCTGGAACTCTGCATTAATAAAAAAGTCTCTACAGTTTATTTTGTTTATTAAGATGTTTAGCAAAGTCTCTAGTTATAAGGACACTGAACATAGGTCAATTGCATTTCTCTTTTACTAACAGTCTAAAACTGTATTTAAAATAAAATACTCTTTATCATATGCTCAAAGATACATTGTTTCAAAATAAATCCAACAAAGATATGCAAGAGCTATATTGCAAGGAATTAAAGATTATATAAATGCACTCAAGATTGAAAATTCAGTCTTATGAAGATATTTGTATTCCACAAATTGATTTGGGGATTCTGTTCAATTTTAGCCAAATTACAACAGGGTATTTTGTGGAAGTTAGTAGGAAAATTCTAAACTTTGAATACTAGAAAAAGTAGCTAGGTATAAGCAAAATTTTTATGTAACAGAAGTACAAGCATGGAGAGGATATATTATAAAGTATCATTAAACAAAAGACATTTTATTCAAGTACAAATAATTGAAATTTGAAACCATGACAGAATTATTATTGCAGGTCATATAGGAAAGATGGACAATTGGAATATTTCTGGCTTCTAACGAATAATCAGCTCTTAGTCTTAGTGTTTTTCTTTCTTTCTTTTTTTTTAAAACCAGATCTGAGGTTTTTCTCATCTGGATTCCATCTGAGTCTATCTGTAATATCAATTTTTTTTTCTCAATATGCATGGTTATTTTTGATTAAGTGCTGGGCATTATATATAAAAATAGTAGACATAATTTATGCTCTGGATGAAATGTTATTCACAGAGCATTTATATTTTCTTCTGCCAGGTGGTTAAGCCCAATAGCAATCCCAAATCAACTTAATCATTCTATTTGTGGGATACTTTAAAGCTGCACTTCAGTCTTAGTAAGTGTTAGTTTATCTTCTTATCTTTTACGCCTAAGGCATAACACTTTGTTACCTTTTCAATGTCTGTCAGGTTTATAAATGCTCCCACTCCTTGGTAGGTCCTAACCTCTAATTTTTGTGAGTGTATTCAAAGTTTCTCTAAACTTCTAAGCCTGATAAATAAACTAGGACCCCAAATGCTTAGGTAAAAGTTTAGTTTGTTTGTTTTTTCTCACAGATCCTGACTCTCAAACTTTTTATTACCTTGGTAACTCTATGCCTTGCAACAAATATTATCAATATTTACTCTCCAGATTTTCTATTTGTTTTCATTTATGTGGGTTTGTTCAAGTTACCTAATTCATGGTTACAGCAAAGAGAACTCTAATAACTTGCCTTTGGACCCCAAAATAAGGCACTACTACATTTCACTACATTTAAAGAAGGCTATTATTTATAACTATATTTTAAAGCTTTAAATGTCTGTAGGGTAAAAGTTGTTCATATTTTTAGTATAAATTAGTTTATTTTTGTTGCTGCATGGGCAGCCAAACAATATTATTGCTAATATAAATTGATGATTCAATTGAAATATGGACAAGTTTTACTAGCTTTAACCATTGACATTACTGTCCAAGTCTACTGATTGGTTTCAACAGAGAAATGTGTGCTCCCACATCTTCTGCTGACCTCTTCATTTTCTGAAAAACCAATTTACTTGCAGATAGGGACAGAAAGGCAGGGTGTGCATACTGGTGAGAATTATGAAACAAAGATTAATGAATGGTGCTTGCCAAAGATTTGCTGAAGTCAAGTATTTTGCACAGGCTGCTTGATACAGCAGTCATGCATTCATTCAGTCTATAGAGTTTAGGACATATAAATGGAATCATGCCAGATGAGTGAGCTAAGGAAATATAAGTGTTTGAATGGTAGCAATACACCCTATATACTTCAACCTAATAAAGCCTGGCAATTCACCCTTCTTAGACCTCATTTTTCCCTCTGTCAGCTGAATATGGGTAACATTTTTAAGAGATAAATGATAGGAGTGGTATGCAAAATACTTAGTCCTTAATTTACTTTTAAATCTCTGTTTGACTTTCCAAGCATGCTATCCATGGTGCCAACAGGCAATTTAAGATAAATTAATCTGCATTCGAAAAAAGATTAACTATAGACAAATTTAAATGGTAATATAAACTGTAGTTAAAATTCACAACACCAGTATGATAGACTTCTAGTATTTGTTGAAATCAGATGAGTCATTTTAAGAACACTAGAAAGCAAGATTTTAAGTTTTCATTGTAATAGTCTGTTTTCTATTTTATATACATGAAGAAAACTGTGTCCTAATTAGCTTCTAATTTAAATATTAGTGGCTTAGTTTAGATTTCAAGCCTGTACATACATTGAAAATCAATAATTACTTCAATTTTTAAGGCTTAAAAGATTCATAATATGTCATCTGGTACTGTTTCCTTTTTGTAGGTCAAAATGAATAGCAAGGATATAAGGCAGTAACAAAAATCTTCCTGTACAGAACAAGACACTTATTTATTTAGAATAGAAAACACAGTTTCAAGATAAATCCAGTTCTCCATCTAAAAATCACTCTGCTTTAAGGTTACTCCATTGCAAAATATTTACTTGCCATGTATAGAGAAACATTCAATTTCTGTTTGGATATTTTATGTAAATAAAAGAATACTATCATACTTGTAAATAAAATTAGGTAATTCATCATTTTGATGATAAATTAACATTTTGTTTCAATATTTTATTTATTATAGCTTTAAATATTTAATATCAAATTTAAAACAGGTTAGAAATATTTGGGATAAGATGAGAATAAAATTTTAATTGTCCCTGAGACCACTTTAAAACACTATTTATAGACTTGCAAAATTAAGTTTTTAATTTTATGCCACATATTGATGACATGACAAATTCAGTGAAGTTAGAATAAAATTCATAAAAAGTAAAAATAAAAAAATAATACTATCTGTTGAAACAATGTCACCGAGATATTTTTGAGTTATGGCTTCTGGGGAATTAGATGCACAGAAAGTTTTAACACAGTCATTTATTTATTTTTTTGCATAATAAGAAAAACCTTTCAGACTCCCAGAAGTATCTCCATAATAATGATAATAAAGTAAAAATTCACCTCTAGTTTTTTCAACCACCCATATACATTGCTTCAGCAAATAAAAAGTTGACTTAGAGAAGAGAATCCAGGTCACCACTACCCACCCAGAAGGTGATAGAGACATGTTAACAAGTAAATGAAACAAAAGAGTGGTGGTCACAAAGAAATCTCAACTAATTTCTTTACCATAGAACTTCTTCAAGTATGCAACGTTGTTTGGAAATAGGATGAATAAAAAAGAATGCAATGAATACACGAATTCAGATTATGAATCTCCAGGGAAAGAGTATAAGATATGAAAAATATTTAACACGTTTTTATGATGACAGTGTGGTAAGATTCCTAAGATGGCCCTCCCTCAAGATTCCAGTCCCCTGGTTTACACATACCTTGTTTGAGTTACTAAATCAAACACTAATCTAGGTATACTGCAAAGGGCTTTTGCAGTTGCAATTAAAGTTTCAAATCAGTTGTCCTTAAATTAGGAGATAATGTAGGAAGTCTAAACTAGTCAGATGAGACTTTAATACTTAGAGTTTTCTCCAGCTTTTTGCAGAAAAAGAATTCAGGGATTTAAAGCACATGCAGGATATAAGTCTCATTGTCAACTTGAAGACAGAGGTAGCTACATGGCAAGGAATGCGTGTGGCCTCTGGGAGCTTAGAGCGCACCCAGGCTGACAGCCACAAAGTAAATAGGGACCTCAGTCCTTCAACCACAAGAAACTGAATTTTGGCAATAAGAATGAACTTGAAAGCAATTTTTCCCCCTGGGGCCTTCAGATGAGAACTCATACTGGCCGATGGTTTTATTATAGTTTTTTTAATATCCTGAGTAGAGAACCCAGTTAAGCCCTGTTGAATTTTGGACCTACAGAATGGTAAGCTAATAAATAGGTGCTGCTTTTAGCACCCATTCTGCCCATGATAGTTTATTAAACAATAAAAGAAAACTAACACCAAAAAAATCATACCATAGTCTTTTTAAATTGAGGAACTTACTAAATTCTTCTGCATTTTATTTTTCCAAAGCCTGATTTACTTACTATCTACAAAGAAAACATGACAAACAATATCACAGAGCAACACTTCACACTTTGTAAAACATATTGAAAAGACTCAAATCTATTTTCAAATTTATCATTTCCTTTTTTATCAGTTGTCTTTTCTAACCGTCTTAAGGCCCTTCATTTCTGGACTCTTCTATTTCCTTTCTTCTTGGCCTGTTCTTGCCAGAGCTCATATCTTTTAGTTGATACCTTGTAAATGTTACCGATAAACAGTAACACATAATTAACACTATTTTGAAATATTTTCCTTAGAGCTACAATTCAATGGGTACATGGTACACCTTCTAATTTATTATAAAAGAAAGTTTTACTAAATGATTTACCAAATAATAACAGTTTGCTCCAGCCTCCCAACTTGCTATATCTTGTCTCTTCTCTGTCCATCAATTAGGAGCTCATCCAGAGATACACATTAGAGATTTTGTTATGACACTATTCCAGTAAAAGCTTCCAATTAATCTATTAAAGGATGCTAATTGCCAAAACAAGCAAAATTGAAGATTTCAGTGGCTTAACACAGTAGAAGCTTATTTTGTGCTTATCTAACTATTCAGTGTAGGGCTAGATTGACAGCGTTGGGAAGTATCAGTGATGGAGTTAAGCAGGTTCCACACAATCAGGAGCCAAGGCTGCTAGACAGTACGCCATTTTCAGCAATTGAATGCCAAGTTTTACTTGAGTGTCAACATGTAGTTGATGGAGAGGCAGAGAGCATGTCAGGGAATCATGTGGGAAACATTTTATGGGGGCTATGGTTTGAATGTCTCTTCCAAAACTCATGTTAAAACTTAATCTCCAATATGACAGTATTGAAGGAGGAGCATTTAAGAGGTGATTGAATTTATGACGTCTCTGTCCTCATGAATGATTTAATCCATTCGTGCATTAATTGGATTAAATGGTTATCTTGGGGAGGGGAACTGGTGGCTTTATAAGAAGGGAAAAAGAAACCTGAGCTAGCATGTTAGCAAGCATAGCACTCTTGCCATATGATGTCCTGTGCCATTTGGGACTCTTCAGAGAATTCCCACCGGTAAGAACACTCTCATGAGATGTGTTCCCTCAACCTTAGAATTTTCATTCTCTGTGACTACAAAAAATAAATTTCTTTTCTTTTATGTTACTGATTGTCAGGTATTCTTTTATGAACAACAGAAAACAAACTAATAGAATGTGGTAGGTCTAAAAATGATACAATTTTGTATGCCAACATTCCTTGACTTGTATTCTGTCACATGCCCACCATCTGGACAGTGTAGGGATGCTGGACAAGGTAGCCCAGGTGTGGATTTATTAAGAAGAGGAAACAGTTTGGGGAATAAGGTAGAAGTCTCCATCTCTGTATAAACTGCCATTCGTTCAAATATTTTTTGAGTTGTTAATTCTCTTAAGGCTCTTTACTTTCTTAAGAAATAAAGACGTGTATTACCTTAAAACATTTATGCAGAATCTATTTGTAATATCCCGATTGTTTCTAAAATAGTTCCTGAAGGGTATATGCATATTGAGAGAACACGTGGATTAACTACCCTATTGTTGATGTGCATTTATTTAAAACTTTCTCAACAGTATGTAGGTATTATTATATCTTCACATTGATATCTTCAGTTTACTAATTTATATCAATTAACAAAATTCTATCTTATAAACTAGACCATAGATTCCAGAATATTCTAGAGTGATATTCTAGCCTAATCATATATTTAAAATGAATAAAGTAATATCCAAACGTGTCATGTAAAGGCTTTTTTGATAAAGTTTTTAACACTTCAGCATAAAAAATTTCAAGTCTATAAAAAAGTAGAAGGAATATTACTGTTAATCATCATCTGTCACCCATTTTCAACAATTATTGACTGCTGTGAATTGAATGTTTGTGTCCCTCTCCCCCACCCCAAATTCACATGTTGAAATTTAATTTTCAGTGTGATAAATGTGGTGGTGTTTTGAGATGGGACCTTTGAGATATGATTAGGTCATGAGGGTGAAACCCTCAAAAATGGGATTAGTGCTCTTGTGAAAGAGACCCCAGAGAGCGGCTTTGCCCTTTCTATCATGCAAGCATGCAGCAAAGGGACAGTAATTTGTGAACCGGGAAGAGCCCCCCCCCCCCCCCCCCAGACAACCAATCTGAAAGTGATTTGATCTTACATTTCTCAGCCTCTAGAAAGCCACTCAGTCTATAGTATTTTGTTATAGCAACCTGAATGGGCTAGGACATCAACTCAAGGCCAATTATAGAGGTATATTTGAGTGAATGATAGCACTCTACTTTTTCCAAGGTATAAAAATTTGGCATAATATTTTGTTTAGTTAAGTGGGATTATTCAATAGTTACAAAAGTTCTGTTGTTGAATACACCTTTTAAAATCTTATAACAATTCAATGTGAAAATCGTGAAGTAACATTCCCAAATATTACCTCCTGACATTGTTTATAAGACATAGAAATGAGTTCAACTTTTTACTTTTTTTGTAAATTTTCAAGAGATACTTTGAACTATACTATTATTTTTAATGCTTTTTGGTTTTTCAGAGAGTTCCAGTTATTGTAAAAGCAAAATTCCATACCTTATTACCCCAAATGAACACATTTTTCTAATATGTATAGAGAATAAACAGCTGAATGTGATTCTATATTAACTCTTAAGCAAGTTATTAGTAAGATGATATAGTTACGTAAAACATAATAGAGAATATTGTAAACTCAATAGGAGAGGACAAAGATTATAGTGGTTCAGATAACTAACAAAGTACTTATTAATATATTCAGGTAAATGAGAAAAGGCCATAAAAAGAGGAATTTAATATGGGATTTGAAAATTATTAAATATTTAATCATATGAAATGAGAAAATGTTCTAATCAAAAATAGACACACATATATACATCCATATAATTTTTTACGGACTTTGCCTGAACAAAGTGTAAGATTGGACACAAATTTTCTGGATGAAAAAATCTTAATAATAGGATTTTCTAGTGACCAGGATTGGGTTGACAATTTTTTTAAGTGCTATAAATAGTTTAGAATATAGAAACCATACTTTCCTAAATCTATTAATTACACAGCATTTGCAATTTAGTGACATGATACAAAGATGGAAGTAAACATCAGAAAGATAGTACAAAACTATGCGATGAGCAACAAAAACACTGGCGATAAAGTGCAATATAGAAAATAACAGCCAACGATTAAGGAGACTCTTTTCAAACCTGACAGGAAGCCAAGGTATGTGGTCAAATATTTTAACAAGAAAAATCCCGTTAACTGAATTTTATTTTTTAAAAATGCAAATGTACACAGACATATTTACATTGTTTTTTTTTCATTTATTCAATAACTAATCACTAATATCTGTCATCTGGGAGAGGGTCTCATATGGACTAGATGGAAGGAGCAGCTGAATGTTGTATTTCAAATTCCAAGAATGGAGTTAAAGTGATTTGTTTGATTTCAAAGCATGTGAAAACAAGAAAGGGAATCACTGTTATTTTTTAACTTCTCAATGGTAACACTATTCATCAAGTTTTTAAACTATAATCCTGTTAAAAATATTTCAAATATGTCTCTAAAAATCTGTTCTCTCCTCTTTCTTCTCAATTGCTGCTTCAATTCAAATCTTCATATCCATCACTTGAAATATTGTAAAATAATTTTCTAGCTGGTTGTTATACAACCAGTTTATCTAGTTCTGCCTGACTTGCCATGTAGCTACTTCAGTTATCACCCTTAAAATGCAAATAAATCATCTCCTTACCAGTATTAAAACTGCTTTGGTGCCCTGGACATACAGAAAAAATGCAAACTCTTAGCTAGGCATAAAGTATAGGCTTAAATCTCACAGCATCACCCTGGTCTACACTTTTTAACATTGGTTGCTGGATCTGTCTCCATCCTCCCACCCCACCTCTTACAACGTAGTCTATGAAACTTTTCATTATATCCTAGACATGTTAGCTTCTGTCATAATCATAAAGCTTGGCATGGTTTGCTCCTCACTGTCTAAAATCATCTCCTCCCAATTGAAGTTTTATTATCATTGAAGACTCAGCTCAAATATCACCTCCATGTTATGACATTCTTCATAATGCCCAGGCAACATAATTATTCTATTCTATGTGCTCGCTTTGAACTATATATATATATATATACATATTTTTACAGTGTTATAATTTGTTAGTGTATAGGTCATCTTCTACTTTACTATAAGAGGTAAAATAAATTCAAGTTTCATTATCCTGTCCTTTTATCCTTTACACCTAGCATCCTTAACACCTAGCATAGTGCCTGGTATAAAAGAGGTAGTAACAAATGTTTGTTAAATAAATGAGTATATCTGGCTAAAATGATGCTGTACTAAAAATTAGTTTTTATGTGTAAGTTGTAGATCACTTATTTGTTACTTTTTTGTTTACTAATCAAGCATATTTCTATATTCTAGTGTTAAGTGCAGTATCAAGTAGGAAAGGACCAAATTTTGTGAATAAAATTTGTTTACAGTCAATATATTTTCTCCACCATGCATGCAATTGTACTTATTAGAGTAAAATACACCCTCCTTTCCCACCAAATGTGATTTGTGCCCTCTCAGTATGCCAACATAAGTGCAAGGTTCAAATGTATATTGTATATTTTTATCCTCAGAGACAGTAATTGAAAAAATCTATGATGTTCTTGTGGGAAAATCTCTACAAAATATCAAAATAAACTCAGAAATTGGTAAAATATGGAAGTTCCAAGTATATCTTTTCTAGCAAGTGCTTCAGACTTTAGAAACTTTTGTAATTAGAAACTTTTTATAGCCTTTTCTATTTATTTTATATAATACATTTCAAGGCTTAAATTCTTCCGATTTTGAGGACGGCGAGAGATACTTGTTCAAGATTTGGGGAAAACCACACAATTTAGTACTCTATTTCTGAAACTCATTTTTATCAGTATCAATATTCCTTGGCAAAGGTCTAGAAATATATAATTGATGCTCCCTCCTGTAAAAAAAAATACCCTACAGTTTCTTTACTTTTAATCTAAGAATTTACATAAGAAAGCTGAAAGTTTATATTTAAATCAGCAGTCCCCAGCCTTTGTGGCACCAGAGACCAGTTTCCTGGAAGACAATTTTTCCACAGGGCGAGAGACAGAGCTCTGGCAGTGGCGCGGGGCAGTTCCTGACAGACAGCAGACCAGTACTCCTCCGCAGACCCGGGGATTGGGGACGGCAGTCTTAAGGAGCTGGATGGCTGATGGAGTGGAGAAAAGGGGGTAAGTACTATCTTCCCTACCTGCTGAACTCTTTCTCCTGAACCAAATTGTCTTGTTGAGCGAGGAAACCAAAGTTAGGAAAGAAAAAACAATAAGGTGAGATAAATGGGATGAGAATTTACGGAATCTATTCCAGCGTGGTTGTGTAACCTCAGAATTGGAATTAAAAAGGATCCTTCTAAAACTAGAGCCCTCTGGAACTCCATTATACTATGACTCAAACATATATTAACTATCCTTCTGTATTAGTTCCAAAAGTGTTTGTGATATACATTATTGCTTATTTACGGACTACTGAATTGAATACATTATTAACGATTGTAAATATTTGATTGCAGTGTTTTTCCCAGTTTTACTAATGACAGTAAATTTTTCTCTTAAATAGTATATAAAGCACAAAAGTTCATCTGCAACACTAAACAGATTTTACATTCTATTCATTCTTCCCTCTACATTTAAGAGTTACCAAATAGCTAAGTTGATAAAACTTTCTAATAACTTTTACTTTTGGAAAATATTAATAAAGATAATGTAATGCCATTAAAACTTTAAAGAGAAAGCTATACTTCAAACTTTATACAAAATGATGATTTTCAGGAATATACCTTTTAGTCTGTGTTCATATGTTCACATACATTGTCATAACTATAATCACACTGCAAATTTTGTTTTTTAAATTAGCATTACATTATTTGCATTTTCCATGTTGCTATACCTGATGAATCACTTATTTGATGTATCATAATTTAAGTGTTCTTCTCAGTTAAAATTTATTTTGTTTTAATTTTCAGGTACTACACATAATGCCTCATAAAGTAGAATTTTTTATTGGAATTTTTTTTGGATTCCTAAGGTGAAGTTGAAGAAAAAATAACAATATACCCATGGAGAGAATAAATTTCAAATATATTAGTTGGTTTTGTGTGATTTATATATAAAGTAAAGAAAGTTTATGAGTAATATGTATAGATCTTGATAGAGTAAATGCTTTATAACTAACACATGGAAGAACATATTCATTTGAAGAAAGAAAGTGATCCAAAACCACAAAGAACTTTTTCTGCTATCTTGGGTGAGTTATTTAAACTCTGAAACTTTGTGGTCTCCTTTGTGCATGAGCATGACAATGTTTACTTTTCAAGATTTTTGTCACTGTTATTGTGAGGATTAAGTTTTAAAAAAGTATATAAAGGTCCTATATTGCCTACTGTATAATATTGGATCAAGACAAAAAAAGTGGGCACAACTGAAAGATTTTCATAAATATATATCAATTATGCCCATTTGTTTTTAGATTTCAGTTAACTGAAGAATAGTTACTTTTATTGTCCCTCTTAATTCCTAAAATTTATCCTTTTTTATTTGTAGAATAACCTTTTGCTTACCATTTGGAAATAGGATAGATCGACATTTCACTCCAAATACGGGCTAATTGGCATTCCTGTTGAAATGTGCAACTTCAGGAATTCATTAAGGTAGAAGCAGTCTCATCTATAAAATAATAGAAGTACTTATTAATTCATAGTTTTTTATGTTTCTGTTTTGAAATAATTATAGATTGTAGGAAGTTGCAAAGATAACAGAAAGATCCCACGTAGCTTTCACACTATTTCCTCACATTGCATCTCACATACTATTATGTAACACAAAATCAAAACTGGGAAATTGATTTTATAGTTAGGTGTCATTTTACCACGTGTAGATTAGTGTAACCACTACCACAGTCAGGTACAGAGCCATCACATCACCTCAAAGATTTCCTTTGTGCTACCTTGTTATGGTCAAACCCATCTTTCCTGCTTACTATCCGTAACTCCTGGTAACTACTAATCTGCTCCACATGGTCATACTTTGTCATTTTGAAAATGTCTTATAAATGGAATCAAACTGTTTGCAACCTTCGAGATTGTGGTTTTTCACTCACTGTAATGCCTTTGTGATCTGTCCCAGTTGTTTCAATTATTAATTATTAATTACTTTTTATTGCTCAGTTGTGTTCCATTGTGTGTATGTGTCACTGTTTATTTACCTGTTGAAGAACAGCTTGTTTACAGTTTGGGGCTGTTAGAAATAAAGTTGCTATGAGCACCTGTGTACATTTTTGTGTAGACATATATTCTCAAGATTCTGGAATAAATACCCGCAAATGCAATTGCTGGTAAATATGTGCTGATTTCTTACAGAATAACTATAGCATTTTATATTCCCAAAAGCAATATATGAGAGATTCAGTTTCTCCACATCCTGACCAGCATTTGTAATTGTTATTACTTTTATTTTAACTGTTCTAATAGACATGGTTGTACAGAAGAGTTAACGTAAGAAACCTGAGATTGCTGTCTTTAAAAAGTCCTGCTTGCATGGTTGGTACTGGATTGGCATCTTGGAACTTGGATTTCCAGAGGGTTCCCACCATTCACTAATAAGAATGGCTTTATTGTACCTAGACTGTTTATACAAACAATCTGGATTATGTTGAGCACCTATTTTCCTTCTAGGAGTCTGGGATTTGGGTATATGTTAGGTAGTAGGTGCCTACATGACCAGCCCCCAATAAAAATCCCAAGAAATGAATCTAATGAGCTTCCTTTATAGACATTTATTTCACTTGTGTTGTCATAACTCATTTCTGGAGGAAAGATGTAATGTGTAACTATACTGGCAGAGGAATGTTGGCAACTTGTGCCTGATTTATACCAGAATTGTCTCTATGAAGTTTCCCCTGGCTAATTTTACTTTGTATAATTTCCCTGTAATGAATAATATCTGTGAATATGGCTATAAGCTAAGTCCTGTGAGACTTCCTGGTGAATCAGTAACCTGGCAGTGCTCTTGTGGACTTCTGAAACAGTAGCAATATTTTATGCTAGTCTTAATTTGCATTTCCCTACTGGCTGGTGATGTTGAGCATCTATTCATGTGCTTATTTTCTATTTCTGTATCATTTTTGGTAAAATGTCTCTTCCTGCTTCATGTTTTTTGCTTATGTCCTAACTGGAGTTCAATTTTTGTTGTACTTGAATTTTGAGAGTCGTTTATATAGTTTACATGTGAGTCCTTTATCAAATATATGGTATGTCCAGTGCAGTTTTTCTTTTCATCCTCTTGACAAGGTCTTTTAAGGACCAAAGATTTAATTTTGATGAAATCCAATTTCTTGATTTTTTTTGATTTTTTTTTAAGGCAAAAGCAAGTTTATTGAGATATGAAAAGAAAAAAAGAGGTGGCTGTCAATATTCTTTTTTTTTTTTTTTTTATTCCAGGGTATTGTGAGGGTACAAACATTATAGTTACACTTTATGTCTTTGCCTCACCCAAGTGCGGGTTAAAGGCATGCCCTTCACCCCGCCCCCTTAGTGCTCCCCGTGTCCTTTAGCTGTTGATTTGCCCCCCATCCCCCTAATCCCTAGAGAGTATTTCTGCCATGTGATCAACCTAGTGTTGATCAGTTAGAACCAGTTTGATGGTGAGTACAAGTGGAGCCCGTTCTTCTGCTCTTGTGGTGCCTCACTTTGGATAATGGCCTTAAGTTTTATTTATGATTCATGCTTTTAATGTCATGTCAAAAAATACCTCACCAAGTCTGATGTCCCAAGGATGTTTTCATGTGTTTTCTTCTAAAGATTCATAGTTTTGCATTTTACATTGAAATATCTGGGCCATCTTAAGTTAATTTTTATATAAAGTGTGAAGCTTAGGTCAAGGTTTTTGGCCATGAATGTCTGATGGTTCTATCTCCATTTGTTGAAAATACTATCTTTTCTCCATTTAATTACTTTTTCACCTTTTTAAAAAGCCAGTTAGCTATGCTTTATAGTGATACTTCTGAGTTCTCTATCCTGCTCCAGTGATCTATGTGTCTTTCCACTGATGCCATACAATCTTGATTACTGTACTTGTATATTAAGTCTTGATACCATGTAAAGTATTTTTTTAATTTATTCTCCTTTTTAAAAATTGTTTCAGCTATTCTAGTTTTTTTGCCTTGAAATATAGCTTTGAGAATAATCCTGCCTGTATCCACAAAAATATCTTGCTGGGATTTTGATAAGAATTGTGTTAAACCTGTATAACACTTTAGGGAAAGTTTGCACCTCATTATGTGTAATCTTTCAATCCATAGACATAGTATATCTCCCTACTTTCTGTATCTTCTTTCATTTCTTATAACAGAATTTTGCAGTTTTCAGTAACTAAGTCTTGTGTATGTTTTGTTAGATTTACATCTAAATATTCTTTCTCTTTTTGAGTGTTTATAAATAATGTTGCGTATTTAATTTTGATGTCCATGTGTTCATTGATAGTATATAGAAATACAATTAATTTTTGTATGTTTGTCTTGTATCCTGCAAACTTCCTGGACTCACTAATTAGTTCTAGAAATCTTTATTTTTTTAACAGAATTCTTGGTAATTTCTACAAAGACCATCATGCTGTCTACAAATAGAGACCATTTTATTTCTTTCTTCCTGAACTGGCTGCTTTTTATTTTGTTCACTTTTTCAAATTTCTTCATTATCTTTAATTTTCAGAAGTTCAACTATGATGTATCTTGGCATGAATTTCCCTAGAATTACACAATTTGCGGTTTGCTCAGATTCCTGAATATATTGGTTTGTATCTTTTGCCAAATTTGGAAAATTGTCAGCCATCATTTTTTTAAATCTGTTTCAGACACACCCTCTTTCTCTTCTCCTTATGGGCTATGATCACATAAATGCCATAACCTTTTTTAATTGTCCTACATGTGACTGAGGTTATGTCACATTTTAATTCCAGTCCATTTTCTTTTGTGGTTAAGATTGGCTGATTTCTATTGTTTGATCTTCAAGTTCATTGATTTTTTTCCTATGTCCCCTCCATTCTGCTGTTGAGCCCACCCATTGAAGCCTTTGACTTTTTAGTTACTTTTTGTTATTATATTTATGTTTGGTTCTTCTTCATATTTTCTTTTTCCTTACTGACAGTTTCTATTTCATTGAGGTGATATACTATTTTTTTATTACTTTTAAACTTCATTGCCTATTGAAACATTTTTATGATGTCTGCTTTAAAATCCTTGCCAGATAATTATGTCATATCTGTCATTTGGTGTTGGCATCTATTGATTAACTTTTTTCCATTCAAGCTGAAATTTTCCTGGTTCTTTGTATAAAAAGTGATTTTCCATTGAAATCAGACATTTGGGCTATTACACTGTAAGACTCTAGATCTTACTTAATTTTGTTTATTTGTTTGGTTTAGCTGGTGTCTTCTGACATCACTCCAGAAGGGCAAGTGGAAAGCTACTGCCTCATTACTGCCAGGTGGATGTGGAAATCTAGGTTCCCTTCTTGGCCTCCTTCCGCTAATACCCAGGAGTGAGAAAAGGGTTTCTCAATACTGCTGAGCAGGGGTGGAATTTCCAGTTTTGGAATGCCTCTGGTGAAACCAATCTGGTTGGGAGGGACAGAATGCCTTGTTAGTCCTCCCCACGCAGCCTTCAGTAAGATTGCTGGGAGAGAGAAGTTCAGCACTCTTGGGCGGTGGTGAAAAACTAACCACCCAGCTAGGCCTCTACCAATGCCATCCTCGTAGGGAAAGGTGGGGCATCTCATTTTCAGAGTGTCAGCATGGAGATATGGCTCCCCATCTGGTGCATGTTCCCACTGCTGGGGAGGGGAGGATAAAAAGCCTCCTCTGATGTAACCCTAGCAGATGTGTTGGGGTACCTCATTACAGCCTAGTCTACTTGCAAGTCTAGGTACCCCGCTCAGCCTTTGCTGCTGGGGGTAGAGGTGGTATCACATTTTTTTTTTTTTTCCCTGTGGTGTTTGTTTGGAACAAAGGATTTATTTGTCTAAAGCCTTTCTGTGTTGTTAGGTTGCCTTTTTTCCTTGTCCTTTGGTTAAAGAGAGCAAGCTTTTTTGTTTGTTTCATCTGCCATTGTTGTCATTTTCTGTTGGCTGCTAGCTTCTATAGCAGAGAAGTCTTAAAAAATGAGGTAAAAAGAAAACCCAGAGAACCTACCACATTATTCCTGGGGTCTCAAGGCTTTTAGCTGGTCTGTCTCCTTCTATCTACCTTTCAGAGACTTCTTAAATGTTTCTATATATAATGTTCAGAGTTTTTATTTATATCTAGTGGGAGAAATATGAAAGGTACTTCTTCTTTCCAGAAGCAGAAGTACACATAGGGTTTTAGTGAAGAGTAAATGAGATAAATTTTGTCAAGGATCTAGAACACTAACAATTATTCAGGGACATTTAATAATTATTAGTACCCTACTCTGATATCTGGACAAATATTCTGAAAAATTAATTAAAAGAATGATGACATAAAATGACGAATTGTTTCCTCATTGATGATATGATACATATGAAGTTCATATATTTGTTAATAATCATCTATCAATAACTTGCGTAGAATTTGTTAGGAAATGAAGATTTTTAGGATAGAATCTTCTAAATGAAAGACATATTTCTTCTGCCCAGCATTAGCATGGATTTAATTATTTTGAAATCTGTAACATGCTCCCAATTTATATTTCTTAGACATAATTACTGTAAAGGAATTACATTACATCAACTGGTCTTACTGCCCTATTGCTTTCTCATCTGCCCTTGACATTTAAATGGATTTTCTGAGGATGAGAGAACATAATAAAACACACATACACACACACACACACACACACACACACACACACACACACAGAGAGAGAGAGAGAGAGAGAGAGAGAGAAAGGAAAGTTATAAAACATAAAAAAGTCAAACTACTGAATTTTCTCTCCCATTTAGCATCTTAAAACCTTAGATAGTCTACAATTGCAGATATACTTGCTAGTTAAGCTGTGCTGTATCAAGTTTTATTCATAATAGTATGAAAGAAAAAACTGGGTAGTGGATAAAGCATGGCCAACTTAACAAAGTTTTTATCCCTTTTTGTCTTTATTGTGGAGCCTCACAGATTAGTATTCCTACTATCTTTTAGGGACATGGCACACACACTGTTGCCTGGGAATTTGCAAATTTGCTGTTACCTAGTTTTCCTGCTGTTTCATTCCAACCCTCCTGCCTACATACCACCTTCTCATTTTTATTTTTGTGTCTTTTGGCTTTTATTATGTTAAGTATTACCATTTCCAAAGCCTTCACACAGAGCTCTGTGTTTTTAGAAGGAAAAGCATTATATAAATCTAACAAGCAAAGCCAAGTTTGAAATCCAATAAAGGAGAATCTCTAGAAATTATTAAAGACTCCACTGACAGAGAAATTAAACCTTGATGTCCCATCTCCTTATCTTTTCACTGTAGTAGAATCACTGAAATCAATATATCTGAAATGAACTGCATGCTGTCCATTCGGTTGAATGGCACTGGCACAGAAGTGAGTAGCTTCTAAAACTTATCAAGACTGCTCATTTCTTGAAACAATGTGCACAGAGTTTTAGCAAGGTTTTTTAAAAGTTTTATCTAATTTGTAAAAGTGAATGTCAGAGCTTTTGAAGGATCCACAAATAGATGTGAATAAACCCCAATATTAAAGATCTGAAAATCCTATAACATAGTCAAGGTAGAATAAAAGGTCATGCCTGTTTCACAACTGGAACTCAGGAGTATCAGGATAAAACAAGTGTTTATAGATATAGTAGATCATCAAATTATTTGGAATTTAGCTAGGAGGTACTAGTATCTTATTTAGAAAGAGTATGATGAACATTTAGATCAGATCAGCTTGCAGAGGATGTATTCCATCCAAGGGACAATAGGCAACAGTAGATACATATGTTTTGGAGATTCTTACATATTTATTCTATTCTGGCTGAAACAATCTATTTTTTTAACCTAAAGAATGTATGTATATGTATCTCTCTATCTGTCTCTCTCTTTCTCTCTCTCTCTCTCTGTCTCTCCCTGTGTCTCTCTCTGTGAGGGAGATTAAAAGATAAAAGAACTATATGCTAAACATATAGCAGGTACTACACAAGGCACTTTTGTATACACAATCTCATTTGATACCCCAAATTTCACTGCAAGTTAGAAACTAATAGCCTGTATTAAACCTATAACCTTGAATGTAATGAATTCTGTTAGGTGATTTTCTCTGCATTACTCTTTCTTATATTTGATTTGTTCACAAGTCAGCCCTTCATCTAAAATCACTCAAAATATAGGATGCTAGCATTAAAAAAAAGATATTGTAAACAAATTCCTTCTTACAGGGATGTCAACTGGCTGAATAGAAACAATCTATCAGTGGGTGGCTGTATCATTCAAGGTCTAAACAGAAGACAGAAACCTCACCAGTTATTTGAGTAAATAGAAATTAATATAGAGAATATTTACCTAAGTGACCAAATAGGCAAAAAGAGACTATCAAGTTTATCATCCCTAAAGTAAAACTCCAACCTTCCCTAAGGCTGGGTAATAAAAGGAAGAAGTTCAAATTATTAAGTTTAGAAGCCTGGACAAGGCGCCCCCAAGGAATAAAAAAGTTCTTGAAACTGACTTCAAACCTTAATGGTCTGGTACCTAGAATAAGAAGGGGATTCTTGCCTCTGTTTTGATGTCTCAGAGTGGGGTATCTTCAGGCTAGTGCTGCATATATTGGAAAAAAACTGTGCACTTTATTCACCACCTGCTATGAAGAGGAACTGCTGCTTCTTGGGTTAAGCATTACTAGGATAATGCTCACAGAACCAAGAAGTAGATAGAAAGCAACCAATAAGGAACCAGTTCCTTCTTTTACTGCTAGGCTCATACTCTTCCTCTAACACCCTATATGATGGAGGCCCGAAAGCCAGCTGTCAAAACATATACATACTTTTTTAGAATCCCAGTTCCAGTATCACATAGCAAATTATAGGCAATGGGTTTGTATCTGAGAGACAAAACCTTATTTACTGTCATATTCTGCTTCTTTGGCTACTCAGCTTTCACACATGCTCTTCTATAGGTATTTAACTTCCATACAACATGAACAACTCTATGTTTACTCTTAATAAAATGCTAGTGTTGTTCGTTCAAGAGAAGACGCTCTCACACTCTACTGAAATAAAAGAAGTGTAGAATTCCAACGCTTATTGTATCTGACTTTGGGAGACTGTCACGTTATCCATCTCGGATCTACATTAATTCATCCTCATGTTCAGTCTCAGTCCCATTTATGTATTCTGTTCCATGAATTATAAATCCTGTTATCTGAGTGGTAAATTCTTTACTAGATTACAAATTTAATGTTCTACAAAATTTGAACAAAATTATAAGGGAAAGAGGGAAGAAGGGGAAGAAAACTTTATACACACACACAGACACATACACACAACAAACAGTGAAGACAATATATAAATATGTAAAGCGATAAATTCTTCATTTTTGTAACTGCCTTGAGGGCATAGCTGATATTTATAACTTTTCAATCTTACATTATTTATTCCATTTTTCATTTGCCCTTAAGCCATAGACTTTCGTTCATAATTTATATTTGTAACTTCTTTTCTTCAGAACTCCTTCCATGTTTTCTTTGCCTTCAACTGATCAGGTCATGCTTATTTTCTGAGGGTGATAGCCTCAAACCATTATTGAAGGAGCTGAAGACTTAAGGGTCTGTCTTTTTTTGATTGTTGTATTTTCCCATTAACTTATGAGACAGAGCAGTACTATGAGACACCTCAAAGAATTCTCTGAATTCCATACATAATCTTTCCTGCCCCCACTTTATAGCAGCCACCAACTCTCTCTTTGGTAATCTGAATCAATCATCCTAGTGAATAGAGTAACCACTTTGTTTACCTGTTAGTTCAGTGCCATGGACAGCAGAAAAAGAATAGGTGAAATTCTCAAGTAGCAATTTAATGAAACCACAGTAGTTTCTCAGATGGAAACACTCCTCTCTTGGAAGCGGCACATCCAAAACAGCAGAGATCAAGGTTGTGGGGATGAAAAGCAATGACTCTGTTGTTGAACCGATTTTAATGATGAGAGGAGCCACTTCCACTTCTGCTCTTTGATTCCCAGGCCTTATATATCTTGGATATAAAAGAGAGAACATCATATGTTTGTTGCTGAGTAAAAGCATATGCTACACCCTGTAAGATAAAAACCATGTTTTTAAAAGTTTCTTTCCCACCTCTAAAACTGGCAGCCTAACTATGTTTAGTAGACTAATCAGTGGATTAGAACAGTTGCTGATAAGACCAATGATTTCCATGGGCAAGATCCCTTTGCTGCTCTTCTTTTGTTATGAAATAAGTTTCTTGACCAGAAATAAATGCTGTGCAAAATGTCATGATGATGAAAAAGGCATTCCATAAATCTATGGATGGTGATATTGGCAAAAGTATTAAGAACAGAGAAGGAAAATCCATATTCAGAATAGATGTCTATTCCAGTGAGGAGACACCTTTGTCCCCTCCAAGATGGAAGTGGTCAAATGTAATAAACCTGACACCAAATGTCTGTTTGGTCACCCCAGGAAATGTTTCCACTCCAAGGTTCACTGTTGGTCTCTGCTGTTGACAGAAAAGGCACTGAGCAGTAGCTAGTCAATTTAGCAGTGGTGAGGAACACCCATGTGGATGAGGCCTAGGGATGGACTTCACCCAACCCCTTACGGCTAGCATGGACACTCAATTCCTTGAGCCAAAATCGGGTGGCTGGGTAAAGAAGCTAACTGAAATGTATAGAAAGCATCATTTTGTCAATCTAAGAATCTTTCCTGCAATGAGGGCCTTTGGTGAGCATTCAAATGAGACACAATTATTTTTAAACTCTATGCCAGGTTTGATAGATCCATCTACTCACCTCTGACCCAGACTTCATCATTACCTATTTTCCAATCCTATTCTTTACAAACTCCTAACTATCCAGGAAAACCATTAGCAACTTCCCATTAATCAATGCAGATTTGTTCTTTTGATCATTACTCAGTCTAGATAAAGTGAGCAGCCAAATATAACATTTGCAATTCTAACCATTAGAAGATTTTCCTTTAAACTCTTCTAGAAGGCCACTCCTGAATCAGGTTATAATGGCTGGTTGGTAAAATAGGCTTGAACTGTTTTACCAATTAATTGCCAATTGATAATAGAAAATGCCCCAAAAGGACATAGATATAGATTGAAAAAAGAGGCAGTATGATAAAAATTTTTATTAAAGAAATTTGAGCCTTATACTCATTCAATTTACTTGTGCCTTCCAGACTGCCTCAATGCCAAGACTTTATATATAATTTCCTCCTACTGACTGATTGCTACTCCAAATGCCCAAACATATGGCTTGCTCAGTCAGATATCAGTTAATAATAAGCAGCGTACGTCATGTAGTCACATGTCCCATAGTTAGGTGGGACAATGTCTTCTAGGGCCTAATAGCAAGCAAGCAAGGAGCAGCCTTAAAATGAGAATAATTATTTTCAGAAGTAGGTAAAGTTTTCTGAAAAACTATATAGGACTTTGCTATGATTTTCCTGTTGGTCCTTGCTCGAGCTCTATATGGCATTCCTATTTGTCACAGACACTTCGAGCATGATTGGAAGCAGAAGAATAGCTGGACTTCAGCCTAGAATTATTGCTAAGCCATCTCTTGCTTTGCTTATCACTAAAAATTAATTAGAGGTTTGAAGTAGCATGCTTAAGTAGGGTATATGAAGTACCCAAATCCAAAAAGGTCCTTTAAGTATTGCGTTTCTTGTTTAACGGTAGCAGCTCAAAGTACAGCAATTTGTCTTTCAGGTGTGTGGAGGGAATATTATGACATGCTCCATACTGTTGTACTCTTAGAAACTTTCCTGAGTTAGCAGGCCCTAAATCTTTGAGGGGTTTATATACCACCCTCTGATTCGCACATATCTTACTAAGGAATCTAAAGCAGTTGCTACTTCCTGTTCATTTAGTCCAGAAAGCCATAACGTAAGTGGAACAATGTGAGGCTGTATGAAATATCAAAACTATTAAGATCTCTATGGACTACATTATTGCAGTATGCAGGAAAGTTAATATAGTCCCAAGGCAAGATTTCTGTTGGTCCTTTCAGATAAAGGCAACATCTTTTGATAGACTTTTCAAATTAATATGTAACCTAAATATGCATTATTTGGGTTGAGAGCTATAAAACATACTATGCCTAGAACAGCAGGGACAACTGGAGCCCCTACTTCATTCAGTTACAATAACTTTTATTCTCCAAGATTTACTAACCTTCTGCACAGCCAAATGAGACAAGTTAAATAGTGCTGTGATAGGAATGATCACACATCTTTCAGGATTTTGATGGTGACCCTAATATACACAATACCCTAGGAATGTGTCGTTGCTTCTGATCTACAGAAGAAAAGGAAGTTCTAGGTTCTTCTGAGTCACCTTTCACATAATAATGGCTCTATTTCATTACTCAGAGAGCAAATGTGGGGGTGTTGTCAGTTGCCAATTATGGTTATTTCAATTACATATCCAGGAACTGGAGAGATAACCGTAAGATAAGACCTCAACAGGGTATTTTGGGGGCTATTGTATTTTAAATGGCATATCTTTGTAATAAAACTACTACAAATAATGTTATAGGATTTTCAAGCAAAGAAAGTCTTCTAATACTAGTGAAGAGAAGCTGCTTCCATCGGTAAGAGAAGTTCAAGGTCTTCAGTTTAATCTGGGTTAAAATAAGCTTCTCAATTCCATGATTTATATGCTCAGTCCTTGACAGTCATTGTCATAACACTCATGTGAAAGACTTGAAAGGTAGTGAATTGACTTCACATTGTAATTCTGTAACCAAAATAATTAAACTTTGTGTTTAGTTTTGTATATTGTCTCTGATTGTTTTATGGCAGTCATAGAGGGTCCATGTGTTTACTAATGGTGACTTAACCTGAGAAATTAAAAATGTGAGCATGTCATTTTGTTTCTGTAAGCTTTTCAGTGTACTCAGAGAATCTACATCACAAACCTTATGGTTATCATTACTGCCACAATTGAAAAGTGCAGCAGTTGGTCTGTAGGTTGCAATTGCCTCAGTAGGCATTTCAAGATAAGGAATGTGATAATTGATTTAACTATGATGATAATGCATGCTAGGAATTTCTAGCATTCTGTTTTTCATTGCCAAAATAACTTGGCACTGCATTAAAGGCCAAAACCCTGACCAATACAATTTCCAAATAATATCTGATGGTTTCTTTGCTATGACAAATTTCCTATCAGTCAGGGTCTAGTCTGGAGAAAGAAACCACACCAGTTATATGAAAGAAAGAACTTAACATAAGAATTTATTAACTAGGTATAAAATATTTAGTTACTTAACTAAAAAGGTATAAAAACCCTAAGTTCTCACAGAGGTTACAATTGTAAGAAATAACTATTGCTTCTGGGACTGTAGCAACAAAAGGCAGAGGTTGCAATTATTAAAGTTAGAAGGTTGGAAGAGAAGCCCCATGGAGCCAAGACCCCTTCTCTGAGGAGATAATGCCAGTTACTTAGGTACTTATGTCTTTGAGGGGGAGCAATTAAACTTGTTCTTCAAGCATTGAAGACTCTGTATGTGGGAGTCAGTTACTGCTAATGGAAAGAAAAACTGCTGGCCTGGTGAATAAGCATGATAGGATAACATTCACAGGAATAGGAAGCAGGAAGGAAGTAAACAGGAAACAATATGAAAGGAGCAAGTTCTTTCTTCTTCATCTAGCCTTGCAGCCTCTTTCTAATGTTTCATACTGACAGAGCCTTTTAGAGAGCTAACCAGCAAAGAAAAAAAAAATGTTTTACATTGGGTAATAGGGACAGTTTAACAATGTTGATTCTACTGATCCATGAGCATGATATGTTTTTCCATCTGTTCACATCCTCTGCAATTTCCTTCCTCAGTGTGTGGTAGTTCTCCCTGTAGAGGTCTTTCATCTCCTTAGATAAATATAGTCATAGGTATTTTATTCTCTTTGTTTCTATTGCGAAAATGTGAATTGAGTCCCTTTGAATTGATTCTCAGCTTGACTGTTGTTGGTGCATAGAAATGATACTGATTTGTGTACATTGTAACCTGAAACTTTGCTCAATTTATGTATCAATTCCAGGAGTCTCTTGGCAGAATCTTTGGGGCTTTCTAGATGTAAGTTCATATCATCAGCAAAGAGTGATAGTTTGGTTCTTCTTTCCCCATTTGGATACCCTTGATTTCCTTCTCTTGTCTGATTGCTCTGGTTAGAACTTCCCGGATGATGCTGAATAGAAGTGATGATATTGGGCAACCGTGTCTGATCTACAGACTCAATGCACTCTCCATTAAAATACTAATGCCATTTTTTGCAGATCTAGGAAAAATAGTTATACCCTTTGTACGGAACTAAAAAAGACCCCAAATAGCCAAAGCAAACTCAACCAATAAGAACAAATTGGGAGGCATCACTTTACCAGACTTCAAGCTATACTATAAGGCTATACTAACCCAAACACCATAATACTGGCAAAAAACAGAGACATAGGCCTTTGGGTAATAACAGGGAACCCAGATATAAAACCATCCTCATATAGCTATCTAATCTTTGACAAAGTCGACAAAAAAATACACAGGGGAAAGAATCCCTTTTAAATAAATGGTGCTGAGAAAATTGGACAGCCACATGTAGAAGACTGAAACAGGATCCACTCCTCTCGCCTCTCAAAAAAATCAACTCACAATGGATAATAGACTTAAACCTAAGGCATGAAACTATAAGAATTCTAGAAGAAAATACTGGAAAAATCTTCTAGATATAGGCCTAGGCAAAGAATTTATGAAGACAACCCATAGGAAATCACACCAACAACAAAAATTAACAAATGGACTTGATTAAATTAAAAAGCTCTGTACAGCTGAGGAAACAATCAATAGAGTGAACAGACAACCTACAGAATGGGAAAAATATTTGCATGCTATGCATCGGCTAAAGCGCCAATAACCAGAATCTACAAAGACCTCAGTCAAATCAGCAAGAAAAAAATCAAACAACCCCATTAAAAAGTGGTCAAGAGACATGAACAGAAGCTTTTCAAAAGAAGATAGACTGATGGCCAATAAATATATGAAAAAATGCTCAATGCCTCTAATCATCAGGGAAAAGCAAATCAAAACCAAAATAAGGTATCATCTAACTCCAGTGAGAATGGCTTTCATCAAAAAGTCCCAAAACAACAGATGGCAGCACAGATGCAGAGACAAAGGAACATTTACACACTATTGGTGGACCTGCAAACTGGTACAACCTCTGTGGAAAAGAGTATAGAGATTCCTGAAAGAACTAGAAGTAGACCTACCATTTGATCCAGCAAACCCAGTTTTGGTATTTACCCAAAGGAAAAAAAAAATCATTTTATCAAAACGATGTGCACTCAAATGTTTATTGCAGCACAATTCACAATTCACAATCGCAAAGATGTGGAAACAACCCCAGTGCCCATCAATACATGAGTGGGTCCATAAAATGTGGTATATGTATATTGTGGAGCCATTCAAAAAATGGTGAACTCGTACTTTTTGTAACAACCTGGATGGAACTGGAGACCATTTTTCTAAGTGAAGTATCTCAAGAATGGAAAAACAAACACTACATGTACTCACTATTAAATTGGAACTAATCGATCAACACTTCTGTGCAGATATAGTAGTAAAATTCACTGGAAATCAAGCAGGTGGGAGGAGGAGCAGATGATGGGTAAATTTATACCTGATGGGTACAATGGATGCTATCTTGGTAATGGGCTCACATATAACTTTGACTCAAACTGCACAAAAGCCAATCAGGTAAACAAAGAGTTTGTCCCCAGTAATTTTCTGAAATTTTTAAAAAATGTGTTTTATAGAGTTTAAGCCTGAGTTTCACAAACCATTGATAGACATGGGTATTTGGAGCTGAGAGACAATGAAAAGTGGCACAGTAGCTGAAGAGAAAAAAACAGGAGAACAACAGCCAAATTAATGGTAGAGTACTACAGAGAAGATGGTGAACTCAATGATAAATAATTTCTCTGGGTTATTTGTAGATATTTTGCTAGTTTCATAGGTATATGTATCTTTACAATAATCCTTATGCCCATACTGAAAGACATTTGAGTAAGCTCATTCTTTTTTAACCAAATAAAATATTAATATATCTAAACAATCCTTCAATTTAAAGATGGCAAAACAAGAAAGACTAAGTGAATTGTTCATAGCCAATTTGGCAAAGTTAACAGTTTAATGCAGGTCTAGATATTTAATTCTAGACTTGGTGCATCCACTCATTATTTTTAAAAAATTGTCAACTAATACAAATAGATTCTCTTGGTAGTCCTGGCATTTTTGGTGCAATGAAGTCAGTAATGGTCATATTCTGTTTCTGATTACATTATTCGTACATATAACAGTGTCACTATTTTTTTTTCAATTTTATTTCTAACATATGGAATGGAAATTTTGAGACTAAAACTTCATGACTAATCAAAAATAATTGTACTGGATTATTTATTTTGGGTATTTGCATGTCCAATCCACTTAGTATTACATTTTACCTGAGGCAGGTACAATTCTCACTAGAAATTAATTGACTTTAGCTACAAAACTTTTTCTTGTGGATTTGGTTTCTTTAAGTGTGTCTGCCAATGACTGATTATCTGAGGGTTTTTTTGGCAACTAAGTTTTCCAAATCACAAGGCAAGGAATCAAATCCTTGAAGAAGAAGTGATCAACCTGAGGCAGAATGTTGTTCTAAATAACCCATCACTATTCCTGACAAGCAACTACACCTTCATTCTATTTGCAACAAAGTATTAATGTGGTAATAAGGTAGAATTTCAGATGCTTTAGTTTTTAATGTTTAACTACATTTTGTGTTTACTATAGTGAAATAATTATAGATTCAATATACACCATTATGCATATAAATTTTTAAAAGCCAGAATGTATTTAATTGTATGCTGGCATTGCACAATATATTTGATTTTAATATTGTTAAATAAATGTTTCTAGAGAAAATTAGGAAATAATAGTATAGTTTCTTTTGTCAGTATCCATAATGCTTTATGCTAATATATCCCTGTATTCTACCACAAAATGCAACTCTCTCATCATGATTATAACAAACAATCATATCTTAGCAATACATTTCCTTTAATCATCTGTCACACATTCACTCTCTTTTTAAATTTTACTACAAAACTTTCCTATAAATCATAAACTTTATTAATATTTAGAAGGGCCAAAATTCTCTAAAATATGTTAATATTAGAATGTGGTTATTTCTTCATAATTCTTAAATTGTTAGACTACATACTTAAAAGTAAATATGTTAAATACTGTAAATTTTTATATATGTATATAGTTACAAGTGATAGATCTATAACACAGCATGAAAATTATGAAAATAATAGTCATTGATATCATTCTCCCTACAGAATTTAATTAAAAAATTAAATAATAGAGTAGTAAATAATATAGGAAAGAATATTTGTAATGTAGGCCTAAGGCCATTGTGTTTTTCACATAGATAGCGATAATTTTAGCTTCCATTAGTTAACTAATTTTCCATATTACTTTGATTTTTTAATGAAATAAAACCAAATAATCTTAAATTTGCCAATCTAATACATGTGCATGTACAATGATAGCTCTAAATCTGAATATTACAGACAGGAAACAATTCCATTCCTCTAAGACATTATCCCTTACCATACTACTCTGGGGAAGTTACTCTAATGTTTCCAAGAGCAACGAGCTAAACCAAAGAGCAGCTACAATTTTAACAGAGAGAACCCTGGAAAGAGAAAGCTAGGTAGAGCCCTCTTAGGGTCGGAACAAGTCTCAAAGCCTTGCCTCAAAGACTACCACTCACCTCTGAAAAGGGTCAGAATTTCGCTGGATCAGACTATAGATCGATTTATGCCCTGAGCATCATGCAAAACAATAGAGCAATTAAGCTAGCAATTAGAAGATGTTAACAGCTCAGTGTTATGCAAATAGTACAGGGAATTTAAGACAGATCCTGGAAAAAACAAAGAGAACCATGTTAAAACCACAGACATCCCAAACTGATCGTCAACATGGTGAAGACTGTGACTTATGAGAAGTGACATCAGAGGCTGCATACTATAGGGAAAATAATAGTACAGCCAAGTTATTAAACAAATAAACAAGCAAACAATAACAACAACAAATCCTAAAGACAGAGGATGTTATATTACCTAAAATATCTAACTGTCAACAACAATAGCAAAAATATATGAGACATGCAAAGAAATAGGAAAGCATTTATCTTATACTAGGAAGGGGAAAAAAGCAGGCAACTAAAAATGTTTCTGAGAGGGCCTGAATATTAGACACAGAAGATAAAGACTTCAAAGCAGCTTTTATAAATACGTTCAGAAAACTAAAATAAATCATGCTTAAAGAAATAAAAGAGGTTAAATTACAAGGTCTCCTCACATAGAGAATATCAGTAAAGATATAGAAGATTTAAAAGGAGTCAAATGAAAAGTCTAGAGTTGAAAAATACAACAACCAATGTGAAAAATTCACTAAAGAATCTCAGTAGTAGGTATAAGCTGGCAGAAAAAAAAAAGTTGAACTGAAAGATAGATTGTTATAGATTACGCAATATAAAGAACAGAGAAAAAAAAAGAATGATGCAAAACGAACAGCGTCTTAGACGTCTGTGGGACACCATCAAAGCAGAAACATGTACATAATGAGTGTACCATAAGAAGAAGAACAAGAGAAAGGGGAAAAAATTTGAAGAAGCAAAGGCTGAAAAATAATAGCCTTTTTACCAAATGGTGCTTGGAAATTAGATTTTCACATACAAAATAATAAAATTGAAACCATTTTTTACATCATATAAAATATTGCCACCAAGTGGATCATGGAAAAAAATGTAACATTTAACTATAAAGATTTCAGAAGAAAATGTAAGTAAATTGTTATGACTTTAAGAAATTTTCCTAGATATAGCACCAAAAGCACAAATGACAAAAGGCAATATATTGGACGTCATCAAAAGTAAAACCCATGTGATTCAAAGGATACCATCAAGAAAGTGCAAAGAGAACCCACAGAGTGGGAAAAAATATTTATAGATCATGTATCTGATAAGTGATTTGTTTACAGAATATACAAAGAAGCATTATTACTCAATAATAAAAAGACGGATAATGCAATTAAAAACAAGCAAAGAATATAAATAGGCATTTCTCCAAAGAAGATACAAATGACCTATAAACACATGAAAATATGCTTTCATTAGGAAATATGCTTTCATTAGGAAAATGCAATCAGTGCTACAATAAGTTATCACTTCGTGCTGACTAGGATGGATGGCTGTAATCAAAAATACAGATGATCCCAAGTGTTGACAGTGATACCGAGAAGTTAGAATCCTTATGCATTGCTGGTTGGAATGATAAATACTGCAGCTACTTCGGAAAAAAATTAGCAGTTTCTCAACATATGAAGAATAGGGTCATCCTATGACCCAGTAATTTCACCCCCAGGTATATGCCCAAGAGAAGTGAAAACATAATACATACACAGAAAATGTCTGCACAACTGTTCATAGCACCATTATTGATAATAGACAAAAGATGGAAACAATCCAAGTGTCTATCAACAGTTGACTTGACAAAGAAAAACGTGATATATCCATACAATGTATGAAAGTAGACTGGTGGTTGACTAGGGTTGTAAAAATTAAAGGGAGAACAATTGTTAGTATATAAAGTTTATTTTCTTAGCAATGTTTGCCTAATTCTGTGCGTTTACTAAAAGACACTAAATCGTACACGTTAAATAGGTGAGATGTATGGTATATGAATTGTATCTCAATTAAGCTGTTCAGAAAGTACCTTTGCCCTTCTAATTACAAAAGGATAAAAACATCACTTCAACTTTCCAAATAACATAAATAAATACATTTTCTAAAATATAGTATCAATATATCAAAAATAGTTGCATTGGTTTTAGATATTATGCTTCTAGGATAGCTGAATTATCTTTCTGCCTAAAATCAGAGAAAAAAAATTCTCTTGTGATTCCTTCTCAAGATTAGATTAACTTTCTCTGCTTGTATATACATTTATATTATATTAAGAATATATTAGTACTTTGATTCAGTGACCTTGACTCTCTAATATATTGAAATACATTAGAAATAGAAGTTTAAATTTTTGTGAAGAGTTTTAAGATATATTATCATTATGTCTAAATGTTATAAACATTAATATTAGAAACTGATTATTAGTAATATTTCAAATACATAAAAATCAAAACTACATTTAACCCATATTGAGTGTATTTCAAAAGTTATTATGGTTCTATATTAAGGTATTAAAATTATATAATTTTATTTTGCTTCTAGAGAGATATACTGGCAACTCTGAATATATTCTAACAATAATACTATTTTAATTATTTTTAAAAAATCTACAAAGCAAAATAGATGTTTAATAGTTAATGCCTGAAAGTTTAGAAACTATTAAATTAAATAGATTTATTTTGTCAGAAATAGAAATAAGTGCTTCTGACTCTTCCCTTATGCTTAAAAACATCATATTCAACTAGATGTTTTACAAATATCCAAATGCGGTTCACATGAGAAATGCCAGATGATAAGATGATATTTCTGAAGTATTATTTTTTTCCTAATTAAAAGGAAAATTACATAATAAACTGGTTTACAGGTTATTATAAAGAATCAATAAGGACAATTAACTTCTGCCTTTGAATACTAAATTTAAAATTAAAGTTCATATTAAATTTAAAGTCATTGAAGGAGATACATAGTAAAAATAATTTTATTCTGCAAAAAAATGTGATATTCAGAAATAGAACTCCATAAATCAGTTGCCTAACTAGAATTAATTCTTTTGAATCATTTTAATTCTTATGAAGAAGAATTAGAATAGGATTTAAATAAAATCAATGATATTACACTTCCTACACCCATGAAAATAATTGTCTAATAACAGTGACAGATTTTAGGATTCAATGTAAATTCATATTAAATTTTAAAAAAGGGGATCTTTTAAATCTTTACAATTAATCAAACTTTAGTCAATAATTAATTAGTCCACTGTTAAAAGTAATGTGTCCTGAAAATGTAAAAGGAGATTTACTTTATGAAATTTATATAAATTGAACAAACAGAAACTATCTTACAAATATCTTTCTAAAGTCAAAATTGTCCAAAGTCTAATTTTGTAAGTAACCAGAAAACAATATCCATAATATAGTAATTGAGAAAATGATAATAAGATTAAAATATATATGTATAAATATGATATTTATGTATATTTAAAATGCATATGTTAAAATGAATTGAAATAACATTTGACAATATTTTTTAAAATATGAAAATAGAGGTAAGCTTTGATTCTCAAGTGTTGTACATTAGAATACCATGTTTTATGCGTTATACATCCACATTCTAAGCAACATTATTTAAATTAAATGTATTTTCCTCAATGGAAAAATAATTTAAACCATGTCATATTTTGCATGATGATAATAGTTTCAAATGTTGCTTTATTGTCTATACTGCAGTATTTATGCAATCGTATTCATGCATTGTTTTTTTACCATAGCAATTCTATGATATCAATAATATTGATGCTAGTGATAAGAAATATAGATCTGAAATTATTAATACAGAGTGGATTACAACAAAACTAGTTTAGACAAAGTTGGAGACTTAGTATTATCAGTGAGCATTAAGACTTCCATGACCCTAAAGTCAGGGATACCATAGACTTCTCTGAAAAAATGTTTTTAAATAAAAATGAATAAGCTCCCTAAAAGATCAAGCACATCCCCCTGCTTCCAAAACAAAAGTTCACGTTCTTTAAAGGAAGGCATCAATATAGAGACTCTCGACAATGTAACATTCACAATATCCAGCATAAAATTATTAAACATGTGAAGAGGCAAGAGAACGTGACCTGGAAAAAAAGGGCAGTTAATAGTAACAGTTGTAGAGATGACAGAAATATTGAAATTAGCAAACAAGAAGCTTATATATTTTGAGGCCTGGAAAAACATATGTAATATAGTAGTGGTCATTTTTAATTTTAAAAATTATTTTTAAAATCTACCCTTCAGTTCTAAGAAACTCAACAAATTTTAAGCAAGATAAGCACAGACAATCTGCACATAAGAATATCACAGTTAAATTTCTTAAAAGTAAAATAAAGTGTGTGTGTTGGCGGGGAGAGAGAAAAAAAGACAATATCTTCAAATGATCCATAGAAAAAAGAAATGTATACACAAAACAATAAACAGTATTGACATTTTGATCAGGAAAAAAAAAAAAAACCAATACAGAGGTCAATGGAACATTTTTAAAATGCCAAAAGAAAAAACTTTGAAACTAGAATTCTACGTCCCGAAAAAAATATCTTTTAAAATTATGGCAAAATATAGGTTAAGATAAGCAAAAGCTAAGAGAATCCACCACCAGCAGATGTGCACTGAAGGAAATATTAGTAGAAGTTCTTTGGCCTGAAGGAACATGAGTCTGTCTGGATGAAACTTGTGATGTCAGCTTGGCTAGGCTATGACACCCGATTGTTTAGTCAAACACTAATCTGGAGGTTGCTTTGAAGGTATTTGTAGATGTTTATAAATGTGATTAACACTTACAGACAGTTGCCTTTACATAAAGCAGATTGCCCTCTCTAGTTCTGGGGAACCCCATCCTATCACTTGAAAGTCTCGAGAGGAAAACTGAGATTTCCCAAAGAAGAAGTAATTCTGCCTTCAGACCATAAAAAGAAATTATGAGTATCCAGCCTCTGCTGGCCTGTCCCACAATCATTTGAACCAATTCTTTAGAATCTCTCTCTCTTTCTTGCTCTCTCTCTGTGCGTGTGTGTGTGTGTGTGTGTGCGTGTGTGTATTATTGGTTCTTTTTCTGTAAAGAACCCTGACTGATAGAAAGCTCTTTTATACCTGAAGAAAATAAAAATGCCACAAAATAGTAAATAAATATGCGGATAAATGTAAAACATTTATCCTATCTTTATATATTTAAAAGATATGCACTGTTAACTAATTCTATTTCAGTTTTACCTGAGGAAGATTCTAGAAGACTGATCTTTTCTCAGGTAATTGTTGTAACTCTACGCAAAATACCAGCAAAAATATACTACCTGAAACCTCCATAAAAATAAATAAAAACACACAGATTATGGGCAGAAGACAAAACCTGGAAATACAAGTCATCATGGAGTGATGATTTTTTTTTTTTTTTTTTTTTTTTTTTTACCACTTTTAGCCCCCAGGCCACAACTGTTTTCAAAAATCTGCAGTGCTTGTGGTCTGAAGGACTGGAAGACGGAGTTCTAGGGAAATACAGCAATTAAAGAGTGAGGGATGAATCCTGACAAGGAGAGAGCCAGGGAAGGGGAGTTCCATCTTTTCGTATAAAATTTCATAATCACCTAGCCAATCCTGAGCCACGAATGGGTGAGACAGTGAAAGCAAGCTAATTGTGTGTGGGGGGCGGTGGGCCGGGGGAACAAACCTGACTTGAGACTTGAGCTCCAGGAGAAAGAAATTGTAATTTGTGTTGAACCGAGTTAATTGCCAGCTGAAACAAAAATATTGACACTGCTCAGAAGACTATCACATAATTCATAACATAACATTTATAATGTGTAGACTACAATACCAAACTATTGTACATGCAAAGAATTAGGAAAATGTGATTCATTCTCCAGGACAAAAAAAAACACTCTACAAATGCCAATCTTGAGATGACCCAGATGTTAGATATGGCAGAAAAGGTCGATACAGCAGGTATTTATGTTCAGGGAAGTAAAGAAACATCTGCTCATGTTGAATGAAAAGGTAGAAAAATAGAAACTATAAAGAGAAAGAAAGAAATTCTAGAGCTAAAGAAATATAATTCCTAATATTGAACACTGCTTGGGATTCATAGAAAAATGGAGATGACAGGAGAGGACCCAATAGCATTCAAGATAGATCAATAGAAATTATCTGAAAGAGGGGAAAAAAAAAGAATGAAAATAACAAAATTTCAAGGTCATATCAAAAAGTCTACAAAACATGTAATTTAACAAAAAGGGGTAAAAATGGGGAAGGGAAAAAATTAAAAACAAGAATCAGCCAGATCTCTCAAATTGTGTGAAAATAACTTACAAATTTAAACCATAGGCATTTATACAAGAGAAATGAACATCTATGCTCTCATAAAATAAATGCTCATAACAGCTTTATTTACAATAGCCCCAAACTGGAAAGACCCAAACATACATTAACAGGAACATGGATACACAAAATGTGCTTTATGCATACAGTGGAATATACTCAACAATAAAAAGGAGCAAACTATTTATAAACATAATAACATAGTTGAATCTCATGGACATTATGATAAGCAAAAAAAGCAGATACAAACAACATTCCACATGTTTCCATTTGTATGACTTTCTAGACAGTATTATTCTATGATGGTAAAAATTGGAAGTGATTACTGCTAGGCAAAGGTGGGCATGAAAATGTTCTTCGCCTTGGTATGAGCATTAACTACTTAGGTGTGTGCATTTATCAAAAGTGATAAAATTATAGAACTTTAAATCTGTGAATTTCTCTGTAGAAAAAATAATAGAAAATTGAAAAAATTAAAAGAAATAACAAGTGAAAGTTACAATAGTCATATTTTATCCTTGATTAGCCCTAATAATTAATGAAGAAGTAATAACATTAATAATTTTAATCACTTTGTAACATACTTATTCTCTTTCTTGAAAAAGATTCTAATAGGTTCTGTTACAATTTCTGAAATTACTCAGTCGAGAATGGAGGAGTTTCTTTGACAATTAGTTGAGGCATTGGTGGTGCTGTTTTTCTGCTCCTTAGAGATTGTTGTAGAATCATGTACAAACTGTCAGTGACATATAAACAAGCACTAAACACTTCATTAATTTATTAAAGAGAAATTTATTTAAGTAGCTATTAAATGCTTGACAAAAAGCTAAGGATTGGGACACAAAGATCCATGAAGCATTTACACTCTAAGAATCTCCATCAATATTTGTCTCAATCTGTTCAGGCTGCTATAACAAAATACCACAGAATTGGAAGGCTTATAAAACAAAAGAAATTTATTTCTCACAGTCACTTTTTTATGGCTATTCAGTCATAAAAAAGATGAATTAGTACCTTTTGCAACAATCTGGATGGAACTGGAGAGCATTCTCCTAAGTGAAGTGTCTCAAGAATGGAAAAACACCGCAGGTACTCACTATTAAATTGGAACTCACTGATGAGCACACATGTGCGCAGAGGTAGGTAAAACTCAGCGGAAATCAACCAGGGGGAGGGGGCAGGGAGGGACTGGAAAAAATCTACCTGATGGGTACTATGAACACTATTTGGGTGATGGGCATCACCTTTGGCTGGGAATCAAGCATTACAAAAGTGATTCATGTAACCTAAAACATTTACACCCCCTCAATATTTTTGAAAAAAGAAAAAAGAACAGCTTGCTAGATACTATTTGTAAATATCTAAGTTATGGAAGGTACACAAGTATAGGGAAAATTTATGTGACCTCATTGCTATGTTATGATAAAACTACAACAAAATAAAAGAATGAAGGTTGAAAGACGGAACATTTTTGTAAAAAATTTAAAGATAAGAAACAAAAGAAAAAGATCCTGTAGAGATTCTCATATACAAAGCTAAGTGGAACTAGTGCTAAATACGGGCACATCAGAGCACAAAACGTTTGCTATCTGCAAATAGTTGACTTTCTCAACTGTTCTCACTGCAATTATTATAGTTATTATATAGTTATTTTAGTTATTTCTACATCCTACTAATTTTTTCTCTCTCCCCTTTTCTCAACAAATATTTTTTTAGTATTTAATATATGCTATGCACTGTAGAAAACGTTAAGTATACAAAGATCAATTGCACTCTGTCCCTGACTTGGAGTTGCCCATAGGCTAAAGAAAGAAAGGCTCATATAAGTAGAGAAGTTGTGAAAATATATTAATAAGTGTGATAGCAAAGTCATAAACAAATTACAAAGAAGGAGAAGAGAGAAAAAGTAAACGATAACCAAAATCAGAATCAGAAATATTATTGCTATTTACTATTATTTGTACATTTTTTCCTAGCTAAACATGGCCTATACTTTTTTTTAAATTTTCCATGTTTTTCCCCCTTTTTTGGAATATGTTCTACTTTTTATTATCTTTGGGATTCTATTCCAGAAACTTTCTTCATTATTCTCTCTTTACTTATTTGCTAAATTTTCCTTTCATCATTAAATTATAACACATGAATATTAATAGCTAAGGATTTTTCCTTCTTTATACATAAAATTATTTTCAGTATTGGGTAAGAATTTACTTGAACAATATACAGGAAACCATCCACCTAGCTCCGATTAAAACATTGAGTAGGGGTATTTCAAATTTAAAAGTCACCTATTTATGTAAGATGAGATTCTAAATAGACCATATGTCTCAAATAGTCTTTTTTAGAATAACACATTTGGATGTATCCCTCTAAATATGCACGAAAAAAATTACTGCTTCACTACTGGGTACAAGAAAAAATAAGTTCATGTATTTGCTGGTCTGGAACAAAAGAGGAGATAACAGTCTTCTTTCACCTGAATTTTCCTGATATACCTTGATATATTCAGCTGTAAATTATTCTATGCGTGCACACGCACACATACAAACACGTGAAAAAAATTTAAAACCTAAATAGAATAAAGCACATTGAACTTGTCTCCACTCAGGTATGTTTTCCATGTGTAAAGTCATTCTTCTGATATTTGGACTAGATATTCATGTTGGCTGTTTCTTACTTTGCCCAGTTCAAAGGATGGATAAGAATTCTTAACTACTTCATACACATCATGAGGATTAATGTTTCTAAAAACCTTTCAGGATGAAAGTGTAAAGCATCATTAATAATAAAGAAAAAGGAAATTAAATCTTAGCACAAATATCCTTGCACATGATGAGGAATTGGTGTCCTGATGAACATAATTGACATTTCACATTTCTGACCTTAAGGCAGATTTTTATAGTGCAACATTATAATTCTATCCAGGTGCACGAATGATACACATAATGAAACTTCCACATCCTATACCTAAATATATGTGCATAGAACACACACAAGTTTTATGTGTTTTCCACAATGTTATCAATAAGAAAATTCAATCTTATGAATAAATTATAGTTAATTTAAAAATGCTTCCACATTTTCAAAATCAAAAGGGAAGTTAAGTTGACCATAAATATTATACGTGCACTTTTTGATATAGCTCGTATGTTAATGTCTCTCAAAAATACTTGAAGGTTAATCTACAGTAAATAACTGTTCTGTAAAACCATGAAATGTGATATTCTGATATTACAGGATATTATTTAGAACACGAAATTTAAAAATCCACACCATAAAAATATGCAATAATAGTTTAGCTAGTAATAGCTGTATTTTTCAAATGAGGCCCAATTCCATGATCACTTAAGATGATAGTTTTTCATTCTTGCCAGTATATAAGAAGCAATCTAATATGCGAAGACACATGCAGATAATTGTATAAGAAGCATAATTAATTTTGTTATGTTTAAATAAGATGGCATTTTAATCAAAACATACATTTCAAAACAATTCTCTGTGATGCTTTTGATTCAGGAGCTTAGAAACAACACTGATGAGAATGTGGATAGTAAAATATCAGAACTGGCAGCACACCAATTTAGAAAAGAAATTAGATTTTCCTGCAAAATAGATTAGGAGAGGAAGTGGAGACAAAGTGCAGTAGAACACAAACACAATTCCAGCAACCATTTCGAGACTGGTGAGAAGGAGTTGCATTTCTGCTTAATGAAGTGGATGATTTAGAGACTAACTCCTCCAGGTTTTAAACCGGAGGAGAGTGGAGAGAAATGTAAAATAGTTTCTGGGTAACCTGTTTTGAGATTTAAAGTATTCATGGTCAGCGTTGTACACCACAGTTGCATTTCTGTAGTTCTAGAACTCTAAAATATTTAATTGCCCTAAAAATGGAGAATATTTAAATTACAAAATGTGTAAAGACATATAATTAACAGATAGCTATTCCTGTGCTAAAAATAAAGACAACATAACATTGGTAACTTAAATTGATTCTCTAGTGGAAGCAAAGTCTAACTCACTCTTACATTTGTAATCAGCTAATAAATATTCATTGAGTTCTTATTAGTTGCCAAGCCTTTTTCTAGGCTGTGGGGATAACCTTCACAGGTTATCCAGAGGAAGAAGATTTACAATAAAGAAAAAAAAGAAACAGTGAGAAAGTTACATATAATAGAAGAAGCTGCTGGGTATTACAGAGAGAATAAAGCAGGAAAGACAGCTAGAGGTTCCCAGGTTGGGGATGAGGTTGAAATATTAATATAAATGGGTAGTCAGGGAAGAACTCACTGAGAAATTGTATGAATGAAGGAGGTGTGAAAGAGATGAGGGTGCAAGACTCATGGGTGTCTGGGGAAATTGTTTCCAGCTGGAGCTTGCTCATACAGATGTCTAGAGGCCAAAGTGTCTCAACCTCCCTAGGAACAACAGGGAGTGGATGCAGGGTAGTGAGTGAGGGAGGGAGCAATAGTAGAGACAGAAAGAAAAAGAATCAGATCAGATAGAGCCTTGTAGGCCACTGGAAACCTTTGCTTTTACTCTGAGTGAAACAAGGGGCTTTGGATACTTTTGAGCATGTGACATGGTTTAACTGGAAAGGATCACATAAGAATATGTGTGTTTGTGTCTATTATCATGTATATACATTATACAGTGTTTATGTAATTGCTAAACTCATGCTTATTTCTTTGCTAATTTTTAAAGTGTGCAGTCACTTCCATTATACTTTATATAAAAGGATCATATGTTATGTAATAGGTATCTTGTCTTCTTTTTTATTAATATTATTTTTAATTGAAATTCATAACTATATATAAGTAGACAGGGAGGTACGTTATCTTCTTAATTTGATCTCTTATTTAAAACAATTTCAGCAACACACTATATATGAAATTGGAGCACAGGGCTGTGGCAGAAACCACTAATTTCCCTTAATCCATTCTGCATTTTGCCCATAGTAGTAAACTAGCTGGCTGTGCACATTGCCACCCAGAATATGATTGTATTTCCAAGACTCCTTTTCAGATAGATAAAACCCTGTGAGTAATTTTTGGCTAATGACATATAAGTGGTAGTGTCCTACCACCATTTCTGATACCCATTATAAAGAAAGTGTTATCATACACGATTTATTCCTAAATTTCCCCCTGCTTCTCCGTTATATTAAGTAACAGCAACATTCCATAATTGCCCTTCAAGCTTCCTTGTTCACTTTAGTTTTATCTTTCTGGACACTTAAAAGTATGATGACAATATTGTGATTAAGAGTGTGGGCAGTAACACAAGAATGCCCTGATTCAAATCCCAGTTTTGCAACTGCTGTAGCTATGTGATCTTTGGCAAGTTGTTTCACTTCTCTCTGCTTAAGTTTTGTCATCTGTAAAATGGAGTTGTTCTGAGAATTAAATGACTTAATATGAGTGCCTGACCATAGTATGCCCCCAATGCCATTTTACTTATTTTTATTATCTGCTTTATTAGCAAATAAACATTTCCATCTTAATATTACAAATTAGTCCCAAAATGTAAATGCTTCGAGAATCAGAGAATTAATTTCATACTTTCTTTTCTAATAAGTATGGAAAAACAGAGGTTTGCCTGAAATATTCTTTTTATTTGTTTTCAAATCCATAATATGCAGATGTAACTGTTTTTCCATCAGACTTGGTCCAATTTCTACTTTACAATCAAGTTCTCAAAAATCTGCTGTTTGACCTTGTTACCAAGCACTACAACAGTGCCAAACACATAATAGTTGCTCAATAAGTATTCAGGAGTAAACATATGAAATTATAGAGAAGTTAGAATTGTTAAAACCTCAAGGAGTTACAGTCTTCAGCTATACTCTGTGTCTTCAGATCACTAAATAAAGCCTGTTCCAGAGTCAGACATAGTAAAATTTAGATGCAACTACTTCCGGGAAGTGTTGGTATAGGTAGTATAGGTATTCCTTACATAAACCTGAAAAATAAATAAATAAATACAAAGAGAAAAAAATAATAGTATATCTTCATCCAGTGATTATTACTTCTAGCATCCTATAGTAGGGCTACCATCCAAACACAGACAAAGACTTGGAAAAAAAATACACAAAAAGCTCTTATTTTAGTGCCGTTGGAGTGTCAGTGTCAATTAATGTGCCTAAACAATATTATTGCAGGGAACGGCCAATCTGGTGAAACCTTATCGAGGGTTCGCGACGTCCCCGATAAAGATAGGGTCCCTGGGCAGAATGCGTTGCTAGAGATGAAAAAAACAAAGACAGACACAGACACAGGAATAATTTTAAGAGTGTGGGGAAATCAGGGGACCACCCACACTCCGGTGCCAAGGAGGTGGTGACTGAAACCCAGCACTTGCTTTTTATTCTCTTTGCCATGCTGCAAAATACAACGATCTCATGTGAAAAAATCACGGGATACAACGAACAAAAGTCTCGGGGCTCCCCAAAAATCACAAGCATCCTAGCTAACTACCTTTTCCTTTCTAGAAGTGAAAACACATAATTCTTCAGTCGGCACAACCCTGTCCCAAGGTAAACTAAATAATTTTATCCCAAGCACATGCTGTGTACATAGATAGCAATCTTTAACTTCAGTAGCTGCGACCCATTTGATACAGGAACAAAGAAACTACATGCTTTCCACTGGAAGACTAATTCTACATTAACTGAGGCATTGTTGAGAGAAAAGGAGAGAAGGAGCTTGGAGCAGTATTCTAACAATGGAAGCCTTAAGACCCTTCTCCTGGGCTGACATATGGCAATCTACCTCTACAGCCATGAGAAGTTTTCATGTCAGGCCGCCAGCGGCTATTCATGCATGAGACCCCTTAGGCTCTGAGGTTGGAGCATGCTTTGCTGTATTCCTAGATCGCGGATATATGTCCCCCAACTAGGCGGTTACCATCTGCCCTTATTTCAGGCTCCTGCTCAGGAAATTCCTTCACCTCCTCTCCTCTCACAGCCTCAGACACAGCATCCCTACGTCCCAGTGGTCTTAATCCCATCAAAACAGAACTTAGAAGACTCAATTTACAATACACCTAGAGGGTAGATGGGATAGAGCCCAAAATTAATGATGAAGGAAAATCTTTATGGCAAAAATAAATAAATAAGAAACACTCAGGCCTGTGAAATAAGATAGGGAGTTTCAAATTATGGAGTTTCAAATTACAAATTAAAAGGATATCGAAGGATTAAAAGTAACAAGATATGTACAAGTAGTTTGGCCTCAGGCCAACTACCTCATCTTTAAATAAGGATAACGTCTACCTCTAAGAGAGTTAATGGTAATGTAACTAGATAATATGCGACAAACAATCCTCATCAAATCTGGTGATATAGGAAAGGAGGAAGCATGACAAATTTCAACCTCTCTTAAAGAAAAGAATTCCACAATTATTTAATTACCACTGGAAACTAATAGTAGAAAAATGAGAACAGTTACGATTTAAAAGCTGCTTGATTTTTTTTTTACAAACGATATATTATGTGTGATTATCTTCCAACTTTAATAACTAACTTCTGATAAATTACATAACTACATGAGTGCAAAGAAATATAGAGATTAACAATAAACATAATTATAACACTAAATATAAACCTGCTAATCTCCTTTAAGATATAAGGCAACAAGACTAAAACTGTAGAGGACATAAAATGTCATCTGAGAGTTAAACTGTAAGAGCGAGATGTCATGGATCCTAACTGAGATAGCCAACATCACCTTAAAGAGATAGAATGAAAAAGAACACAAAGAAATGCCATTTTCAGGTGAAAACTAGAGCCCCTCAGAGCGCTATCTGGGGAGAGCGTATCTTTGAGAGAAAATCAAGTATTCAATCTTCATGACAATCTGTCTGCCGGCATAGATGTGAACATTGGAGTCTGGGACCAGGAAACCTTTAAATTATTAGAATGGGTGGTCTTGTTCTGATTTCCAGCTAAGGGCAACATTCTGTCAATGTACTCCCCATGGAGTTTGACTAAAGGGAGAGATTATGCTGGTCTTCAAGCCACAACTATTTTTCTTTTTTTCATGTGGCGCTTTCATCATTTAAGCTAAGAAATTAGCATTCTTCTTTTTAAGATCAGTCTCCTGTCATGTTTGCTGTATTGATATTGATCATTCGAATAAACTGTGAGACAAAGACAAGGTCAGGTTTTAAACCCAGAAGATGGGGGACTGAGCCCTTGATCATGCCAGACCACCTTCCCCAAGCTTCTCCCTCAACCATCCACTTCTGTTTTAAAAACAGACCCTATATATAAAAAGCCTCAATTATTATATTTTCATATTAATCCTTTATTGTTACATACTTTTACAACCAAAAGACCAACTATATTTGGTTCAAGTTGATTTTGATAGCAAATACAAGAAAAAAAATATTTTAGTGAAATGATTAAAATAAGTAAACCATATCATATCATAATTGTAACAGATACATTAAACAAAAAAAAAAGCATGATAAATTTACTATTTAGAAAATTAGCTGATGTGATGTGTTGGAGAAGAGGAAGATCACAGAGAGGAGACCAGTCGGAAGCTGATTAAGAGCCATAAGGACCTGATCATTATCAGGGTTGGAGAAAAGGATTGTTTCTAGGTACTTTTAGTATGCGAGATGCAAGTACAAAAGCTGACTGATAGATTAAGCAGAAAATGAGTTTATTAAAAAGATATTAAGTAGCTCAAAGAACCCTGAGAAAGCTATTAATAGATAACTATTAACAGGTTCCCAGCTGAGCTTCCAGTAGCAATGCTAAAAACCTAGCTGCCAAGTTGACCTGATGAGAAAACCTTCCCCTCCCATTGCATCCACTGAGTGGCAGGCGATATGCAACAAACATTATTGCCAGGAACTCAAGTTTAATACCATCACTACCTGTGTGCCTGGATCTTGACCTTAAAATCATTGCCAAGCACCTCTGCCATTGCCACTAACCAATACAAAGGATTCTGTATGGAGCCTCCTAATGCAGTTTGCTTATTTTTGAATCAGACCCTCAAATAAGTCTATTTAATTGTTACAGACAGGTCCCAGACACAAAGAAGAGTAGAGAAGCTGGATTTTTTTTTGCTTCTGCCTGGTGGAGGCAGGATTCAAAGGACAGACATTTGCCCAAACATAGCAAATGTGTTAAAAAATGATATATATTCTGGAAATGAATGCTAAATTCTACTATAAAGAGACACTTTAGAATTCAAATTTTAATATTGATTGGAAGTGGTTGGTAAGATGTAGCAAAGGAGAAGAGTGAGAGAGTACACGCAGGAGTGGCTGTGTGTGCAAGAGTGGTTGTGTACACCAGTGTTTGAATGTTTTTGTTTCCAACATATTGAGGATGGAGGCCAATTCATCCTTCTTTAAACATGTATTTGTGGAGGATTCACCATATACCAGGAATCGCACAAGGCACAAAGGGTACAGAGAAAAATAAGGTAAGACCTCTGTCCCACAAGAAGGTGATAAATGCTATGATACAATCAAATATTAGTAATTTGAAAATAAATGACAAGTTATCTTATCCATCAGAAACAAATGATAAGAAAGAAGTCTCTAGAAAAAGTAATATCTCAAGGACATTTCAGGAGAAGGCCATAACCAAATGAAGAATTTGAGAAGAAATAACATTGATCTTGTTAGGTGTGGCAATCTTGTTTTGTGTTCTCCGTTCTTGGTGTGCTCATGACTGAAGAATGACAGACACACCAAAGTAAGGCAAGCACAAGGTGAAATTTATTGATGGGGAGCAAGATAGCATTATAGAGCAAGAGCAAGATATAGGTTCACAGAGCAGGATACATAAGCTACAGATGATGTCCGGACCCCTTGTGGTAGCAAAAAAAAGAGAGAGACTGGTTATGGTCTGGGTCTTGTTTCATAGTGTCCAGATAGGGACCTCCCTCATGGCTTAGGTGTCACCATGGAACCACTTTGACCAGACAGTTAGGAGTTACATGACCTGAGTCTTACTATGCATGCGGATCTTCCATGAGCCTCTCTAAAAGCCCACTTAGAGGGGGTGAACCACAACAGCACCCACTTTCGTCCTTAAGAGATCCGGAATCCCTCGCTACCTACCTAACAATTTAAGATCTGAAGCTACTAATTATTTTATTTTCATTAGTATCATTACTTTTGAACACTGTACTTAAAAAAAAAAAAAAAACAGAGAAAATGGTAATAGATTCACCAGTTTTATTTTTTTTCCAAGGCAACTACAAACATAGTTTTCTTCCTATGACCTTGCAAAGAAAATATAAAACATAAAAATTATAAACCAATAAACATAGATATAATCTGTTTTATAAGAATTGAGTATAGCATATATAAATTGAATTTAAAGACTGGCCTATGATCAAATAGTGTTTATTGCACTTAGGAATGTCTAATGTTGAAGAAAACAGAGAAAAGACTTAATATAATAACATTAAACAACACCTACTAATAATCAAAGTAATGAATCTCATCATTATTTTGTGATGCTTTTTAAAAAATTATTAATCTGTATTAGTTACAAAAAAAGGAACTTTTTTAAATGTATGAATTTATTAAGTCTGCCTTTTTCAACTTCAAAAGTCCTACTTTTTAAAAATAATCTTTCTTTGTTTTTTAGTGAAACTCAGTTCAAGTGTTCAGACTGCACTGTGATGTTTCTTCAGCGTCTTACTGCTGCACTTTCCACGTGAATATTTTCTGATCATGCCAAAGTGGTATAATAATCTCTTTTCCCCACAACCCCAGACCTCTCCTTTATGGCTGGATCCTACCATTAATTGTAGTAATTGTGCTAGTTGTCCGAGACACCTAGCTATCCTCATAGTGCTTTAAGGCTCTTTGCAAAGCAAGGTCTCTGATACCTGCCAGAGGTCAACCCAGGTCTGGACTTTAGATTACAAATAAATTAATTAAAAAGCCTCAACCTACTAAGTAAATTATTTCACAGCCTATAACAATTCAAGTGTATAACCTGAAAAACTTAACAATTTAAGGCTTGAGAATTGCTTTCATCAGTTTTACAGGATGAAAATGGGCCACCTGTACTTCAGCGCTGACATGAAGATTCCCTAAAGTGATGGTAATTAATGGTTAGCTTCTGGGAATCAGAGACTGAAAAAAGTGTTTTATTACAAGATGTTAAGAAGCAGAAGTCACATGACTAATAGTCATAGTCAACGTCTTAAGAAAGACATCTTGCAAAGCTCTTGCTTCTTAAAATTAAACGATAAATTTTGAATGATATTAATGGGAAAAATAAGCATCTCAACTATGCTTAAATTTAAATTAAATTAAACTTAAAAAGGTTAAATAATCAAATACTCTGTAACCTTGTATATTTGTATCAGCTGTTGGAAAGCAATAATACCATTTTTAGAAGTCCAGTTTAAGAGAAACAAACAGGAAGAAAAAAATTAAAAACACACCAGTTTTAAACATATTGAAATGCACTAGGATAGACATAAAAAAATAGAATCTTCAAAGAACAAATGCTATCTTTTCTACTAGAAGTGAAGTCTAGTTTCCTATATATTTTTTTACTGTTTCTTGTTTTTAACATTCAAACTTTCAGACACTTATTATTTAAATATCAGTCAATGCTATAAGGATAACCCTGGTGTTATCTTTACAGTAGAAGTTGAATTTAACTGCTGAGTTCACTACGCTATTCTCAAAATAGAGTGCTTTTTCCTTCCCCATAGATGGCTCACCTAGATTCCTCATTCATTTCAAAATAGTTGACTTCAAAAGGATTGAATTTAGTTAACCTGCAAATGTGAGTGACAGCTTCAAGGTGCAACTGAGGAATTAGTACAATTAACTAATCATTGAAATAGTGGAGGCGTCCATTGAACATCAATTAACCATTTTCTTTTTTAAAAATGTTCCATCTCTTTCTCAAAATACCAATTGAAATGAGTGTATTTAAGTCACTTTTAACACACAATTTAAAGTGATCATTAACTCAAAGGATAATGTATGTGAATTTTATCACAAAATGAGGAAAAAGTAAGTTGATGCATCAAATAAAAGGCTGCAATTTCTGCCTGAGTTTTGCTCCAGGAAACAAAGCAATTCTCACAATTTAGCTGTTGTTTCCTAGGTATTAGGAAGATAATAATCAGATTGAATCACTTTAAGAAGTCAATGGAAGGGAGCCTCACTCACTATACTCAGGGGTTTTTGCTTTTTCAGTGGGAAATTTTAAACTGGTGACTTTTCAGGGAATATGACACAGCAGAATGAAAAAGAAAAAAAAGTCAAATTATGAACAGGAGACTAATTGAGCTAGGGTACACTTTCTAGACTATTAAATCTTATTTAATCATCTCAGGCTCTATTTTCCAGATTACCCCATCTTTGAATGGGCCTTTTTGTTCACATGTTCTTTATATATGTGTGCTTGCTAATGGCAAAACTAGGTTTTGGAAAAATTTTCTGAAGCCACAGAGAATTTAAGAAAATAAAGGATATCCTTCTACCTTGAACAGCTTATGGATTATTATTTGTGTCGATTTCTGCTTTTTAAATAAAAAATGAGGGAAAATAATTTTATTAAGCATTGGTACTTTATACTGTTTATTTGAACATAGACAGTTCATATCTTATTTAACTTGACAGTTACTCTGATGACTAAGTAAGTGGAAATATTATTTCTCTTTATCCCTTACACTTTCACTTCATTATGTGATACTGATGACAAGTTTTTCACCTAGATTTCAGCTAGCAGGCTTGAGCATCGCCTGCCAGAAGTGATTAATACCAGTCAAACAGAGTTTGTTCAGTTGGAAAGACTGGCAGAAAACATTTATCATCTTCTCAAGGAATCAGAGTTCCAGATTGGCTCTGTGCTTGAGATAAACAGGATATAAATGCCTTTGCTCCAATGTTCCCCGTGTTATTACAGTTATTGAGTCTATTTTCCCAAGCAATGAAAGTAAGCGTACCCACCTTTTCCAATGGTCTTCATGTTTAAAACACAAGCATTTAAAATCTTTCCATAATAATTTCAGTTATTATGTCCAAATCTTAAAATCAGGGAGAAACAAAGTAACACCCAGTAGGACAAAACACTTCCTTCAACCTTTTTCCGAGATGTCTCCTTAAATAATGAAATATAAAAGAGGTATAATGAGATATTACCAACCTCACATGTTAAAGCATTCATTTATATTTCCCTAATGTTGCATTTTATTGTAAAACAAGTAAATTTACTTTATTATTTTTGCTCTCTTCCAGGGAAAGATGCTAGAAGAATTCCTGCTAGTACTACCACTACCCTCCGTTTCAAGGTGGTAAAAGTGGGTAGTCGAGAAAGACCCAGAAAGAACAAAATGAGAACAATGAGAAGAGCAATCATGTCACAATTGTTAATCTCTTTTTAAAATAGATTTATTGAAATATACTTTTCTTATGATGCAATTTACTCACTTAAATTATAATTTAGATTTTTAGTATATTCACAGAGTTGTGAAATTATCAACACAATCTTATTTTAGAAAGTTTTTAGCACCCAGAAAATAAAGTCTGTACTCATTATCAGTCACTCCCCAATTTCTTCCAATTCTCTTCCTACCTACTTCTAGGAAAACACTAATCTACTTTCTGTCTCTGTAGATTTGCCTATTATGGACATTTTACATAAATGGAATAGTGACCGTTATTGGTCTTTTATAGTCTTTTGTGGCTGGCTTCTTTCATGAAACATAATGTTTTCCAGGTTCTTCCGTGTTGTGCAATGTATGGGTACTTCATTCCAACATTTGCTAATCTTTTAAAGTTGCTTCCTATAAATTCCATACTACCTGTACCACGATTGAACTTTTCCGAGCTAGGCACTTTCCAGTCCCAGCTCCTAGTTCCTCAAAGTTCACATCCTATCTTTCCTTTCTGTACACCTTCCAATCCCAACCCTGGTTACTTATATGCTGTCATCCCAGAGCCTTGGAATAACATAGTTGATTTCTTCCTTTAATATCTTTCCAGTCTATTATTTTGGTGTAAGCTCTATCAGCCTTTCCTCAAAATATTTCTCTTTATTTAGTTATTTATCTACCTATCTTTCTATATATCAACTTCCTCCAAAGAAGAGCATGACATTGGTGAGGCTCCCTAGAATCATGAGTGCTCAAGAAAGTACTATGTCAGACAGAAAAATAAATGTCTTTCACCATAAAAAGAGCATTAATTGCTCCAATTAAAATGATAGGCACACCATTCTTATAAGCTCAAAGAATGGAGAAAAGGATATCTCACAAAAGTAAATGTGAACAAAATGTTTTGGATCCCATCTCTCCCTAAACAACATAGAGTGAGATATGTGGCAATAGGTGATATACATTACAATACTCACCCAAGTGTGGAGATCAAAAACTCCTAACCTCCATTATACTCAATTAAGGAATGATAGCTGCAATTATCTTCTATTAACAGTTATCTTGGATCTCTTATTTTTAAGAGTCTATGTTGCAGCTAAAATTAAGCATTAAAATAAACATTTCTGCTATAATAATTTTAAACCTCCTGAAGGTAATGTGGTACCTTCTCCTGACTAGAGAAAGATAATGGAAAAGAAAAGAAAAGCACATGAGGAGAGCACAGAGCTATCATCTCATGGTTTGTCATTCCCTTCACTTTACAAACCTTGATCCAGCATTTGCCATGCATGCCCAGGCCCTAGAGGACATCATTCACTAATGGGCTGGAAAGAACACAAAATCACCCCTCACAATACATTACATCACAAGAAATGTGTGTACCTACTGTATGTTTTGCATATCTAAGAAGCACATGGAGGAACTTGGAAAGACACTTGCATCTGACTATTAGGGACCAATAGTTAAGGGAGTTTCATTTAGACCAATAGAACAATGGGAACAAAGGCACAGCAGCATGAATGAACAAGGTAAACTTGGAGAAAGAAAAGTGGTTCAGTTTGTCCATTGAAGACAGATGGTGAGAGGGGAGAAGGGAGCAGAAGTCAGATGAGGAAGGGTCTTGTTTGTCATGATAATCAGTTTGTACATTAGCCAATTGAAGTCATTATCAAATCTCAGAAAGGTTTTAAACAAGGAGTGATACAATTAGATTTACAAATTGTAAGGTTAATTATCAAAAGTTTAATGGTTTGGAGGGAAAAGAAACAGAAGACAGGTTACTGTAGTTACCTAAGGGGAGAAATCATGAGAGCCTTCAGGCAACGGATGAAGAAATTTTCAATTCAGGTTTTCAATGCAGAAACTCAATCAACCATATTTATCTATACTGCTGTTTTTTCTCTTAAATCAGCTACTGCACCGATATGTTCAGTGTGCTCACCAGCAAGTGATACTGCTCTCTTGAAATTTCTACTCTGAAAGATACGGTGTTTCCAATTTTGGGAAATGCCATCTTTCCCATGGCAGAAGAAAGAAATTCAAGTTAAATCATATTTATCCTTTGGTGACATTAAAATGTTACAAGGCCTAAAAGTTAGTTTTACTAGATAATCTGCTTTTGGCTTGATAAATATAGCTTTCAAAAAGCCACAAAACAGACTAGATATACTTAGAGAGTGTCTATGTAATTCATCCAACCAGACTTGCAAAATAATATTTAAAACCAGGCTATGCCCTTCCAATGAGCTTGAAATTCCTGTTTGTGGTAAAAGCCATAAACAATTTCTTACTAATAAAATTTTAGAAAAAAGTCACAGGTAGGAAACTGTGAAGGTGGAAGGTCAGAGTTAGTACTCCAAGTACTTACTGAAAAGCATGCTTTGCCTGAAACTGTTTACTCAAGTCAGAACCTTTATTAACTGCATTCTTTTCTTCTGGAAGATAGGATTCAACTATAAATTATTTGGATTGGCTACAATCTCCACATTAATTTACCCAGGCTTTCATCCTCCTGCACTGAATTGTATTTCTTAATACAGCTCAAAAGACATCAAGTACCTCATCCAACCTATTCGCCAGCTCTAAATGGGATTTGACATTACGAGGTCAGCATTGCTTTTCCTCATAGATGACTAACAAATTTACGGAGACATAAGTTCACTGTTCTCACATGGATCACTGCGCAACAGACCAGTGGTTTTTGATCGTAACATTTAGGTTTCAGTTATTAAATGAAAGCGGAAACTCAGGCTGTGACAAATTGCTTGACACCTAAATAATGAGCCAGAAAGATACCTAGAAGGAAGGCCAACGCGCCTTCAGGTTTCAATAGGAAAACTTGGCCAGTAATAATGAAATTACATCGTTTTGTAAAGTTTTGTGAAATTCAAATATTAAAGTAAATTAAAATGTTATTTACAGTTGTAACATCCCATTAATTTACATGAAATTTCTTCTTTGAAATTATAATGCATTTCAAATTTTCTGAACATTTCTACAAAGCTAATATTTGCAGGATAAGAGTAAATAATTATAAAATTATAGTTTGCTTTGTCATATACTAACCTTTTAATTAAATTCAACAACTTGAGAGCTTGGGAAACTAATTACTTTGTCACTAGAGAAACCAAGCAGGTGAAGAGAAAAATGCATGTGACTCTCCAGTGAAAAGTTGATTCATAGATTATTGGTTATGTCTACATTAAGCCAAACATTTAAATGAATAAATTAGTCATGTATTCCAGTGTTCCCAATGCAGGCAAGCTTTGACTTAGGACATGAGGACAAATGATTTAAGAATGGTTTGTTTAGAGGAAAAAGAAATCAAAAGTGGCCTATTGTGTCACAAAACACAATTTCAACTTTTGCTTCCTAAGTCAGAGCAACTAGTAAGTGGCTGACCTGGATAGGTGCCTTCTCATGTTTATGCATCCATCATGCTAATTATACTCTTTATTTGGGTAAATTTTCCATGTTTAAAAATAGTAACGTCACGTTTCTTCACCCCTCACTTCCACTTTATTCTTCTGCCATCATCACTACAGCCAGAAAAATGTGTTCTCTATAACTTTGATTATAAATCTGAAAGCATTTTCCCCCTTGAAAGTATGGATTCTTATAGAAGCAATGTCATTATAGTGCTTGTGCAATAGAAGTGTGACAAAAACATTAACAAAATCCCTTCCCCAATGCATAATTCATGTATCAATTTAATAAAAAATGTATTAAGAATGCAGTATATACCAGTAACTAGAGATAAGAAAAGCAAGAAACAAAACAAAACTTCCAGAAGTGTCCTTTCTAGCAGAGGACAGACAACTAAATACTTATAATACAGTGAGTGCATACTGTAGATTACTTACCCAACATCCATTCTTTCCTTGTTCTTCTGAATACAGCCCTACTTTTCTTCAATTTTCTACAACTTCTTCATGAGGCCAGGGCTCTGGACATATGTCCTCATTAGTATAAGCCAGTGGTTCTCAACTGAGAGTGGTTTTGCCCTCCAGGAGACATTTAGCAACATCTGAAGATGTTGCTCAATGTTACAACTTGCCATCTAGTGGGTAGAGGCCAAAGAAGCTGCTAAACATTCTATAATGCACACTGAACAAGCAATTATCTGACCTCAAATGTCAATATTGTCACCATGAGAAACCTGGTCCAAGTCAAGTTTGGTAACTCTATTTCTTCTTGACTTAGCAATGAATTCAGGCATGAGATTATAGCTTTCTTTTGGCAGCTGCCATTGGTCCAGTTGGTCCAATCAAAATAATTAAAGGAAGGCTTTCTCTTTCACTTTTACATTTGAATAAAGGAACATTTTGCTCTATTTTTTTGTTTGTTTGTTTGTTTTGTAGTTACCTTGGATTCTTTGGACAGTCAAATAGGAAATAAAGGAAACACAACAAAGCATACAAATTTTTTTTTTTTTTTTTTTTTTTTTTCTGGTAGAGAGGGAACCAGAGCTTTGATAATGGCATACTTTGTGGCTATGTGAAATAATACATTTCCTCATTGTTTAAGTCAGTCTGTATAGATTTTCTGTTACCTGAAAATAAAAGCATATTAAACAAAGATAAGACTAAGATATATTTATGCACTGGAAACAAGGAAAGTACAAAGGAGAGACAACTAGCAAAGCCTAGAAAAGTCTGAAATGGCTTTTCCCAGGAGGAGGTGTCTGAGTTGAGTCTCAGTCAACTAGAGGAAAGAGTGGTATTAAAACGGTATGGCAGATAAAGTTAGCATTTTGTACAAAAGCCTGAAAATAGGAGAGGACATGGCATGCTGAAGGAACTATATGCAGTTCAGCGTGGACAGAACAGGGTATGAGTGGGGTGTGGGTGAAGGCAAGTGACAAGAGCATGATCATCAAGAGCTGGCTGAGGACTAGTTCTGAAGGACCTTGTGTGCCAAGCCAAAGAGCTCAAACACTATGTTGACACAGAGAACCACTAAAAGATTATAAGTGTTAGAGTGATGGGATCATATTTGTGTTTGTGAATGATCATTATACCAATGCTGTTAAAACTAGAATGGAGAGAAAAAAAAAAAAAATCAAGGGTTCTGATCTCATTAGAGGCTGTTACAGTGGCTTAATAGCAAGTGTTGGAAACTGGACCTAAGGTGATGGCAGGTGTAGAGAGAAGGCAATAGACAGCATTAAGCAATATACAAGAAGTTAGACTTGGCATGCTTCACTGGTTAACTGGAGGCAGGGATGAGGGAGAGGAGAAGAAAATCAATGATAATGAGAATCAGAGCCCCCCCAAAACTTAACGAAAGTGGTTTATTCACCCACTGTGGAGCGCAAGAGGGCCAAGATGTGGGAGAAGGTGATACATTAAGCTGTTGACCTACTGAGGTTGATGTAAGGGAAACTTGTGTCCATGATAGGACCCCAGAGATTGGTAGTGAGACAGGAGGAAGGAGATGGAAGATGAGAAATAACCCTATCATGTCAGAAAATCAGAAAAGTATTGTGGTAGAGAAAATAATGCTACCCTCAAAGATGTCCACATTCTAATCCCTGGGATCTGTGAATGTTACTTTACATGGAAAAGGGAATTTCTCAGATTTGATTAAATTAGAATCTTGAGATGTAGAGATTATCCTGTATTATCTGGGTGGGTTCTTGTAAGAGGTTCAAGCAAGATGAGCAAAGTCAGAGAGGAGATATGATAACAGAAGTACCATTTGGGATGGTAGACTTTGAAGGTGGAGGAAGGGGCTATAAGCCAAGGCATGAAGACAAGCTATTGAAGCTGGAAAAGACAAAGAAATGGATTCTCCCCAAAAAGCCTCCAGAAAGAAATGGAAGAAGAAACACTGTTGACAACTTGATTTAGGACTTCTGAACTCTGAAACTGTAAAATAATAAATTGGTGTTATTTTAAGTCACTAAATTTGTTGTAATTTGTTAATCTAGCAATCTAAAATTAATACAGTCTTAAAAATTTGGATGAAATTGCCAACAAAAAAATATGCATCTTAATATTCACATTTCTTTAACACAACTAATTTAATCACACTTGCTGGTATCTTTTTTAAACATCAGGGAAGATTTTATAAACACTTTGCTAGTATTTTCTCACTTAATGCTTATAGCAATCTCTGAGTTAAGACTGCAGCTTTTTCTTTCATTGATGAGGAAATGAAGCAGGGAGGGTAAGGAGTTGGCAAAATGTCACATAGTTGACAGAAATAGACTCTTCAAGAAGAGAATGGAAAACTATTTGTCTTACAGTTTTTAGAGTAAAGAGGTGAGTATAAGTTATGTGTTGCTTTTAGTTTATGATCTTGGTCTTCTGCTAAAACTCTGTATTACTACTATGTGATGAGAAGAAAGCAGTACTTGGGGGAATTCCAGTGTATATTCTAGTGTTGGCAAGGCTTAAGGGGAAGTCATAAAGAATCAGGTAAGTTGTATTCTTCCAAAGTTGCCTGTTTTGTTTTGTTTTTGTTGTTGGAAGATATGATTCAAATAATCTGTCTTTGTATGATTTTCCTCTACTCATAGATGTTTTGCTGTGAGTATAATATTAATACATGATTTTAATTTATAAATTACAGATAATTAAATTTTAATAAGTGCTTGATTTTCCAGTGAAATGTCAGTTCCATCTGAGTTTACTGAGTACTGTCTTAAACGCCTTTGTTGGGGATCCTAGTATAATCAAGTTACTGCAGCATTTGGAATAATTTTATTCACTCGTGTTCTAATACACAGAACCATCATCAACCAGCAATGCATTCATGAGATCACCCTTTTGAAGAGCTCTAACCATAAAATAATGTATGTATTTCCTGTTTTAAACAGGCTACAGGATGCTTACATTTTTTCTGTCTTGTTCAATAAATCCTACAGATGCAATGCCTCCCTCTAGTATCTATACCTTTAAAATTCAAAGAATTTTTGTACTGCATGCTGTATTTTTAAAACCAAATTTGTATACACTATGTAATTTATGTGAATTAAGTTCAAATATAATAATAATCTAACAGAGTTTGAAAAATGTTTCTGTAAAATACTAAATATTAATACTTCAGCTTTGCAAGGTTTTTTTTCCTTTTTTGAGACAGAGTCTGGCTTTGCTGCCCCGGCTAGAGTGCCATGGCATCAGCCTAGCTCACAGCAACCTCAAACTCCTGAGTTCAAGCAGTCCTTCTGCCTCAGCCTCCTGAGTAGCTGGGACTACAGGCATGTGCCACCATGCCCAGCTAATTTTTTCTATATGGTTTTAGTTGTCTGGCTAATTTCTTTCTATTTTTAATAGAGACGGGGTCTCGCTCTTGCTCAGGCTGGTCTCGAACTCCTGACCTCAAGTGATCCTCTTGCCTTGGCTTCCCAGAATGCTAGGATTACAGGCATGAGCCATGGCGTCCAGCCAGCTTTGCAGGTCTTATGATCTTTTTCACAACTATTCATCCACTGACATGTGAAAGCAGCCATTAATAATATGCAAACCAATGGATGAGGTGTGTTTCAATACAGCTTTTCAAAAATGGGCTGTAGGACACACTTGTTCTGCTAGATATAGTCCACCTACCTCTTTGTCTCAGAAACTCATATAAAGTTGAGTGGCCAAATGTTTTTAGTGGGGGCAGTGCACAGGTAAGAAAGGGAGTAGGAAGTTTTTGCTCTGATAGTTGCCTAGTTGTCTCCTTAGAGCCATTTTTCTTTCTGAGTGTTCCACGTTGTTTCTCTCCCTATCCCAATAGAGGGCAAAGAAAATGAATTACAATATGAATAATAAGTAAATAGAAATCATGAAATGGTGAATATATTTAAGAACTTTCAATATCAGTAGTCTAATAAGAGTTTAGAAACTCTAAATTTGGAATAAAGAGATCTTCTTTTCCTCTTCATTTTCACTCAGTCTTACCTGAATGATTCTGCTCTACATTCCACATTGCAAATTAGATTTTTTATTGCAATAACTAGGACTTCAGAATGAATTTGTGTTTACCTTTTCTCTTAGGGAAAATGACTGACTACTACTGTGTGGGCATTATACATTGACCCTTAAGGGAGAAAGAAGGAGAGAGCCACATTCCACTTCATTCATTAGGAATAAAGTGCTAACTGTCCTGTTACACAGTCACTCTAGAATTGAGTTCTTAGCTGAATGGAATTGAGAAAATGTCGTTGGAGCTCTCTAGTAAACAGTAGAAAGAAAGGGCAGAAAAAGTGAACTAGCAATGAAACCATTTTTGCAGTATGTCATTTCTCCAGTCTTCCAAGATATAAAACGTGCATGATTATTGGAGGCTATAAAAAAAAATCACTAAAAGAAGATGCAAAAATATGCAGTCTCAGCACCATCACTTTCAAGTGATTTCAGAAAACCATTTTACTTTTCATTTATACTTTTCTTTGACTAGAAAGTTGCTGCATTAGCAGTCTATCTAACCCAAATAGAGAAATATTATATCAAGTATAATTGTGAATATAATTGATGATTATATAATTACAAAATAAACCTTTGAAGCTTCTAAAAGAAAATACAAGTAGAATGAATCTACAGTTTAAAAGGAGGAAGGGGAAAAAAAGGAAAGATTAATAGATATGTGCTCCCACAGAATGAGGGCTCTCATGCATTTAGCGTGAAATTGGTATTCTGCCATTAAAAAAAGGGAGACATTTTAGAGACCTTTTCAGTAATAAGGGGAGGTACTGAGAAAAAAAATCTTTTTTGAGAGGAGTGAAGGAAATGATAACTATAACAAAGAGTTATTGGATATCTTGTTATTCTCACCTGATTTAAAAAACACATTAATATCTGTCAATGAATGTGATGCAGAAATTTGAATAGAGTCACCTCTCATAAGCTTACTATTATCAACTCAAGGGACCATTAGATCATGTTCCTTCCATTAATCACAGATTTGTTATAAAGTTTCCATTAAAAAAGTGGTTTTGGAGAAAACTTTATTAAAAGACATTTTCATATAGTTGGAATAAAATACTGTAAAAATACTATGTACCTTTATCTGGTAGAAAATGTTTCATACAGCACTCAGCAATACTCCATTTTTTGTAGAGAGACAGGTTATTTATGTGAACACTTGCTTGGGCTGGAAGTCAGGACACATTCTTTCTCTGCCTTGGTAGGGACTTATTAAAACCTATACATCTAAGATCTTCATTTCCTCTTCGAAAAATGTGGTTTTCATTGGATGATCCTGTTAGGAGATAGTAGATATTGTTGCATTCTTTTCTTGTTCTCCTATAACTCCTCCACATTTGGGAGGGAAATCACCCCTTCCCCAATTTCAGGACAACTTATAAGTTTCAGCTTCACCTCCAGGCTGTGGGAAAACTCAGAGCTAAGACAGATAGTCAATATATTTCTCCAGTGGAGATAGATTGCTTCTCAGGAATTTTCATGGGAGTTCTAGGACATTTCTCATACATTTTCACCTACAAAAATGCAGCATGGTGATTTGAATGTAGTATGAAGCTATCTTGCAACCATAATGGGAAAACTTGTTGAAAATGGACTCAACACAGAAGCAGCAGATTGCTGAGAGATGGGGGTGGGTGCGGGGAGAAGAGAAGATCCTATTGACATTAGTTGAATTCATGGTTTCAGCTGAAGTCAGATATATTATATTCCTGAATTGTTTTATTGCTTTGCTGTATTAGTTTTTTGTTTTTATTTTATTTTTTTTTAGTCAAAGGAAGTTTAAAATGCAGTGTGTCATCTCTGTCTAAACGAATCTTAAAGGTTTTAACTTCAAAATAGTGAGCTTTAAAAATATGCAACACTAGTTGAATTCATAATGATACTATACAATAAAATTATGTGTAGAAATTCATATTCAAAGTGCTATTTTCTGTAAAAACTAGTCGAGTGTGGTGGCATGCTCCTGTAGTACCAGCTACTTGGGAGGCTGAGGCCGGAGGATCACTTGAGTCCAGGAGTTTGAGGTTGAAGTGAACTATAATGACACCGCTGCACTCCAGCCCCAGCAACAGAGTGAGATGAGACCCTGTCTCAGACAAACAAACCAAATAAAAAGTGCTATTTTATTACCACTAGTTAACTGCCCAAATAGGATGAACTCATTTCACATTATTTGTGCCCATGTCCTCATAGGTAAAATGGTATCTTCACTGCTGTCTTCAATGAAGACACACTCTCCACTGCTTCTGATCCAGTCTACCTTTCAAATTTAATCTTTCGAAAATCCATTCTCTTAATTATACACCTTATCCTTAAACATGTCATGTATATTCACATTCCATTTCTTTGAATATGATTTTTTTTTCCATTGTCCAAAATGACTCACTCAATTTTCTATATCTGACAAAGGATATTTGATTCTCCTAGACTTTGCTTAACTGGTGGTCTGTGAAACTTTAGTTTACTCTTCCCAGAAATGTATTACATGTTTCCATGTTAATCCATGCATGCTTCTATTATGTCTCTCATTATTTTATATTGTAATGATTTGATGGTTTTCTTTTTATGATAGTGATTGTGGGAAATGGTGGGGGAGAATAATATGGTTTTTGGTATCCTTGATGCGTACATGCACATACACATACGCATGCACAAACAAGCACAGAATGCTGTTTGAAAGTGATCTGTAGGGTAATTCACCCATTGCAAAAGCATTAATAGGCAGGATACGAAATAGTAGACAGCAGAAAGGCAAATTAAAAAATTACCCAGAACCTGTTGATTAAGATTTGATACCTGCTACTTTGTCTTTTGACCTCAGTGGAATACAGTTAATATTCAAGAAATGTTTGTATTTAAAAAAAGAAAAACACAAAATTATTGAATGGGAGGCTCAGCTCAGAGAAACTAGGAATGAAGCTTTATAACCTCAGTAAAGTGTCTCATTTATCTATTATTGCTTAACAATGACCCCTCAGATTTAAAACAATTTTTTAGTTGGCTCACAATGCAATTTTGTATGCCAGAAATGTGGGCTGTATTCAGGAGAGTGATTTTCCTGTAATCCTCTGGAGTTTGGCTAGAAGGCTTGTTAATCTAAGTGACTTCTGCTGGGATGGTCTGTTTTGTATTATTTTATATTCCAACAGGCTAGCCAAAGATATCTCAGTAATGTACCACTTTTTAAAAGGGCAAGCTATTATATAAGCCTTCTTTAGGCATTGGCTTAGAAATCATGAACTTCTGCCATATTCTATCGTTCAATGCCAAACATAAGACAAGCCTAGATTCAAGGGTATGGAAATACAAGCAATGTCAAAGGGATGTGTATACAAATTTGGGAAACTCATTCCAGGAATCTTTGAAAATGATCACCAAGGGGAACGCTAGTGAAAATAATTACTTTTATAAAATACCGGAGGAAATTCCATGTAACATAACCATGAGGAAAATAAATTCCATTAGACATAAATGTTAAAACTGATCAATAGCAAAGAAAATATTTTCTATGAAGACCTAAACTTATTTACATGAGGAACTGTGCTAAGTCCTTAATTTGTACTGCTATGCATAATTCTCAAAACTATGCTTGGAAATAAGTATTATTAATTGCATTTTACAAATAAAGAAATTAAGCTTTATTGTGATTAAGTCACTTGTTATTCATGATATTAGAATTGTTAATTTATAAACTGAAGTATTAGATAATTGATCAAGGTCACTACATCTTTGAGCTACTTAGCATCGATTTCAAGGAGTTCAATAATAGGGGACTTTATTTTTGATACCTGCATAGTTCATGGAAGGTATGTCAATACAGATTACACTATGATTAATAACACCTTACTTATTCTACCTTGCATTTAACATCTATTGTATTTTAAAGATTATTTTTCTCCACATGTCTAGATTTTCTTAAAGACACAGGCAGTTTAGGTTTGATCTCCACAGAGTTTGCAATGTTATAAAACGTAATTTATTTTAACACATAAATAGAATTGAAATGTAATCTGTGCTGAACCAGGTAGTGATTACATGTGCAAAACAAATGTTTTTTTAAAGCGTACTTTCAAAACTTAAAAATGAAACCCTTACTAAAGAAGTAACATTGAAGAATAATATTGTTCTAGGAGTCTTTTGCTGGAGACTTCAGGTTTTTCTAGATACAAGATCATATTGTCATCAAACAGGGATAGTTTGACCTCCTCTTTCCTGATCTGGATGTCCTTTATTTCCTACTAATCATTAGGGAAATACAAATTAAAACCAAAATGAGATACCACCTTATGTCTACCAGAATTTTCATTATTAAAAAAATCAGATGTTGGCATGGATGTGGTGAAAAAGAAATGTTTATACACTGTTGGTGGGACTGTAAATTAGTACAAACTCTATGGAAAACAGTATGGAGATTTCTCAAAGAACTAAAATTAGACCTACCATTCAATCTGGCAATCCCACTGGTGGGTGCCTACACAAAGGAAAAGAAGTTATTGTATCAAAAGGACACCTGCACCCAAATGTTTATTGCAACATAATTCACAATGGCAAAGAAATGAAATCAACCTAAGTGCCCACCAATTCATGAGTGGATAAAGAAAATATGTGCATATATCTACACACACACACACACACACACACACCATAGAGTTTTGTTCAGCTATAAAAAGGAATGAAATAGTATTGTTTGCAACAACTTGGATGTAACTGGAGAACATTGTCCTATGTGAATTATCTCAGGAATGGCAAAACAAACATCAGATGTTCTCTAATAAGTGGAAGCTAAATCATGGTTACACATAGTCATAAAGTGGTGTAAGGGACATTGAAAACTAAGGAGGCGGGAGAGCGGGAGGGAGGTGAGGGGTAAAAACTATTGGGTACGATGTACACTATTCTGCTGACAGGCACACTAAAGGCCCTGATTCGGTATTACACAATTCAATCATGTATAACAAAAACACTGTACCCTCTTAAAATTTTGTAATAAAAATACATATATAAAAAGAATAATGTTGTTATAAACATTTTATTATATAATAATATAAATTTAAAGTTTAAAATTAATTTATTTAAGGAAATATGCACAATGGCCATAAAACCATAGGATGATATAGCTTAGAACAGTCTTAAAAGAAAACCACAATTCAAAAAATAAGTTAGCATTTTTCATATATCCAACGAGTAACTTATGTGAAAAAGAGATCATTAAATGCTGATGTGTATGTCATTTAGTAAATGTAAATTAATAAGCTGTTTTGGAAAGCAATTTTCAGGTATATATCAGAAAGTAGGTGACCCTATAATGACAGAACTCTAAAACATCCCTACGAAAATATAATAAATCAAACAACACCTCCCCCCAACATACACACATACCCCTTTCTTCATGATATCTATCACATGATAATTCATAATAGTAAAGAACAAATCTTAAGTCTTTAATAATAAGGCACTGTTAAAGTGAATTATATTACAGTCAGTATAAAGACACTAAGACAAGCAAAACACTGGGGGAATTTGTCAAGATCAGACCTGCCCTGCAAGAAGTACTGAGATCCACATTATACATTGATGAGCACAATAGACACCCACCAGTGTAAAATAACCCAAAAGCCAAAGCTCAGAGCGCATATACCATAATGGCCCAAGAGGTAAAACAAAGGAATAAGGTTCTACCCAGCAGGATAAACAGAAGTCCACCCCACTTATCAATTCTTTCAATAAATGTGAATGGCTTGAATTCCCCACTCAAGAGACATAGACTGGCCAAATGAATAAAAAAATACAAGCCAAATATCTACTATCTACATTGGGGAAAAGAATCCCTATTCAGTAAATGGAACTAGGAAAATTGGATAGCCACATGTAGAAGATTGAAACAGGATCCTTATCTTTCACCATTCACAAAAACTAATTCATGATGGATAGCAGACAAAACTTAACACAGTAAACTACAAGAATTTTAGAAGAAAATGTTGTAAAAACTCTTCTTGATATTGGCCTAGGCACAGAATTTATGAAGAAGAACTCAATGGCAATCATAAAAACAACAAAAATTAGGAAATGGAACATGAGTAAATTAACAGGCTTCTGCACAGCCAAGGAAACAATCAACACTGTGAATAGACAACCTACAGAATGGGAGAAAATATTTGCATCCTATACATCTGATAAATGGCTAATAACCAGAATTTACAAAGAACTCAAGCAAATCAGGAAGAAAAAATTAAACAACCCCACTAAAAAGTGGTCAAGAGACATGAACAGAAGCTTTTCAAAAGAACATAGACTAACAGCCTATGAACAAATGAAAAATGCTCAGCATCTCTAATTATCAGAAAAATGCAAATCAAAACCAAAATGAGATATCACCTAACTCCAGTGAGAATGGCTTTTATCAAAAAGCCCCAAAACAACAGATGCTGGTGCAGATGCAGAGAGAAAGAAGCACTTATACACTGCTGTTGGGATTACAAACTATTACAACCTCTATGGAAAATAGTATGGAGATTCCTCAAAGAATTAAAAGTAGACCTACCATTTGAACCAGCAATCCCGCTACTGGGGATTTACCTAAAGGAAAAGAAGTCGTTACATCAAAAAGACACTTGCAGTTGAATGTTTATTTCAGCACATTCACAATTGCAAAGATGTGGAATTAACCCGAGTGCCCATCAATTCATGAGTAGATTAATAAAATGTAGTATATATATACCATGGAATACTATACAGCCATAAAAATATGGACTAATACCTCTTGTAACAACCAGGATGGAACTGGAGACCATTCTTTTATTTATTTATTTATTTTTAGACCATTCTTCTAAGTGAAGTATCTCAAGAATGGAGAAACAAATATCATATGTACTTACTGTTAAATTGGAACGAATCAAACAGCACTCATGTTCACATATGCAGGTAAAACTCAACAGAAATCAAGCAGATGGGAGGTGGATGGCGGAGATGGATTAAATCACTCTTACTGACTATAATGTGCATTATCTGAGTGATGGGCACACTTAAAACTTTGACTCAAACTGCACAAAAGCAATCATACAACCAAAGTATTTGTCCCCCTCTAATATTCTGAAATAAAAAATAATTATACTCTTTTGGGGGTAAAGTCTAAAAAACTATTTCACATAGTGATAGGCTGAAGACTATTCCTTATTTGAAATAGAAATAAGGTAGAATGGATTACTGGTGTAATTAGTCAAAAAACCTGATCCTATAATCTAAGCTAACTTGAATATTTTACTTATATATATTCAGAGATTTGTACCCGATTTCCAAATCCTTTTCCAGGGACTTGCACAAAATGGTATATAATAGTTCTTTAGAATGATGCAAACTTTATGAATTTTCTCAGATCATAAAACTCTATATATGGATATAAAAACATGAAAATCACAAATTTAACCCTCAGAAAAAATGAAGTTTATATGAGGAATTTATAGAACCACAGAATGTTCATTTTGGAAGCGAGCTTGGAGATATTACGATTTACTGGATTATCAAATTTTTTGGCAATTTCTTTGTTCAAAGGAAACTACAATAGGAAAATCAAAATGTAAGAGATTATATAAAATCGTTATGGTAGAAATTACGTAGAAGGGCTTGTCTCCCTCCCCTACTTCTTCCCCTCTTCCTCTTTGTCTATCACTTTTCCCCCACTTTCCCCCTCTGGCTTATAAAATATAGAAGTTCTAGTTCAATAAAAGAGAGACTTGGAGACTTGACAATGGGAAAACCAACACTTTGTACTCTTCCAATAACATTAATTTTCAAATAATCTTGTCATATTCAAAACAACCCACTTAGAGTTTTTCCTCTCTTTTAAAATTTTTTGTCATTATATGCGCATCTTTCAAGAATGATGACTTTGAATTTTATATAGGGTTTTTTAATTATGTTATGTTATTTATGGCTTTTGTGCCACGCTAGATCTTATAAAATTCTATGATCCCACTATAGAAATTTTACATCCGAAGTAAGTGTGCAAAATGCTGCTATTTGTCTAACAATATATATTCTCTCTTCTTTCCTCCAAGCAGAAGTCTAATACTGTTACTGTACCCATTTCCTGAAAAGCCATGATCTCAAGAATGCTGATGCTATTTCCAGCCCTAGCAATGAATCATGACTATTTTAAGCCAATCGCATTGTTCTTGTACCTCTTGTCAGTAGATATTTTATAAATTGTCTTGTGACCTAGTCCTAATCAATTAAGCCCTAGAGAAACTATTGATAAACTTTTGTGTGATATTTTTCTAATTATAAAAGAAAGAAACAAAAGCTTATGTCTTTATGTGACTCTGGAAATACTGTATCCATTTTTTTCCACCACCAGCAGAGACATATTGTAAAAGAGAGAAACCTTGTCATTGTTTCATGTCACAGAATTGCACAGGTTTAAACAAATTTGAAGTTTTATTTTTCTCACTCAACAAAAAGTGTGAAAGTCGTTGTTTGCCAGCTTCTGCAGAGTAACTCTAAGGATATCAAAACAAAGCTTCTCTTAATTTCCCCATTTATACAGGCTAGCTGCTACAGCCCCAGCCAACGTCTATGGTCCAAGTCAAAAAAAGGAAAATGGAGAGAAGAGGAAGGCACAGTGACTGCATGAGAAGATGAAACACTTTTCTACAGGGGCACTCTTCAAAGGAAAAGAATTTGGGAAGGTGATTTTTTTTTTCTCACTAGCCTGTATAGTAGAAAAGGACAAGTAAATCATGTATGAAAATGGGTGCTGAATTTACCGTATCTGCCATACTCCCTATGAAAGACATAAGGGGGAGAGAGAAACACATGGATTCTTGACAGTGCTGTTGAATAAGATAACACCGAATTGCAGTTTCCAGAATTCTTATTATATGAAAAATGAAGGTTTTTACTGTTTAGAATACTTGTATTTTGGAACTGTGGTCCTTTCATTGAAAATATCTGCATTAATTAGCCACATAAACATACATAATGAATGCTGAAAGTATGTCAATAAAGGTCAAACTGATACAATTAAATTTTTTTCTTTTAAACTCAGAAAGAAGAAATCAAATAATACTTAAAAGATTTATGTTGAAATTTATAAATGATCTTTCTTATCTTTAACTTTTAAAGAAACAGATTAATCATCATTGCATAAACAGTTCCTCATAGACTTTATTTAATATCTACTTTTTACCATTAGAATTTAGCTCTTCTGAAAGTAGATACCTTTTCTGCTTTGTTTCTTGTTGTGTACACAATGTCTTTCATGTAGTACATGCTAAACAAATGTCTCTTGAAAAAATAAATACTTTCATCCACTTAGCTGGATTTTTGGTAAATGTAGTTAAAAATAATTTAAGTGTTCTTGCAATTAGTACAGCTTCAATAACATGATTTCTACTACTTTAAGATCAGTGATATAAAAAAAAATATTTGTTCATTTTATGTTAAATAGTTGAGATTTTGGTGAAATTAATTGTTTAAATAAATCTAATCTGAATAATAATTTATAGAAAAGAAAATGAATCATTCTTTTAGTTTACCATTGACCTGTAAGAAAATGAGAGCTTTTCACAGAAGGACATAGAATCTTAGGGTAGCACATCTGATCCAAACTTTTAAAATATCTAGTCCTTATTACCACTAAAAGAATGAATATACAAGTGGACAACGGCCAGACCACATATAAAAATAGAACTTTGACTTATAACCTGCAGCAACCTGCCCAGGAAACCAACTCTTATATAATAGCAAACTATTCAGAAATCCAGACTGCTCAGATTGCTATCTGCAGTGACAACCCAGGATGCTAGATATTAACTTTTGTTATAATCAGCCGGGGATGGCCAGGACTTGATTAATAATTGATAGATTTCCTAATATTTGTCCCCAAATCCAAGCGATGATCAACCAGAGAAAGCCAAATATGTACTCCTAACCAATCACATAGGATGCTCTGCTTCCAGTTAATCTTCCAGCTTCCCCATGCCAATAAACCACCAATTAGGAAATATGTGAAGCCTTCTCTTTTCATTCCTCATTTGGCTGGTCTTTGTTTATTTCCACAGCATATATTGTCAAGTATACTACAATAGCTATACTATAGAACCAAATTTGTATTAAGATATAGAGAATCCATGCTGCATTTCCACAAAATAAATTTATATAATGATACAATAAAAATGATCATTAGAAAGTGATGCATTGATCAGATAGACCATAGGAATGTCAGTTTAATTAAAAAATGAAAATAATCCTTATAAGTTTTCTTGACCTAAAGCATATTTATCAATTAGAAAATAGATCACTTTTTTTCCTGAAACAATTTATTAAATATAGTTGTAACCAAGACAGATTCAGGATCAATACCCTTTAATCTGAGGCAGTCTGAATTGTCATTCAAAAACTATTTCATAAAATGTCAACATAAGAAGAAATATATGAAACTTTCTGATGAATTTTCTTTCCAAATATAATAGAGAGAACCTAGATGATATTTATTTTATTTTTTAAAATTTCAAAATATTAAGCTAGTACAAATGTTTTTGTTACATGGGTCAGGCCATGCTGTGCTCATCACTAGAATAGTTTTCATTGTACCCAATAGGTAAGTTTTTACCCCTGATCCCTGCATGCCACTTTCTCCCCTTTTTGGTTTCCAATGTTCTTTATATCTCTTTGTGATTGGTTAACTGTATTCCTAGGTGTTTTATTTTCTTTGTAGCTATTGTGAATGGTACCGAGTCCTTGATTTGACTCTCAGCATGACTGTTATTAATATATAGAAATGCCATTGATTTCGTACGTTGGTTTTGTAACTTGAGACTTTTCTGAATTTATTTATCAATTCCAGGATCCTCCTCATGGAATATTTAGGGTTTTCTAGATACAAAAGCATATCATCAGCTAACAGGCATTGTTTGACCTCCTCTTTCCAAATTTGGATGCTCTTTATTTTTTTGTCTTGCCTGATTTCTCTGCCTAAAGAGCAATATTATGTTGAATAGAAGTGGTGACAGTGGGCACACTTGTCTTGTTCCAGTTTTTAGGGGAAACGCTTTCAACCTTTCTCCATTCAGTATGATGTTGACTGTGGGTTTACGCTACAGAGCTTTTATAATTTTGAGGTATGTTCCCTCTGTACTTAGTTTATTGAGGGTTTTTATTACGAAAAGGTGCTGGATTACATCAAATGCTTTCTCTGCATCTATTGAGATGATCATATGGTCTTTGTTTTTGCTTCTGTTTATGTGGCGAGTAATGTTTATTGATGCGTGTATGTTGAAACATCTTTGCATCCCTGGAATAAACCCCACTTGATCATAGTGAATTATTTTTTAATGTGCTGTTGAATTTGGCTTGCTGGTATTTTATTGAGGATTTTTGAATCTATGTTCAGAAGGTGGATTGGTCTGTAGCTCTCTTTTTGTTGTGTCATGTCCTGGCTTTGTTACCAAGATGATACTGGCATTGTAGAAAGACTTAGGGAGAATTTCCTCCTTCTTGATATTATGGAATAATTTCTGTAGGATAGGTGCTAGTTCTTCTCTGTAGGGCTGGTAGAATTGAGCTATGAACCCCATTTGGTCCAGAGCTTTTTTTTTTCTGTGGGAGATTTTTCATTACTGCTTCCAACTTGCTGCTCATTATTGGCCTATTCAGGATTTCTTTTTTTTTTTTTTTTTTTTTGAGACAGAGTCTCACTCTCTTGCCTGGGCTAGAGTGCCGTGGCATCAGCCTAGCTCACAGCAACCTCAAACTCCTGGGCTCAAGTGATCCTTCTGCCTCAGCCTCCCAAGTAGCTGGGACTACAGACATGTGCCACCATGCCTGGCTAATTTTTTCTATATATTTTTAGTTGTCCGATTAATTTCTTTCTATTTTTAGTAGAGACGGGGTCTCGTTCTTGCTGAGGCTGGTCTCGAACTCCTGAGCTCAAACAATCCGCCCGCCTCGGCCTCCCAGAATGCTAGGATTACAGGCGTGAGCCACTGAGCCCGGCCCAGGATTTCTATTTCTTCCTGATTCAGGCTTGGGAGATTGTGTGTTTCCAGTAATTTGTGCATTTCCTCTAGGTTTTCTAGTTTGCTTGTATAGAGGTTTTCATAGTATTCTTGAATGATCTTTTGAATTTTTTTGGTATCAGCTGTAATGTATCCTTTTTCATTTCTGATTGATCTTATTTGAGTCCTTTCTCTTCTATTTCTGGTTATTCTGGATAGGGGTCCATTGATATTGTTTATATTTTCAAAGAACCAACTTTTTGTTTCGTAAATCCTTTTCAATGTGTTTTTATTTCCATTTTGTTTACTTCTGCTCTATGTTTTGTTATTTCTTGTCTTCTTCTGGCTTTGGGTTTAGTTGGTTCTTCTTTTTCTAGTTCCTTGAGATGTGATGTTCAGTTGTTAATTTGTGATCTTTTTGTCTTTTAGACATAGGCATTTTCCCCTATATCCCTACAAACCAGGGAATGATAACAAAGCCAGGAATGAACTTTCCCCTTAGGGCTGCTGTGGTGTCACCCATAGATTGAAAGTCTGTGTCCCCTTTGTCATTTAGTTTGAGGAATCTTTTGATTTCCACCTTAATTTTAACATTTATCATGGATTGTTTAGCAGCAGGTTATTTAATTTCCAAGACTTTGTATAGATTTGAATGTTTCTCTTAGAAGGTAGTTCTAGTTTTATTCCACTGTGGTCTGAGAAAATACACGGTATGATTTAGATTTTTTTGAATTTGCTGAGACTTGTTTTGTGGCCTAAGATATGCTCAATCTTGAAAAATGTTCTATGTGTTGATGAGAAGAATATATATTCTGTAGTTTTGGGGTAGAATGTTCTATAAATGTCTATTTAGGTTCATTTGTTCTAAGTCCAGTTTTTCTTTATTCATTTTCTGCTCCAATGACCTGTCCCATTCTGTCAGTGAGGTGTTGATTTTCTTGGAAATTAAGATGATACTGTTTATTTCTTTTCTTAGATCTAGTAGAATTTGCTTTATGAATCTGGGAGCTCCTGTGTTAAGTGCATGTATATATTTAAGAATGTTATATCTTCTTGCTGAATTTCTTCCTTTACCATTATATGATGACCATCTTTATCTTTTTTTTTTTAACCACTGTTGATTTAAATTCTATTTTATTTGAGAGCAGAATGGTTACACTTACTTGCTTTTGGTTTCCATTTGCATGGAATATTTTCTTCCATCTCTTTATCTTGAGTCTATGTATGTCCTTGTGGTTTAGACATGTTTCTTGAAGACAGCAAATATTTGGATTGTGTTTTTTCATCCATTCAGCCAGTTTGTCTGTTAAGTGGGGCATTCAGACCATTCATGCTGAATGTTAGTATGGATACGTGGGAAGCTGTTCTGTGATACTTTACTGTTGTTGTTTTTTTTTTTTTTTTTCCCCCCGTTGTGGTATTGTTTTACAAGAGCTGTGCACTTTTACTTTTGATTGTTTTTATATTTATGGTCATCTATTGTGCCGTTCCATGTATAATGCACTTTTGAGCATTTCCCGTAGGCAGGTGTAGTAGTGCCAAATTCTCTTAGTGTTTGCTTGTCTGGAAAGGTCTTTATTTCTCCATCAGTTATGAAACTTAATTTTGTAGGATATAAAATTCTTGGTTGGCATTTGTTCTGTTTAAGAAGACTACAAGTGGGGGCCCAATCCCTTCTGTTTTGTAAGGTCTCTGTTGAGAAGCCTGTTGTTAGCCTGATGGGTTTTCCTTTGTGGGCTAGTTGTTGCTTCCATCTTGAAGCTTGAAGAATTTTCTCCTTCATTTTGACTTTGGTCAGGCTGATGACTATGTGTCCTGGAGATGACCCATTTGCTTTGAATCTTCCTGGTGTTTGATGACCATCTTGTATCTGGATATCTGAGTCTCTGATGGTACCAAGGATGTTCTCCTCAATAATTTCCTCAAACAGGTTCTCTATGCTTTTTGCTTTTACTTCTCCTTCTGGGATACCTAAGTTCATATATTGGCTCATTTCACACAGTCCCATATTTCTCTGAGTGATTGTCCATTCTCCTTTATTCTTTTTTTTTCTCCATCTTTGACTCACTAATTCCAAAGCCTTTTCTTTAAGCGTTGATAGTCTTTCTTCTGCCCGATCTCACCTGTTGTTGAAGATTTCTGCTGTTTTTTATAATTCCCTAAATAACCCTTTCATTTCTTTATGTTCTTTCATATTCTTTCCTATGTTGTCTTTCTCTTTAGAGAGTTTTTCATAGTTTTCACTCATTGACTGAAATTTTTTTTTTTTTTTTTTGGCTTCTCTATGTTGGTTTTCAACTTTCTATTCAATCCTAATTATCTTATTTGTTGTTCATATTCTAAATTACATTTCTGACATTTTGACAATTTACTTTTGATTGAGACCTATATCTGTGGACCTATTGTGATCTTTCTGGGATGTCAAACTAGCTTTGTTTTTTTCATGTTGCCAAAATTCTTTTGCTGGTTTCTTCTTATCTGAAACCTCTTCTTTTAGCTCAGGGCTCACAGGTTTGTGGTGTACCTATTCTCCTTTTCAGGGAAATCTGCTGCTTAATGAGAAAGAGGACAGATCCTTAGATAGTGCTTTTGTGTACAATTTGGAGGATTGACCCAGCAGCAGAGGGGCAGATGCACTGAGAGACTGTTATGCAGTTGTTTTTCTGCACTGTCCTGTTCTCCTATGGTTGTTACAGTCTGAGCTGGTGGTGAATATTCATTCAGAGTGGTGGGTTGGTCCCTAGGCCACTGTTGGAAACTTGGGCAGGGGGTTGGGTGAGTTTCTCTCCACAGAAGCTGGTTGTGTGGCCTTGGCCAGTGTCTGGGCATGTCATGGGACCTTGGTGGCTACCTGGGTGGTTTGTGAGATCTTGGTGGGAACACGGATATGTTGAGGGGTTTTGGTAGAACACCTGTATGGGACTTGGTGGGCACCTGTATGTGCCATGAGACCTTGGTGAGCACCTGTATGTGCCTGAGCACTTAAGAGGACTGCAGCCAATGGCAGGGTATGTTTTGGGACCTTGACAGGTTTCTGTGAGCATTGTAAAACTGCAGCCAGTGGTGGGAGGGGTTGCAGTGCCTTGTTAGGTCAGGGGTCCCGGGCTCGTACCTGGCAGGGTCACAGGATGGTGGCTGGCAGCTGGTGGGGGGCTGACTTGTTGGGCCACAACAGCTGGGGAGATGTGCAGTGCCCCACTGGGAAGTTATGGTGATTCGGGTTCTCCCTCCAAACAGATCTAACTGTGGCAGCTGCTGTGGTGCTACTCAGGTGGCAGTGGTGGTACTATCAAGATGGAAAGATGGTGGCAGCAGATGCTGAGGGCCAGCTGGCACCTGCTCTGCTCAGATCCCTAGGAGGCAGCCGGTGGGTAGGGTTGGGGATGCTGCTTGGCATCCAGTCACAGTGTGTGTGAAAGTTCCTACCCTCTTTTCTCTCTCCCTGGTCTGGCAGGGGTAACAGGGAGGTGCTTGAAGGGGAGCCAAGCCCTCTGGAGATGAGGCGCTCTGGGGCTGAGAGTACAGAATGGTGTCTGTCGCAGCAACCCGGGATCAGAAGCTGGTTGACCCCACTGCGTCAGCTCTCAGTGCAATGCTGCACAGTCTCCAGGCAGCTCCCTGATAAGTTTGGAGCCCTGCTATGGTGGGTGAGCTCCCCTTGCTGCTCAGGTTGCACTGTCCACTGGGGGAGTGTGGCACCCTAGGGATCTCTCCCTTGACCCTTCCCCACATGTAGATACTTCCCCCAGTTACCTTCCAATCTTGCCAAGCAAATCACCTGCCCTTCTTTCCCCCACTTTGTGTGCTTCTAGTTGCTTCTCTGATGATTCTCAATGCTCTCTCTGAGACTGTCCATCTGTGGGTAAACCTCTACCCACAATTTTTGATCCTCTTCGTGAGAGCAGCAAGTGCAGTCTGCTTCTGGTCCATCATCTTTTCCTCCCCTCCCAGATACTATTTTAGATTTTTTAACTGGCTTGTTGGAATTAAAATTTTCTAAGCAGAAAACATGGACCACATGTCAAATTTAACTATCACAGACTTAGTTTTCTAATTGTTTTTAACATGTTTGAATATAAAAAGTAAAATCACAAAATTAAAGTCATCACAAATGATTAAACATGCTTTTCAGATGAGGATTCCTAGATAAATTAAACTGTTCATTTTTGCTATTCCTTCAGTTGATGTTTTCTTTTAACATTTAAATTCCACATGAAGGTAGAATACTGATATGATTTATCATAAAATAATAACAAACACCCATAATAGAATCATAATAAAATTTATTAATTTATGTTGGTAATTTTTGAAGAAAAAATATAATTTTTGAAAAGTAAATGCAATGATGGTGTCTTTGTATACCCTAAAAATATTTTGATCTATTTTTCTTTCTCCTTAGTGTTTGTCTTAAATCTCAGACATTTCTTATTGCTCCTGGAAGTGCTTGAAGACAAAGATGTCATTAATTCCTGAGCCATGAAATAAGAATTCAATTTATTTGACATAAAAATCAAATAAGGGCCTTTTAAGAAAGGATAATAAATCCAGCAATCCCAAAGGGGATAATTCACAGACAAATACCTTGCACCAAGTGAGCTGCATTAAATTTCACTATTGGAGATACTCTCTTTGGGCCATAAAGATATTTTGATTAGATACCTAAATATCTCTATGAGGATTAAATTACTGTACATTGAATGTATTTTAACAGCCTTAAAATAATTTGGAATGTTCACAAGAAGATCTAGTCTGGAACAGACTTTCTTAATCTCTGACCTTCAGCACCATCCAATGATACAGAAGGACAAATAGTATTTCAAGGGCAGCAACATAGAAGCTTGTCAAGGCAGTGATTTTCAAAGAGGAATTTTGCTTCTCCTCTATTTTCTCACAGGGTTCTCATAGGCTATTCCCAACACTTTTGAAAACAAATAGAATGGAATGTTTGGCATAGAACAGAGGGAGAAGAATAATTAAAAATAGAAAAAAAGATCCATTTGACTACACAATTTGGATTGAGTTAACTTTCACCTTGCCTGTGACAAGTGTATGTCCTCAACACATATAGCATATAACTGGACCTTTTCAGTTTCAGTGCTTTTGAAATATAGCATTGCTCTATAGGGAAGATTTCTCTTTAAAGTTTACTCAAAATTTCAGTGGAAAAGTTAAGATCAATGGAATACACATACAGTTAGATAATACAGCAGACAATGTAACCATTTTTTGATATCATTTTTTACCCAGAACCTAGATAACACTGATTTCTCTAAACAAAGAAAACTCAAATATTAATACGAGCTAGGAAATATGTCACTGCTATTTTTAAAGTTTAAATTTATGAGACTGTCTATAGATGAATTTAGTTTGGAATTATATACAAAATGTTAAACATAAGTACACATTAAATATATTGTCAAACACTGGCATTTTATCATAAAAATACAATTATTCTATTTGTCCTTTTGAGAAGTGTCCATATGCAAATCTTCTTACTTAAATGCCCTAGTTCACTCCTCTCTAGAAGCTCAGGGAGCTATTAATCACATAAAATTGTTTAATTTACAAATAACAACAATGCTAATACGTGATTATAATCCTTAAATCCTATTTTAATAAATAAGTGTAATCAATTGATTCCTTCGCAAAAGCAAATTAAATAATTTTTTGCTATATGTATTGTTGTTTTCCTATCTAAAATATTAACAAGGTATTATCATATCAGGTTTAAAAATAAACATTTAGAATAAAAAATTCCAAACAAAGAGCATATGTTTTCATTCAAAAGTCTACTACAGATTAGCAATATTTTTTAAAAAAGAAAAAGAAAGAAAAGAAAAGAAAAACAGCTAAGGTGTTTCTCCAGAAGTGCTGAAGATGCCTGAGGAATTGGAAATGATGTTGGTAATGTAATGGTCTGTGTAACCCTCATGAGCTGTCAAATCCTAGACTGCACAAGACTAATAGCTCTTTTATAAAGGGTTTCTTTTAGCACTGCTCCCCAAACTCAAAGGCACAGAACACTAGCTATTTAAGGGCAAAGTGATAAAGACTCACTTACTTAGGTTGATAAGCTTTCTCAGGAGTAGCATTTTGATTCTAAAACAAGTCACAGAACTCATTAGCAGAACCAATGACGACGATAATAGACTATGACTATCTTTAATTGTCCTTCTGTTGTGTTATGCATTTAAAGGCCACATTTGAAATGAAAGCTTTGTCCGTGATTTAGTGATAGGATTTGGGTTTTAAAGTAGGATAATCTCACACGTATAACAAGATCAGTTATGCATTAGACGCATGTCCCGGATCACCTTCAGAAATCTTTGTTGACCGCATAAAATGCAAATACTTTAAGCTGTTGATTTTGCAAAATAATAGTTCCAGTCTACCTATTATTTAATATGCAAAGACTTTTAAAGCATCAAAAAGTTTTAAATAGGCAGTACCATTATACATTGCAGAAATTTTTATGGCTATAAGCATAATGAAAAGAGATATTTTAGCATCCTTGGAAGAGTATATAAAGTTTAAATAAGCATATTCAACATGAAAATATAACTTTATATTTAAAAGTGTATAAAAAGAAACTTGTTTTTTTAAAACACAAACTCTAGAAAGTAACTTCATAAATTAGAAAACCAGACTACTTTGTGCATTATTGACTCTCAAAGTAGGATGAGATGTCCTCGATAGGGAAATATTTGTTTTCAAAGAAGTAGAGTTTAAGTTTTATAAATTTGAGAACTTTCAGCAAGAAAGACATATGCAGTGGAACCTAAACTGGGTCCCTGAGAACTGGATTCTAGCCAGAGTCCTGTACATGGCCCCCAGGGGTTTAGATTGCCCACCTTGTATTTGCATAGCTTGGCAGCACTGTGGGTCTATCACTTACTTGCAGAATATTGTAATAGCTCATATTAAATATCCCATTTGGATTTTAGTATCCTCTGTTATCACATGAAAGGTATGGATTAATTTATAAAATTATTTCAGATATGCAGTTATTTAAAATATTGTTGAAAATGTATTGTATTAAATATCACTAAAATTTACCTATGTGATTTTTGTGAATACTTTAAATTAGGCATAATAGAACACTAAAATAACTAAAAAAATTTTAAAAAGGTGTTTACAGTTCATCAATTCTACGTAAAGCAATGTGATTAGAAATGGGAGGATTATAAAGATTCAGAAGATTTTACAAACTAGCCTTTTGTTAGTCTTTTCTCCTTTGTTTTTATATATAAAAGTGAGGCTAACAAACCAAATAAACCAGAATAAAACTTGGTTATGATAAATTAGATAAAGGGTTAGGACATTAAGGACATCTGTTGCTTTGATTTTCTAGCATTGCTTTTCTCCTTTTTTTCTTTTAACATCACTACCACTTATCCTTTGGGAAAATATTTTGGGGATTGGACAAGAATCACTCTTATTGAGGACGATAACAAAATCGCTCAACCACTTCTGCACATTCAAACTTTACTTTAAAAAATATCAGGAGAAGTTAAAGGTGGTTATAGAAACCTGTGTATCAGGATAATTGACGTATCATAATGCAATCTGAAAGATTAAAGGACCATAGACATACAAAATACTTTGGCTTCAAAACAATTATTACTAAATAAACATTTACTGAGTCCCCACTATGCAGTAAGCATATTAGGAATGCAAAGATAAAAAATACATGATCTATGATCTAAAATATTTACTCTCTACTTTCAAGGAGACAGATAGTAAAGAATAATTAAAGTATAATGAATGCCATGAAAAAAGGGGCTGTATGTAACTACAAGGTTTTCTGGAAGCAAATCAAACGGGGAGTCAAATGCAGTACCCAGATTAGGAAAGATGTATTGGAAGAAGTGTTGCTGATTTATAAAGCATCAATAGGAGTTAGACAACCAATGAGGTCATCCATGCAAAAGACCAAGTGTATGTGAAGATGTAGAAGGAAAGGAAGCCTTATATGTCTGAAGAATCCAAATCCAAAATGAGGATGAGGGGAGAGAGTAAGTAAGGATTTAAGTAAAATTAATATCATGAAAGACCTATTGCAACATGCTATGATGTTTTAATGGTAATATGGAGAATATTCGTTGCCATGGAATAATTTTAAAGAAGTGATTTTTTAAATTGCATTTTTAATTTGGAAAGATCTCTCTAGCAACAGAGAAGATAATAACTTGGGCTGTAGCAATAAGCATGGAGAAGAATAATGAAGGCTTGGATCAAGGAAAAGGCAGTGAGGGTGAAAATATTTGAGTAGATTCAAGAGAGCTTAATTGGTTAAATCAGGGCTAAATGACTGATGAGAAACAGCATTTGTGAAATAAAGAAATGTTAATAACGCCCAGATTTCTTGTTTGGAAAACTAGATAAATGATGGAACTATGAAGGCAACACTTTGTGTTCAGCTCACCATATTCTTTTTTTTTTGCAGGGGGAGGGGCATATAAATGCATTTCCCAGCCTTCCTTGCAGTTATGTTGTATATAACTGTGACTGACTTATAGGCAATCATATGTGTGGTAGTGATAAAAGCTATCCCCAGGCCTTTTGGAAATATTTTATGCAATCCGCAAGCTATTTTCTCTCTCCCATTGCGATATTGGAATCTATTCATTCTAGATGTTTTAGCTAGAAGATTGGTAGAAGTCTAGTTGCCTGGCTCCCTATGACAAAACTTACCAACAACAATGCCTGGCTCTCATTACATGGTGAGAAGAGTGAAAAATAAAATGTATTGTGTCAATTTACTAAAATATCAAGAATTATTATTATTAGTATTTTTTTTTTTGAGACAGAGTCTCACTCTTTTGCCTGGTTAGAGTGAGTGCCATGGCGTCAGCCTAGCTCACAGCAACCTCAAACTCCTGGGCTCAAGCAATCTTTCTGCCTCAGCCTCCCAAGTAGCTGGGACTACAGGCATGTGCCACCATGCCCGGCTAATTTTTTGTATATATTTTTAGTTGTCCAATTAATTTCTTTCTATTTTTTAGTAGAGATGGGGTCTCGCTTTTGCTCAGGCTGGTTTTGAACTCCTGAGCTCAAACAATCAGCCTGCCTCGGCCTCCCAGAGTGCTAGGATTACAGGCGTGAGCCACCGCGCCCGGCCGAGAATTATTTTTTACTACAGCATATACAATCTTATCCTGATTAAGATAGAAGTCATCTGATCAATAGGAACTTTTGGAAAAGAGCAAGTTGTAGAAAGAGGTATGTGATGGGGCAAACTGATGAGTCTAGTTTCAACATGTTGAGTTTGTGGTTCTGTGCAATATTCAAGTGAAGATGAAAGTATTTGGATATGTAAATCTGGAACCAAGGAAAGAGAGCTGGGCTGGAGATTTAGAAGTCACTGAGTTATAAGTTGTAGTTGATGCCACAAAATGGACTCAATTCCATTATTTCATCATTTGCAGATGAGGTTTATATAAAGAATATTTTTTAAAGAATATCTACCTATTATCTCTAAATATTCAAAACACCTTAATAGGTCATACAAATGTAGTATACTTTTGCAATGCCTATTATACCTGGACTCATTGGGATAAAACAGCAAGCATATTTAACAATCTATATTTTAGTAAAGTAGGAAAATACATTAAACTAAAGCATTTTTTTTAAAGTTAACTTTTATGTACACAACAGTTTTATTGATCATCCAGAATTGATTCACTCAAATTCTGGCAGTGGCTGTCATATTATTCTTTGGTTGTAAAAAGTCTCTACAGATGGTAAATGAACATTTATTGTTCTTTCTTAACCAGTGAGTGGGCCCATGAACTATGAGAAGCCAATCCTACTAAGTTTCCTAGATTGAAACACATTAATGCAAGGGTATAAAAAAGTGTTTAGAGCTAATTCATGTCAGTAGTTGTTTTTGATGCAAACTGCAGTCGTTAATGATGCCCAGACAACTGGTGATTCCTTAGTTTCTCTTTGTTTTTGTCAGTTTGTCAGTCTTCCAGTTGATTCTCTGAGCAAATCATTAGCTCTTCAATAAATTTCCATTATGCCTACAAAAGCTGCCTGCAGTCGAAGAACACTAACTGCTGAACATGCCAGTGCCAATGAACAAATGGAGTTAAAAATAAAAATAATCCTTATGATTTGGTAGAGAGTCATTTTTGAAAGCAAAAATTTTGGCTTCAATATAAAATTTAAATATGTTATGCATTAAATTAAATGTTTTATAATAAATGTAGAAAATTGCTTCAACTTTTTCCAAGTTTAGAAATAATAGAAAATCTTAAAACAAATTAATTATTCTAAAAGAAAGCCATAAAAGGAAGATTTTAATACAGAATCTGCTTAGGAAAATCCTTTAACATTTTGTTATCTAACTGTTTCAGACATGTACTACATAACTTAAATGTAAAGTTGTCTTTCAGCTAATCATCAACTATTTAAAAACTAGACAAAATGACTTAGAGCAGGACAGTGAAATGGGCCATAAATGAAATTTACACCAAAAGTTAAAACTGATGATTACAAATATTGAACCTGTTTTTGAGAGGTTAAAAAGTAAAATTTGATCAAAGCAACCATGTGGAATAAAATATTTTATATAGGATGAGATGAACACAAAAACATCTTCTTTGAAGGTACCACTATCATTCAAACAAAAAAAATTCAGAGTCAGATGGGTAATGTAATGAAAGTATAAGTAAGGTACATCTAAAAAGAAAAATATTGGGGTCCTATTATATGAAAAAATAATCAATGAAAAAGATATAGACTATCCTACCGGGTCTGAAGCTCATTGAGAGTAAAGGCTACCCTCTCATTAACCTAATTAACAAATCATTATTAAACTCTAAGTAGTAGGGTGCCGCACATTTTGAGACTTTGAAGAAATAGAGGGAGAGGTGCAAATAAGTGTCATATGGTCCCTGTCCACAAAGAAGAGCTAGGCTTAGAATAACAACTCATTACAACAACCAAATAAGATAAATGCCATTGCAGAGCTAGGATTGTTGCCAAAAGCTTGGGACTTGTCCCTGAGGCCGCATCAGAAAAAAACAAGACAAGTGGTTTAAGGAGAAGGAAAGAGAAGTTTATTACTTTGCAGACAAAGGAGGAAAATGTCAGACTGTCATCTCAAAATCCAAATTCCTGTACATAAGCAAAAACACAGAGCTTTTAAAGGGAGAGCCCTCAGTTCTAGGCTATTGTTACTTAACTACAATTAATGATTCTAATCAACCCATCTCTACTGAAGACAAAACCTGTGACCTCCGCCCACCTGGGAGGCCCACCAAGAGCTCCACCAGCCAGATGTCTGGCCTGGGAGGGAGCCACAGTTCAGCTGAGCTATCTCCTATAGCAGGAAGAACAAAAGATATTCCCCTGTCCCTCCCAAACAAGTTGCCTGAGGCAGGGATGCAGGCTTCCGTTCCCAAAAAGAGTGGGGGAAGTTTTAAAGAGGCAGAAAACATCTTCTGCCATTTTTTTTCCAGGCCATTCCTTCTGTTACAGGATCACAGAAGAAAGAGAACAGCTCTTTCTGCATGGAGAGTAAAGGGTAACTTCACAGAGTAGATAGAATTTTTTCCTTGTCTTTTTTATTGATACATAATATTCGTATCTATTTATGAGGTACAAATGTGGTATTTTGTTACATGTATAGAATGTGTAATGATCAAATCAGGCTATTTAGAGTATCATCTATCACCTTGAATATTTATCATTTCTATGTGTTGGAAACATTTCAAGTCTTCTCCTAGCTATTTTGAAATATACAATGCATTACTGGTAACTATAGTTACCCTACTCTGCTGTTGAACATTAGAACTCATTCCTTCTACCTAACTGTATGTTTGTGCTCATTAACCAACCTCTCTTCATGCTCCCCACCCCCATCCATACACTCTTCTCAGCCTCTGGTATCTATCATTTTGGAGTAGATAACATTTAAGTTGTGATTTAAGAATTGCCAAGAAGGTGTGTGTTCTTATGTGTGCTTGGTAGAAGGATAATAGATGAGTCCTTTATGCAGTTAAACTTAAGCATCAATTAAATGGAATATGCAGAGTAGAGGAAGATATAAGCAGAAAATTTTAGGAACAGATTGTAAAAGATCCTTTATAATGTGCTAAATAATCTGAATTACTATAGATAACATGAAGCCACTAAGTATTTTTAATCAAGAAAGTGACAGCATTAACTGTGTTTAAATGATAATCTAGCCTACACAGAAGAAGACAATTGGTGGAGAGAAAAGAGGTCAAGGGACTTACCAGAAGGCTAGTGTAATAGTCCTGAGGAGAAATAATACATGAGCCATGTGTGGTGTTTTTAGAGAAGAAGAAATTTTTAAAATGTGCAATAATTGATTAGATTGAAGATTAAGGAATTTAATAATGGCTCAAAGGCTTCCAGCAATGATAACTCTTTGTATGGCTAAAAAATTAATGAGCATTAAAGAAAAATGAAAACTTGAGAAAGAGACTCTATGGTCATATTTGTATATGCTGAAATTAAATTGCTTGGTAGATACACCGGTGGGGATGTCTGGCCCGTAAATGAAAGGTGGAGGTACAAATCCAGAAACTTGGAACTGTTTACATAAATCTTGTAGTCACTAGTGTATAAAAGATAATTAAAATTATAGAAGTAGATTTTTGCTCCAGGAGAGTGCATTTAGAATAAGATGAGAAATGTACTGAGGACAGAATACATTATCTAGTGATGAGAAAATAGACGAAGGGGACTGAGGAAGCATCTCCAGGTTGCTCAGATGAAAACCAAGAGAGAATGGAATCCCAAAGGGTAAGGGAGAAGAAAACACCAAGAGCAAGAGGATGGTTGACAATATATAAATATCATCTATTATACTTCCCTTTCTTATTGTATCCTATACATTTAACTTACATCTAGTATGGCTTAAATTTTGTATGGCAAAAGGATTTTTGCTTTTCCCCCTGCTCTAAATAGTGATGCCTGTAAGAGGAATATAAAAATCCTCATTTTCGTTATAAGTTTTGAGATACATAATACTGTGACTTTCCATGTTTGTCCCCTTTTAAAAATTCTGAATTTCAGAAGTAAAGCAGATATCACATTAATTAGCTTAGAAATGATGTGATGTTTTGAAAATGAAATTCCATTTCCTATGAATTTTTTAAGTATTCCAGATGAATAATCCAAATCCTATCCCTAGCAGTGTGTTAGTTCCCACAGTGCAGGCGAGCCGGGAGTTCCACAGAGAAATGCTCCCGAGATTCAATTTTCAATCAGTGGTGAATAAATATTCCAGTTTCTTTGTCAGTTTGTAAGGATAGCTGTCATATGCATTCTGCACTGTCTCCCATAGATCCCTAGTGGGATTAAGCTTTAGCTGCTCAACGGTGATAACCTGTTTGATAACTCACCTTCGTTGATGTCTTTCTCTCCCTTGTCTCACTTTCTCAGTCCCATATCACCGTTTCCAGGAACCAACTCAGAAATAACCTACTCACATTCACTTCCTTTTCTGAGGAGCTGTTGCCTATTTGCCCAGCCTCCTTTGGAACCAGGAATGGCCCAGCAATCTTAGTTGTAACCTCTGAGGCCTAAGCAAAGTCTGATGGGTAAACAAGGGAGGAAAGTTTTAGGAAAGTGTCTGTTCCACTTACTTGACTCATTCTCTGCCTCCACCAAGCACTTTTTGCTTTAAACATAGATATGCCTGGAGCTGCAGCAATAATTTTTAATCAAACATGAGCAAAAAACATACTCAGAATGGTGAAGAGGGACACAGAAAATAATCTGGGACTTTCAGCAGCTGACTGAAGTCAGTAGAACTTTTTGTTTTGTGAGAAAAATAATAAAACATACTTGAGATGACATGTATTGAATTTTTTGCTACTGCATGCACTACTAAGATATACTTATAATTATAGAAAATTTTATAGCAATAGGAAGAACGTTAGCATTGTACAATATACAAAAAGACTTCATAGAAATCTTCACTGAATCATTTTTTTAAAAAAATCTCTAGTATTATTCTCCTTGGCTGTTTCACAACCTTCTCTTCCTCCACACATAATATTTAAAAATATTTTCTACTGTGGTGAAGAATTCAGTTTCTACAGTCAGATTGCATATTTGACACAAAAATAAGACCCTAGAAGTTAGTCCCAAACAAATTTTTTGTTTGTCTTTTTAAAGCTTACTGCTAATGAGGCCTTGATTCATTTTCCATGTAAGCACACAGTTCCAGAAAAAGAAACTAAAAGGTTTCCCTCTCATAATTTACAAATTCAAAACAAGATGATCATAGATAAATTGTTTTCCTAGGTTTAAAGTTAAAAGCTTCACTTTAACACATTTAATAATATTCACATATATGAAAAAAGGAATGACCTAACAAAAGAGGGAAGCTATGTCTAAAAGTATAGTGGAAAAAAAGGGATATTTATAAAAAGAAATTGTCAATGGCCTGGCACTGTGGCTCATGCCTGTAATCCCAGCACCTTGGGAGGCCAAGGCAAGAGAATTGTTTGAGCCCAGGAGTTTGAGACCAGCCTAGGCAACATGGTAAGATCCCATCTCTACCCGCCCCCTCCAAAAAAATAGCCGAGTTGTGGCATGAGACTCTAGTACCCACTGCTTGGGAGGCTGGAGCAGGAAGATCGCTTGGGCCCAGGAGTTTGAGGTTGCAGTGAGCTATGATTGCACTTCAGCTGGGGTGACAGAGTGGGACCCTGTCTCAGAAAAAAAAAAAAAAATTGGTCAGAGTAGTGTATCTAGCAATGTTTCAGAGATAGAAAGCTTCTAGATGTGAGAAACACAGAAAGCCGGTTCAAATAATCACATGTGCAAACGCATTGTGTATGTTATATTTTCGATCTCCATTTTAATGCTGTATACAAGTTATAATTAATATCCTGATTTTATATATGAAGCTAAGGCAAAGAAAGTTTGGGAAAAAAATTGTCCAGATTCTTACCAGTAGACAGTCTCAGGTTTGATCCAACATTGTCCGATTCCAGAGGTAGTATTCTTGACCACCATGTGATATTAACTCCTTTTTTCTCCACCTGACAGTCCCTTTCACTTAGAAAGGAGGTCTCTAATAAGAGAAAAAAACAGTTCATGTCCTTCCCCAGAGCTTAAAAGAGTATCTTCTTAAAGTCATCCCATTACCTTTGTTATTAATCTAAACTGAACTAATTATATTCTAAATTATTAAATTTTTGGCAATTTTGTCATAGGAAAGATGGTTGTCATAAAGAGCAAAATTTGATATCCTCTATTATAAAATACCTAAGCATTGTGGCTTCTAACATTTATCTATGTATTCCCTCAACATATCAATCCCCAACAGAAAAATCAACTTCAGGATACTGAGAAAGGTGATTTATGAATATGTAAATCTGAATATTGGAAACACTGGAAAATGGCAACTCTAAAGGTCAGATGTGAACAAACAGTTGACATGGTTTAACAACCACCTTCCAATGGTGCCATGCAAAAATACTATTTTATTTTTATGACACTACTAAAAAATTATCCATATTTGAGACAGTTGAGCATACACTTTGTAGTCTACAGAATCCAGTCTATAACTCATTGCTTACCAGGAAAATGACTTCATTTGAGATTACATTTTACATTTGTAAAATAGATATAATTGTTCTTAAACAGGTGTGTTGTTTTGGGGATTCAAAACAATGCATGTTGTCTGTTAGAAATAGACAGCATGATAGATTGTTGAATCTGAGAGTCAATTCTGTCTTCAGCTTACCAGTATTATAACAGCTTGGATTCACTTTCTTTACTAGAAATCTCAAAACTGGCATATTCAATGTTATGCATGATCTTCCCCCCAAATCCTACTCCATCTGCGTTTAGCCTTCTCTGCCTCAATTGATGGAAACCGCATCCTTCCAGTCACTCAGGTCTCAACTCCTTTCATATTCACACACTTCGCATCCAGGCATCCAGGAAATTGTGCGGCTCTAGAGTCTAACCACATGTGCTATCACCCTGATCCTAGCAGACATGTATTTAAGTAGCTGTTTAATTTATTCTCTTAATAGGTCTCACTGTTTTCACTGTTGTTCATCCCTAGGCTATTCTCTGCAGAGAAGGAAGAGTTTTGTCATTTTAGCAACTCGGATCATGTTATCATCTGCTTAACATTCTGCAATAGTATGCAATTTCACTCCAATTCGTACCCAAGACAGACCTCCACGATGGCTTATAAATCCCAACGTGATATGGTCCTTATTGGCCTTTAATATCATCTCTTTTCATTCTCCCCATTTTTTTATTCCATTTCAGTTACATTGCATTTCTTGTTCTTCTTTTAACCTAACAGTCATATTCCTGCCATAAGGCCTTTGCATGAGTAGCTTTTTCTACCTAATATTATCAGATTTCTAGCAGGTCAAAGTGGAACTGATCTCAGTATTAACTATCAAGGTATGGAGCTTTTTATAGTGCCTTCAAGAAAGCTGCTTTGCTGTTATGTATTGAGGAAGAGTTTTTTTTCCACCTCTACTGTGTGATGTGATCAAGGTGCGATGACTTCTCTTGAAAGTGAAATAATGGACCTGGTTTAAGATACAACCACCCTGAGGTTGGGGTTGCACAGATAGTAACATAACCAATGGCATTTTGGTAAGGCCGAGTGGGTGTAAGCCTATGCCAAAGGGGCAATGACTTTGTTACTTTGCTCACATATTGATTTATTTATTCAACGATTGCTTATCGAGAACTTTTTAAATGTTGTGCACTATTCTAGACATGCTGCTAGCACAACTGTGAAGGAAAGATACTGTCCCTATGTTCTCAGATGGGGTATAGACTTGTAAATGGCACTTTTAACATCAGGTGACAAACATGGCAATGTAGAAATAGAACATTCCTCACACAAAGCAAATACAATAGCCCAAACTTCAGAGTATACCATGAGGATAACATGGTATACTCAGCGACCTAGAAGTGTTACATTTAACCATGTCTGGAGGATAGAATTGGAGGAAGGAAGAAGATGAGAGAAAGGGTGAGCAGGAGCCATATTGAGAAATATCTAGTAGGTAGGTCATATTAAGAGTTTAGATTTTACTCTGAAGGCTGTAGGGAGAATTGGAAGGTTTCAAAAAGGAAGTGATATGATCAGATTTGCCTTTCAGAAATGTCAGTGTGAAACTCTTATAGAGCTTGGCTCACAGAGCACAATCTGCGGCAACTCCTGTTGTTGGCAAGCTTGATAGCATCAAGGCTGCCTATACCTTGATCTCTCAGTGCCCTGTGGAGATTTAATGATACAGTTTTGGCTCTGATACCTTTTACTTATAGGATGAAAACAGATAAAGTAAATCAAAAACTCTAACCAATAAAATACATCCAACCCTGGAAATTATTGGGGGTAGTCACCATAGTTTCTAAAATATACTGATGATTTAACTTGTGGCATAATTTGACCTCTTAGATCATGGCACTGCACTTTGACTAGATTTTCAGGAAGCAGTTCAGCTCAGGGCATCAACTATAAATTAGTGAGCAATGATTCTTATCCTCATTTCCATCAATATTTTCAAATAATTTTTCAACAACTCCGAAATGGATAACCTTGAGGAATATCGTTAATACACTACAGAAGTTTTTAAAAGTTCTAGAAAATGCCATTTCTTTAGATACTAGAGGAAAAGGATGTATACTTATCTAGAGTTTTCTTTCCATAAGCTTTAGTAAAAATCTTTTTTTCCCTAGTAGCTCTCAACTAATGACTGAAGTAAAAATCTTATATATACTGAAGAAAAGGTATTATAAACCCCCAAAAGAGTTCATTTATACCTAGGCAGTAGGAAATCTTATAGCTTCTGATATCAGAAATGATCAGAATGTTGTCTTACTGCTGAATGTTGCAGTACACAATTCAGACTTATCTTGCTAAGATCATGTAGTAATGGTCTTATCTCAAACATTTATTTTTCAGATCTCCAATCTCCTTGAGTCTTACTCTCCTGATTGGTTGGTTTTAATAAAAATCTTTTCCAGGCTCTATCTGCCTCGATAATGGCAAGAAGAAGATGAAGCCTGGACAAGCAAAAAACATGATGAAATGTTTGATCTATAAATCTAAAATATAAATCAAATGATGTAGGCTTCCCAAGAAGCAGAACCCCACCAAACATCATTTGATAAAAAAAAAATTATTATTGAGCTAGAAAAATACAACCTGATAAAATCCTTAGAAAAAGAGTATTTTTGGTAAGGATAAAACAATACCTATTTTAACTATCCATATAGTAATACATATAATAACTAATATTTGCACACATATATTTATCATTAGGCACTCATAAAAAGTAGGGGGAAATCACTAATGCACAATAATATAATAAAATAATCTGTATTTGGAAAATACAAGTATTTTCTGGGTTGGTCAGATTTTGAACCATTTAATTTAAATTAATGTTGAATGACCATATAAAGTTTGTTGATTTTCTAATTTTTAAAACAAAATTGTTAATATGGAGTATAAATTACCATTATATTCCGTGAGCTGGCTATTCCACTTTGAATATTTACTACATAATGGAAATTTTCTAAAAAATTAGAAACTCTTTATAATACCACCTTGATGCAGCATTGATTCCAATAAATCATTGTTTGAATATTTGTAATGCATTCAGGGCTTTATTATAGGACCTGTTCTCTATTAAATACACACACTCCTGCAGGGTAATAACATTCAGTTTGAGTTTTGAGTTTGCCTTCTATTATGTGCTTTCTATGGTGTTTATTCTATACATGATGCATTCTAAATCTATACCTCTGGCCTAATTTAGTACCTTGCAGTTTAGACTTGCCCATTAAACTGCTGCCCAGATTTTTACATTCTGATATTACCCAGACAACCCAAAATGAATATTCAAAATTCAAATAATATTTTCCCCAAATCTGCACCTACTTCTATAATCCTTTTTTACTCAGGGAAACATACTCTCTGATATATCTAATATATATTGATCTAGGGAATATTTTGACAAAGAAATGTCATTTTTTTTTTTTACAAAATAATATGTGTAGCAAATATTATCTCTGCTGCATTCCATCCTTAAAACCACTCCTGAATTTGCAAAGGCTTTCATTTTTACTTTCTATGACGTTTGAATTTTTACTAGAATGTGTTGTTAGATGTATCATTTTTAAAAGTCTATCAGAAAAATTAGGCAGTATGTTAGTACTAGTATCACTAACATAACTATCATTAATGTAACTCATAATTTCCTATGAAGTCTGGAATGGAGGTGAAATAATCATGTGGGGATTCAAAATTGTCCCCTATATCTACCCCCCTCATGAAACTAATTCAAAACATACGTAAAGTATCAGCAAATAAACCGATACCTAGCAAGCTTATTGGCCCCTTCTGAAAAGAGAAAGAGTGGTAAGCAGAACAACAAACAATGAAAACAACTTTAATAATAATAAATAACATATACCAAGGAGTACTGTTCAACTATAAGAAACAAAGGTTATATTGCGTCTCTTGTATTTTCCTGGATAGAGCTGGAACCCATTCTACTAAGTGAAGTACCCCACGAATGGAAAAATAAGCACCACATGTACTCACCAGCAAATTGGTTTCACTGATCAACACCTAAGTGCACATACAGGAGTAACATTTATCGGGCGTCGGGCAGATGGGAGGGGAGAGGAGGGGATGGGTATATACAAACATAATGAGTGAGATGAGCACTGTCTGGGGGATGGACATTGGACACGCTTGAAGTTCTGACTGGGGACTGGCAAGGGCAATGGAACTTAAACATTTGTATTCCCATAATATGCAGAAATAAAAAAAAATAATAAATAACATTTACAGCCACCTTACTATGCACCACGCACTCATCTAAGCCCATTACCTATATTTAACTCTCAAATCATTTCTTGGTAGATCCACTGATTATTCCCACTTTACAGATATGAAGAAGAAAACATATGTGGGGAAGAAAAACTTAACAAAGTTGAAAAAATTAAGCAGGTGGAGATACCAGGATTGAAGTGTAGTTTAGCTTCAGGGCCAAGCTCTGAAACACTAAACTGTATTTTTCCCTAGGTGTAATCTTTTTCTTGCAGATGTTACCCACTCTAATCTCTCATTCCACTGTTAATCACACTCCAAATACCCACCTTAGAAATAGGGCTTAACAATGAGATAGAGGGATATCTGAGAGGGAATAAATATCTCTTCCTGAGATAGAAAGGGGATATGTAATTTAGATTAGATTATTTGGCGATTTAAAACGATGATTAAAGAACTATTTTCGTCTCAAATCAAAATACCTCATGCTTCTAAAGTAGAAATACTGGATGTAATCTTGGACTCCTTGCCCTGCCATTTCCTCTCTCTTAATCAAAACCAAATCTTTCTTATTGTAGCTCTTAAATTGTCCTAAAATCCATTCTATTCTCTCCATTCTCATGATATCACCCACTGCTAACTCATGACCTTTCTTCCTACTTGGTTTTGTAATGTTATGCTTTGCTCTTTCTAAATGATTCCCTGAATTTCAGCAGGTGTACACTTTCTAAAATGCAAATCTAATCATGTTAATTTCTTGCAAATACTTCTGACTACCTCCTCATTTCCGAAGGGATAGTATATTTTTGTATAATCTTGTCTCTGCTTAGCTGTCCAGATTCATTTTTTTCCAAGTTTTGCTCACACTTTATAATCCATCTATGTCACACTTCATAGATCTCTCAGTGTACCTCATGCTCTCTTGCCTATGGGCTTTTGCTTACTTATTTATGTTGAAATAATTTTAGACTTAGACAGAATAGTTGTAAAAGCAGTACAGATTTCTTGCATATTTTTCACTCAGCTTCCCCTAATGCTAACAACTTGCATGACCATTACACAATTATTAAAATTATGAAATTAACATTGCTACAACATTGTTAAGGAAACTGTAGTCTTTATGCTCTTTTCCTCAGTTTTTACACTAAGGTGCTTTTTCGTGTTTCAGGATCTGATCAAGATTTGCACATTTCATTTAATTGTCATGTTTTCTTACTCTATTTCTATATGTGACAACTCCTCAGTCTTTCCATAGCCTTTTAACGTATTGATACTTTTATAAGAGTAGTGGTCAATTATTTTGTGAAATTTCCTTCCTTTTGAATTTCTCTGGTATGTCCTCATGACAAGATTAAAGTTATGCATTTTTTGGCAAGAATACCACAGAAGTGATGTGTCCTTCCATTTTAGTGTACCACATGAGGGGGTACATGATATGTTTTATTACTGGTGTTATTAACCTTGACAACTTGGTTAAGTATTTTTCCACTGTTAAGTTACTATTTTCTATGGAAAATCAATAAATACCTTGAGAGTGATGCTTTGAGACTATGAAAATATGCACTTGCTCCTCAACATTCACTCAATAATTTTAGTATTCATTAGTGGAGCTTGCTTGAAAAAAATATTATTGTGTTATTCTAATGGTGATTTTAACATTTTCCACAATCCTCCCAGATTAATTTTTGTAAGACAACGTCCTCTCTCTTATCCTCGATTTATTTATTTCTTCAATTATTTTTATATTACTATTAATATGAATCCATAAATATTTATTTTTCCTATATGTTATAATCAGTACTGTTGTTTTATTATGTGTTGCTCAAATTGTTGAGAAATTATTGAGGTTTGGCCATAGGGGACTCTTACAGGTTGGTCCCTGTGCTCTTTCCACATGTCTCATCCTACTTTGAATTCTTCCTTTCTTTCTGACAACTATGAAATGCTGTAGGTTCATCTGTATTTCCTTTGCCCCAGAATCAACAACTTCTCCAAGATGACCTTGCTTGTTTCATTGAGAAGAACATTTAGAAACTAAGATTTGAATGCTAGGGATGATCACTGTTACCATGATATTGCTTGTAGACAAAGATAGGAAATGCATTAATATTTGTTGAAACTTACTATCCATATAAAATAGTTTCAAAATCGCTATCCCATATCCAATGAGTAAAAAGTTACTAACTAGAGGATGATGTTTGTGTACTGTTCTTTTTGTCCTTAGCCTTACAGTACCAAGTGAAATTGCTTTTTTCTAAAGATAGGTTAGTTATTTTCTCCCCCATTTCCTTCATTGTTGTTCAGGCTCATCTGTTACAGTTTGTATACCATTTAGGGTACTTCCACATCTTATTTTTGTTTTTATTTGCATACAGTAAAATATACTCTTTGTGGTGTAAAGTTCTATTGATTTTGACAAATGCATAGAATTATGTATATACCAACACTGTTGTGAATCAAAACAGCTTCATCACTCCCCAAATTGGCCTAAATTACCCCTTTTCAGTCACTTTTCCCTGCACCATCCCTAATGCTTACAAATCACTGGTCTATCTTCCATCCCTACAGTTCTGTCTTTTCCAGAATATCATATATATGAATCATACCATACATAACCCTTTGGTTCTGGTCAAAGTTTTCTAAATATATTAAAGACTCATCCATATTGTTACATGAATTAATAGCATTTTCTGTTTTATTGCAGAGTAGCAGTTATTTGGTGGATGTACCACAGTTTATCCATTTATCTGTTCAGTGACATCTGGGTTGTTTCCATTTTTGAGTGATTATTAATAAAGTGCTTATAACTATTCATGCACGGGCTTTTATGTAAATACAACTTGTCATTTCTCTTGAATAAATAGCCAGGTGTGGGACTTCAGGGTAATTTCGTAGTGTCTATTTAACTTTATAAATAATAGCCAAACTGTTATCAAAAATGGCCACACATTTTGCATTTGCAAAAACAATGTATGAGAGCTCCTGTTGCTCTTCATCCTCTCCAGACCTTGGTAGTGTCAATATGTTTTCATTTTAACCATTGATTACGTGAATAGTCATATTTCAATGTGATTTGATTTGCATTCTCTAATAATTAATGCTGCTGAGCTTCTTTTCCTATGCTTACTTACCATCTATATGTATTCATTGCTGGAGCGCCTATTTAAAGCTTTTGCCCATTTTTCCAATTGGATTTTATGTTTTGCTTTTTCTTTATTGTTGAGTTTTCCAAGTTCTTTATAAATTCTAAAAACATGATCTTTGTCAGAAATGTGATTTGCAAATATTTTCTCCCAGTCTTTGGCTTGTCTTTTTATTCCCTTAAAAGTGTCTTTTTCAAAGCAAAATTTCTTAATTTTAATAAAATTCAACTTTTATTTATTTTGTATGGGCTATATTTGGTATCAAATCTTAAGAAAAAAATTTCAAAACCTCTTTGTATAACAGATTATTTTAAATATTTTCTCTTTTGTTTTATTCTAGTATATTTATAGTTTTATATTTTATATTTATCTCTGTTTCATTTTGAGACAATTTTTGTATAAGTTTGGATATATAGGTTAAGGCTTATTGTTTTGTTTTGTTTAGAATATGCATAAAACTTTTAGCACCATTTATTAAAAATGTAGAATTTTTCCAGTGTCATTTCTTAAAAGGCTATTATTTCTTCATTAAATTTCCTTTTATCTCCGTCAAAAATATCTGGACTGTATTTGTGAGGGTCTATTCCTGGACTGTCTATTTTATTCTCTTGTTCTGTATTTTTACCCTTTCTCCAATACCACTTGCCTTGATTAGTGCAGATTCACAGTAGATTTTGAAATTGTAATATGCACCCTCAAACTTTGTTCTTTTTTGTTTTGTTTTTTTTTTTCCAAATTGTTTTGGATAGTCTAGTTATTTTTCATTTCTCAAAAAATTTTAGAACAGCTTGTCAGTATCTAGAAATACATGTCTGGGATCTTGATTGGAATTGTGCTAAATTATAGAATAAATTTGGGGAAAATGTTATTTTAAGCTATTTAATTTTCTGACACACAGACATAGTATATCTCTACATTCATTTAGGTCTTTACTGATTTCTTTTATCAGTGTTTTATACTTTTCAACATGCAGATTCTGCACAGGTTTTGTTAGATTTATACCTGAATACTTCATTTTTTATTCCACTGTAATTATTACTTTAAAAAATGCAATTGTTAATTAATAGTTAAAAGATATATAATTGATTTTTTATATTGACCTTGCAACCTGAGAACTTTCTAAACTTATTTATTAATTCTAGGTGCTATTTTAGCAGATCCTTTGAGATTTTCTACACAGAAAATCTTATCATTTGCGTATAGTGGCAGTTATATTTCTTCAATTCTATCTATATACCTTTTATGTACTTTTCTTGTCTTATTACACTGATTAAGACTTATAGAACAAGGTTGAAAAGGAATCATGAAAGCAAACTTTTTCCCAATCAAGGAGAAAGTTTTCACTGTTAAATACATATTACCTGTGGTTCTTTATAGATTCCTTTTATAAAGTTAAGAATGTTCCTTTCTATCCTTTCTTTGTTGAATCTTTTCTTCATGAATTTATGTTGATTTTTATTAAATGCTTTTTCTTCATCTATTGAGATAATATTTTTTTAAAAAAAATCTGCTTATATTATGAGTTAATACACTAGGCTCTAATGTTCTCATTAAGCCTCAGTTTTTGATAGACATAATATCCCTAAGTATAGGGCATGTGAGCTTCTCCTTGCCTCTGACTCTCCGTCAGCTACAGTTGTGAGTCCAGCATGTCTCTCTGTTCATCTACCAAGAGCTGAGCTTAGGAACATTCTCCTCCCTCTTGTGGAATATTCTCTCATCTACTCCATTTCATACCCTGCTGTCTACTTCTCCTTAGCCTTCCCAAACTATATACTTTCTCTTACTTTATAATTAAGTATTCTTCATCTTTCAGATAGCTACCTCCAAAGGGCCACTTCTCACTCCAAGTAGAGGAAGAGATCTCTCCTATGTGATCCTTCATGTACTTCTCTCATCATTATTCTTATTTGATGTTATTGTAATTTCCACTATCCAGTCCCTATCTTTATCCAGATTGTAATATCCATGCATGCAGGATCCTGTTGCATTGCTGGCACCTATCACACATGGCATGCATTTGTTAAGCATAATTCATTCCCAGGCAGAACTCTAAACACCTCACTGATTCCTGTCTAGGTTCTTAGATTGGGCAGAGGATTATGCACAGAGCCAGCTGCCAGAGTATGAGTCTGGTGAGACAGAATACAATCTCACTACTGGGTATGTACCCAAAGGGATAAAAGACATTCTATTAAAAAAAATCTGCATTCAAATGTTTATAGCAACACAATTCACAATTGCAAAGATGTGAAAACAACCCTAGTGCCCATCAACACATGAGTGGATTAATAAAATGTGGTATATGTATATCATGAAATATTACTCAGTCATTTAGGAAAAAGGTGAACTACCTCTTGTATTGTCCTGGATGGAGCTGGAGCCCATTCTTCTAAGCAAAGTATCACAAGAATGGAAAAACAAACATCACATATACTCACCATTAAATTGGTACTAATCTATCAACACTAATGTGGACATATGGGAAGTAACCTTCACAGGGTGTCAGGCAGGTGGGAGTGGGGAGGATGGGATGGGTAAATTCACGCCTAATGGATGCAGTGTGTGCTGTCTGGGGGATGGGCTTGCTTGTAGCTCTGATTCCCGTGGTGCGAAGGCAATTTACGTAACCAAAGCATCTGGAACCCAGTAATACTCTGAAATATAAATAAATTAATTAATTAATTAAATAAAAATAAATGAAATAAAATATAACTGTAAAGAAAAAAATAAGTCATGTAAAGCAACATTATTACTTATTGATAGGTAGCATGAGCAAACAGACACCTTGGATCCATGGTGAGCTCATCCCCCAAGGCTCAGAAAAGCTGCCCATGGTGGATAATGTATCCTAGGTGTGTATTTTCTTCACACTGAAGCTGAGGGACCTTGAAAATGGTCCAGTCTGGGTTTTTATATCCTGGCAGCCATTCACTGGGCTAAAGTGTTGCAGGACATCTTGTTTTAGGAGAAACAAGAACAAACCCTGAACTGTCCTGAATAGTTCCTCCTTATCTCAGGAAGCTGCATTCCCAGCACATTCTACATTTATCCTAAGTACTGCAAGTGGGACGAGGCAAGAGCTGGGTTGGCCAAGGTCCTCCTTTAGCATTCAATAATCGTTTATGTGAAGGCCTTCTATTGGGGGTACCAGAAAGGGTTTAAACAAGTATGACATTATATAAAAGTCACAATTTTAACCTAGAACCCAAGAGATCCCAAGCGTTAAGTTAAATATAACTTGCTGCCAAACAGGAGATCCATACTCCAGAAAAAAAATGGAAAATCACATAGGTATTAGATAACAGATTGTAAAATCAACGGAGGCAGGAAGGTATCATTTTAGCAACATACCCTCCCTTCACAGTAGTATTTCTTATAGACTCCACTGAAAACTTTTAGAGATAGGAAACAACAGAGGAAAGAAAAGGGAGAAAAATCTGGCTATACACTCTTATTTTGGGAAAGTAACTAGCATTATTAGAAACTTTTAAACCATCGTCATCACTATCAGTAGGGAGATCTTTGCTAAATCCTAAATAAACTTTTTGTTTTGTGTTTCCTCCAACTTTTTCTAAAGATCATAACCTATTCAAGTAACAGAAGAGGTGCTTAGGAAAAATATAGATGAACTTCAAAAGAAGAGAGGACACAGATCCTCATCTGTAGTTGATAACTGTAGGGATAGTCAGCAATCCCTGGGCTGAAAATCAGGAAACAGCTTACCTAGCCCAAGATACACAGACAATAGGCAGCTTCCCAACACACTAAAGTATATTTCCTTAGGGAATATATTTAATTACTGTACTAGTAAAATCAATGGATATTCAAGTTATTTCCCGAGAGAATTCAACATTTATTCAACATTTACACAAGAAGAACTGAGAAATCCTTTACTGCCTTATGCTCTGAGCACAGTTAATTGCAGTTGAACCTTCTTAATTTTTTAATACATATTTTTAATTATAGTCATAAAAATGTACCTAAACATTTTAACATGTCAGTGCTAAACTCATAAAGCTGCAGCCTCTTTCTAGCATTTTATTGTAGTTAACTTCTCATTTGGCTACAGAGAAGTTCAAGAAATCTACAATTATCCCATAAACACAAACCTTAAAACTCAACCTCTTCCACTTTTTGCAGTATATCACATCCCCCCCAAAAATTCAAAGGGATTGATCCATAAAATAGAAAAAAGAAAAAAAAAAAGGAAAGGAAAAAGAAGAGAGAGAGAGAGAGGAGCAAAAGATTGATAGTTTAAGTCTAAGATTCGGTATTTTCCAGTAGCATCCAAGTATCTAAAATTATATTTACAGTATACATTTGTAATCTTTGGTTGCCTGGCAAACAGAAAGTAGATTTGTAGAATCAGAATTGTCAAAGATTATAAACATTTTAATGCTCTACAATAGCCCTTAACTGGATTTGTAAATACAAACAGCTTGAAGAACCGTTAATTACTCTTATTCCTGCCTCTGTCTCTTTGTGTGGTCTTTCTCTTTGCATCTATACACATGGCTGAGAATGGGCAGCGGTTTATTGTGGTGATTTAGAGAAAGGGATTTAGAGTTAGACTGCCTGTGGTTAGATGCTCTGCTGTACTTCTTAACAGATTCATGGCTTTGAGTAGCTTACAAGACCTCAAGACTCAGTTTGCTTATTCAACGTCTACAGGGTAATAGTAGAATGTACTGTAAAGGATTGCTCTCAAATTAAATGAAATGATTATTGTGAAACCATAGACATGGTGGCTGATACATAGTGAATACTCAATAAAGATTAGCTGCAATGATAATGATCATACATATATCATTAAAAGTCAAAATTGCACTATTTGAAATTCCTGAGTAAGAAGGAAACAAATCATTGCTTTCTTCCTTTAAGAGAATAATGCATATTTCTACTAATTGCGTTAGGATATAAAAACACTCTTTCCTTTGCAATGTGCTCATCTCCTCCAGGAAATCCAAATAGAGCTTCTCTTTAGTGTGTATTTATGTTTGTTTATCACTACCAAATTGCCCACGTTTATGAGTTACCACAGGGCAGAACCAAGCATACCCAGTGATCACTGGTGACCTATATAAAAAGCTGTTAAGTACTTAATTTTTGCTTTTGTAAGTATTCCACTGCTGGGGGAAGACTTGGATTACGAGGGAAAAACAAAATTTTGGAACCTAACAGACTTTTATTTGAACATTAGATCTGCCACTTATGCCATTCATTACCTCTATAAATCTGAAAAAAAAAATTAATCATTCTCTGTATAAGTCTTCTGTAAAGCTGGCTTAATACCATCTAGCACACAGGGTTATTATAAGGATAAATGATTAATAAGAACTAGGCCTGGTTCATAATAGGACTTTAATAAATGGCAGCTATTGTCGATTTCATTTTGTTTCACTAAGAAATAAATATAATTCCCCCTAAATTAGCAAAGATTACATTTTAATATCCTAATTTATTTATAATGTAAATTAATGCCATCATAAAAAGGAGCATTAAATATTTCTTTACAAAATTATTTGGGGAATTTCCTTCAAAAATATAGCTAGAAAAGTTATATGATTTCTTCAAATGGATTACTATCGAAGGAGAAAGATATAAGTAAGGGTTGCAGACTGACATAAATTATAATTGTTGAAGTTGCTTCTGTTTAGTTCCTTTTATAATAATAACTTCAATTCCAACCCTAAAAAATAATTAATTGTATATTTGAAAGAGTACAGGGTAAATTTAAAATGTGTTTTTTAAGTTATGACACAGTACAGCATTATTTTAAATGTGTTTTTCAAGTTGTGAAATATTTCAAGCATACAAAAAAAGGGCAGATAATAAAATGAATGCCTCTTTACCCAGCAACTCAGCTTAACCAATAAAGTGTTACATATTCAATTGAGGCCCTTGAATATGTCTCACAGGTGCTATTGCCTTCACTATTCTTCTACTCACCGCCAACACATAACCCTCAAAATTATTACCATCCCGAATGTGAGGTAACATTCACAGAGTTTAACCCCAAACTGTAGTGATTTTAATGACTCACAATAAGTGCTTATTTTTATTTCTGCAATGAAGTTTTAGAACAAAGTTATAATGACTACACTGCTTCCACACTGCTTTTTGGGCTTTAATTTCTCATTTACAAGTAAATAATAGCATGAATTGCTACCATTGATAACAGAACCATAATATCAGAAAGCACCAAGGTCAACTCTGAATCATTAAGATCAGTCCCTATGCTCATCCTTTAAAAAAAAAAAAAACGGAATGGTCTATTAAGATAATCTATTCAAATAAAAAGAAACATTACATACAAGGCACCATGCTAAGACTGCAGACATGAAAATAAGTAAGACTTGATCCTTGTGTTATATTTTGAGATAGACTGAAAATAACTATTCTCATCCTTTTGTTAAATATTTTACATAAAGGTCTTGGTTTATATTCATGTATAACTGTTTTAAATGTTTGCCACTCTGAGCAAATTAGTAGTGACCTTGCATATATCTATACTGCCTCTTGAAAGCTTAATGTCTTTTCTAACCTTCAAAGAATATTCTCAGGGTGTTTAAAAATTAATTGTTAAAATATACTTTTTAAAGTGGAAAAGATTTTAAATAGTCTCTAGAGAAAATAGCTTTAAAATGGCCTTACAAAAATGAATTTTTTTCTATGTATAAGGCAAAATATTCTGTTATAATCAAACAAGAAAAATTAATACATCTTTATCTTCCGTGTTTGTTTTAATGTTTTGATTGTATTCAGATGACACCATTTTTCAGAGAATGCAAGTATGAAGGGAAGTGTTGAGACACATATACAGAAAGTAATTGGTTGTCTCTAAGTGGCTTGAAAAGTTCCGTAAACAAAAGTTGTGACAATGAAGAAAGAACAGAAGATTTCTAAGAAAGACAAATAAAACTGTTCGCTGCTGTATAGTCATACCTCATGGAACGAGAAAGCCATTTTCATACCATGAAGCATCTGCCCAGGCTGTATCAGGGAAAACAATAAAAATAGGACAGCAAAAAAGATGAACACAGTGTCAAGAAAACCCATATTGGAGACCAGGATTTTTTACTTTCTACATTTCAGTGGTAAACAAGAGAGTCTTTTTATTTCTTTTATTAACTTATAAAATACTCTTTTGTGAGTCCTAGTGCAGTGTTGTATTCCCCCTCCATTCAATCTCATCACTGATCCAAGCACAAACACAAGTCTGAGATTCATGTAAGCTAAACGATCACTCCAGATTCAAAGATTTTATTCCAGTGTTTTTCGTATGACACATCCATAGTGCTTGAGATAAAAAGCAGAACTAGTTCTAGATCTATCCTATTTTACTAATTTATAAATATATCAATGCTTTTCAATAAGGGTATAGGTGTTCATCATAATCATCTGGGAAAGCTCTTTATTTCTTTAAAATCCCAATTCTGAGACTATGCACTAGAGATTCTGACTTAATGTATAGAGTAGAGAATGGGCACTCATACTCTAGGAAAGAACTCTGCATGGGTTAATCAATACTCGTTTGGAATATCCTCCAGGATCCTGACAAACTACATAACGGCCATCCCTTGGTTTCAGTTGTAGCTCTTAAGTCCTCAAATATTATTGACTCTGATCCTATGCTCTTGTTTTATTGGACTGGACCTAAGAGACTCTGTCAGAGTTTTCTCCCCAGGAAAGTGGTTTGGGGATAATTATAGAAAAGAGAATAAGTAAAGCATTGGGAATAGTGTAGTGTGTGGTTTGTATTTGCTTCTTATGTGGACTGGAGAATGAGAGAAAGCCAGCATATAGAGGTAAGAGTGAAACAGGTAGACAAGAACAACCAAAGATGAGAGACAACAGCAATTTTCAATGTTTTGGTTCTACTGCTATTCTAAGGCTCAGATGATTTCCTGTCATAGGATTTCATGATGTGTCTCTGTTTTGTGAAAACACATTTACACTTTCTGCTTAAGATATTTCAAGTTAGTTTCTTTTATTTCCAACCAAAAAGTCCTAATCTACATACATAAATGGTGCTAACCTTTGGAATAATAGGTATGTACCATGGTGATAGGCAATTTATGGTTAGGATTATTCTTTGCAGATAGAACATTGCCATTCTCTGCAGCATATGAGTAGGGACCACTTGCTAACCCCTCCTCATTCATGGTTGAATTACTAGCCTTAAGCTAGCAATTCATTTTAAAACTTGGACAAGGATCATTTTCTTCCATGGAACTAACAGTCATAGAATAGACATCAATTTCAATTCCTTGGCAAATTCAGAAATTTTTCTATGATATTCCCTGACAAGTGGCCAGCTTCTGAATATGTCTAGTAATTGAAATCTCTTCAGTTTACGAAGCAGCTAATTATATTATAATTAGATAGCTGTAATATTTGAATGTTTCTCTTATGTTAAAATAAAGTCTTTCTTCCAAAAGTGACAAACTGACAGAAAGTTTAAGGGAAGTTTGCCAGTTCCTTTACAAAATGAATAGTTTACACAGTTTTTATTATCAACATACTATTTTCAGAATTTCAGGTACTGCCAAAAAATCTCAGGGAATTAAAACACAGTTACCATGAGCAATGTGAAATAAGCGATCTGACAGTGGGTGGGACATTAAACTAAGCTGTGAAATGCTATGAGTTAAAATGAAAGTGAAAACAATGAGGAGACCATACCATTGAGAACTGTGCTTCTAGTATTCTGCTCATTGTCTTGGACCTCACTTGGCATTAATATTGGATAAGAAATTTAACTTTCTGAGTTTCTCCATATTAACACAAATTATCAGTATACACGTATATAAAAAAACCTCTAAGGGTCCTTCTGATTGTAACTTCCTATGGGTAAATAAAAAGATGTGTCACAAATACCTACAGCAGACACTATACTATCCATGAGGCATGCCGTGCTCATGGAACAACAAGTAGAGAAGAGCACTTCAGTGTAGTACTTCGTAACTGCTGAGCCTTGACCCCTCTGTTCTTACTATGACCCAGGTTGCACAGCTAGCGGAGAGTTTCAGTGTTCCATCTGTCACTTCACATCGGCATCTGTAGCTCGAGGACTGGATTATAACCAAAGATCCATCAACTGAAGTATCAGTCCTTCCATTCTTAAAGTCATACGGTTTTAAAAGTGATGCTTTTGCCTTTATCTACATTTTACTTTAGATAAATCATAACTCAGTGGTTGGCAATGAACTAGAAAAGTAAGTGAATAGTAAATCGCTGATACTGACTGTGACTTTCATCATTCAAGTGAAGATGACCATTCAGTTGGACCTGAGAGATTGTGAAGTAGAAAAAGCACATTGAGTGTTTCATTAGTACCACTCCATCCTTCTCTGTTCACACAGAGATTCCCTTTCTATTCTTCTGTATCCTCTTCCCCTTAGACCCGTGTATTGTACCAGTATCCTTCAATGCCGTACTTGCCTCCCATTCTGTCCTACTCTTCCACATTCAAGACCATTTCTCCTTCATTCAAACTATCCTGCCCTTTGTCTCACACCCTTTTATCTCTGGTAAGTAGCTGGCAAGATACTGAAATAATTATTTTGGGTTAGGCTGTCAATGGCTAATAAAGAACTTAATGTGCTACCACTTATTTTAAAGCTAGAAAATATTTATTTCATGCCAATTCTTGACCGAAACTGTGTCGTAATGAAGGATTTACAAATTTATCCCTATGTTATCCTTGAGCTGTTGGAGATCTCAGTCAAAAGAGGTAAAAATTAAGCAAATATCTAAGATAATGTGCAGTGAATACAATAATAAACATATAAACATTGAAAGCATAAAAAGAGAACTTGACTCAATGTGGAAAGAAGGAATAGAAGGAAACAGCTCAGGCATTTGTAAAGAAAGAGACTATTTTCTCTTCCTCTGAGAGAGCAGGCATGACTCAGAGAAAAGGTAGATATCTATCAGAAAAAATAAAGAGCATATGCAAAGCACTGAAGTGAGGAAGAATATACTGGGTTAGTTGGGGCACATGAATGGAATAATAAAAAGAAAAAAATCCAGGAAGGACTATCTTTATAAACGATTTTATGCAACATATTAAAGCATTTGAACACTACAATAATGTAGCGTATGAGTAATGGGAAACCATTAGAGTGGTTTACATGTTTGTAAGATCAATCTGACAGTAGTGTAGAGAAGGAGTAGGAAGCAAAAAGGAAGGACTACAGAAAAAGAAAATATTTTAAAATCCACTAAAAGAACTCAGCCCAAAACTCAACAATGGGAAGAAGAATAGAAAGAAGGAAACAAATCCCTCAGATATTTGTTACTACAAGAATTGACAGTGTGTAATGATCCTGGGGGTGGAGTGGGAGGCAGGGTCCAAGAGCCAAGTGGTTTTGAGAGAGAAGGATTGAGGATGACACTGAAGGATTTGACTGGTACAGCTTGAAGAATTGGTGGAATGCTATGGTTTGAATGGTCTCCAAATTTCTTGTGTTGGAAACTTAATCCCCAACATGGCAGTATTGCAATGCGAGGCCTTTAAGAGGTGATTGGATCATGAGGGCTCTGCCCTCATGAATGGATTTATCTATTCATTGATTAACGGATTAATGAGTTATCATGGGAGGGGACCTGGTGGCTTTATAAGAAGGAGAAGAGAGAGGTGAGCAAGCACATTAGCATACTGAGCCCTCTCGAAATAAGATACCCTGAACTGCCTAGGCACTCTGCAGAGTTTTCACCACAGGAAGTCGCTCATCAAATGCAGCCCCTCAACTCTGGATTTCTCTGGCTCTATGAGAAATAATTTTTCTCACTGTAAATCACCCAGTTTCAAGCAGTCTGTTATAAGCAACCAAAAATGGACTGAGACATAGAACAATACGTAGAGACTAGGAAGAATACAAATACACAATAAAGAATGTAGTTAGTGTGAAAGAAGATAAAAAGTGTAACATTATCTGTAAAAAGGAAAGGCATTTGTAGACCATTCAGATGGCAGTATCTGGAAATATGTGCATGGAAATCATAAACCAGCTCTGGCCTGAATATGTATAATTGAAATTATCAGCAGCAGGTGGAAACAGATTTAGAAGAAATATTAATAAGGGGTGAGAACAAAAGGCCAGGGCAGTGAAAGAGAAAAGTAGACAACATGCTGTGGTAATCAAAGAAAGAGACTAATCCAAGGAGAAGATAGGCAAAAAGCTTAAATCCTTAAGAATGGGTAAGATAATGTTTGAGAGGGAAAAGCAAACAGGAAGCACATTGATGACTTAAATGAAAAGGCTGATTCCATTAGATTTTAGGAGCACAAATGTCATAAGAGGCAATTGAAAGGAGTAATACATTTTACTGCATTGAAAACTGAACAGGGGATGAGTAAATGGCAATATGAGCATAGACAAGTATTTTGAGGTACATAGGTTCTCATTCTTATATCTTCAGTCTTAAAATACAATTTACTACAAAAATAAAGAACTCAAATATCTTTCAGTTAATAAACAAATAAGTGAAGAAATGTAAACAATTAAAATTATTTGGTAGTAACTTATTTTTAAAAAATCATTTGCTTGCTGTATAGAGAATAGACTATGAGAGGGAAAGTGTCTGTGAGAGGATATCAGGTATATTAGTTATCTACTGCTACACAACAATACTACTTCAAACTTAGTGGACTGAAACAACATATATTTATTATTTCATGGCTTATGTGAGTTAAGTGCCAGAGCTAATATCAAGGTCTACACCAAGGTCTTACAAGGTTGCCATCAAGGTTTTGTACCAGCCTAAGGTCCTATTAAGGCTCCACTTGGAAAAGATCTGCCGTGAAGCTTCTGTGGTTATTGACAGCACTCAATTTCTTGTTGAATTTTGGACTGAGGGCCTCAATTTCTTATTGGCTATTGACTGAAGTCCATCCTCAGTAACTTTCTATATGGGCCTTCCCACCAAAGCTGTACATACTGTATGTCAGAATCACTTGACTTGTATAGCACATATTCCCTGTATAGGGAGAGAGCTGCACATTTAGGTAAGATATTGAAGGTAAAACAATTTGTTACATGCTCCTATGCCTCCTAAAATAGTTTGAGAAAAGGGGCTTAGGAGATTTATGACAAAGATGTAAAAACTTGCTAAGTTCAAACAACTAAGGATCATTAAATGCCTCTAATAACTAAAATAGAGTCAAGAGTCACAGAAGATTTTGAAGGGTGGGGCTTTCCCCCTACTGTACAGAATGACAATATATTTCTAGGAAACTTTTTGGCTTGAAATAAATAGCAAGGGTGAAAATTAACATGAGATCTAAAAATATCTTAATGATGCATGCATTCTCTGGGACTTTTATTTATGTGTGTGTATGTGTGTGTGTGTGTGTGTGTATGTGTGTATATACATACATACATGTTAAGAAGGGAAAAAAAATTCAATTGCCCTAGAATTCCAAGTTTCAAAACATGGAATGGCAGGGGATTTTAAAATATCCCTCTATCACCTCAGAATATACTGAATTCAGCATAATATTTCATTTTAACAGAAAAATTAGATGTCAAAGCAACACAGCTTATACTATTATTATTCACAGTAGATAATTCTAGAACAAAATATTGATAACTAAGTAGGTCGCCATCACGCTGATAAATTCAAGGAAAGACCCTTCGAAACTATGAGGACTGCATGACAAGAAGGTGGAAAAATAACAAAACATTTTAACATTTTAGCACAGATCACAATTCTTATTCTCATACCACCTCTCTCTCTATATATATGTCTTTCTAAATGTTAATATTTTATAATAATTTTCATAAATATTAATAATTAATATTAATACATATGTTCCCATATAAAGAACTATTTTGATTATTCAAACCAGAATAATCTGAAAATTGATATTCCCATACCTGACTATATGGATACCTATATATGTGAGAGGCATCAGTATTCACTGGCCTATCTGTGTCTTTATATTTACTTATAATGGTAGTAATACTCTGGTGAACATAAATATCGAATTATAAATAATCAGGAAAAAGGGGAAGCCTTATAAAATATCATGGATAGTTGTATTCTTATTGGATTTATTAGCACAAAAGAAGAAGCTGCTGATTCACTTCTTGTCATATCAGAAAATAAAATATAAAAATCTGATTAGTCATATTCTTAGCTAGTTTGCAGTTCTTCAGAAATAAATGGTTTAAATAATTATGTTGGATTCAGAAATCAAAAAGCTTCTATAGTTTCGGAAGTAGTGTGGAATGAAATCACTCCCTGAAAAAATTTCACTGTATTCTAATCTTCAATTGTATCCAAATTATTAATAATTAAGGGTCTAGTTAAATCTGGCAAGGCCACACGGCTAATTTCAGGTGCCAAATAACCCTGTGGTGAATAACAATAACTAAACATCATATAAGTACTTATAATAAAGGGAAATAGAATTGTTTAAACATCAAATTGACAGCAACTCTAAATGATTCTAAATGATTCACAAACTGATAAACCCAATATGGTATATGGAGGAAAGGAAATAAACACTATGTTGTGTCAACTCACCATCTCAACCTACTTCTCCTAAGCCCTTGACAAAAGAGTAATTTAAGTTTTACATTTGCATTCTACATTCCATATTTTTAAAAATTATCTTTAAAAAAACAATAGCCAAAGCCTTTATAATAAGAGATAAACATGACCAAATATTGTTATCACTATTGCTAGATGTGATAAAAAAATGTGATTATATCAAAATGCAGGATTGAACTTAGGAATAAAACATACCTCTAGTGATACCTAAAACACAAGAAAATGTTTATATAAATTGAAAAACTATCGCCCATGAGAAAAAAATATGTATATTATTAATAATGTTTTTCTTGCTATTCCTAAGCCATCATATGCTAGTTTCAACATACATGAGTGAAGGTCTTTGAAGTCAAAAACTCTTTGTAATATAAGGGGCATTTGATATATTAATACATTAATGTTTGATCTTTGCAGAAAAGGTAAATGGAATATAATCAAATAAATAAATAAAATAATATCAAAGGAATAGAAACAGAGATAGGGTACTAAACAGATTACCTGAGAATTGTATAGTGTCAGGAATAAAAATAAGAAAAATTGCTCATTTCAATCTATTTTAATATAACTCACTTTATAGGCAACAGAATATGTTTTTAGCAAATATATTCTTTATGCAAAAATATCGTTTATAGAAGAGAAGAACTCTGAAAAATTTAAAAATTCTTCATGTCTATGAGAACAGCTGCAATGAATTTCTTTCTTCTTCATTCATCAAACACTCCCATATAGACACATTGCTACATTGCTATCAATTTGCATGTCAGATACTGCCATCATTGCTACCACGTAATGCTTACAGGGCTCTTTAATATAGACTCTAAATATTCTGGTAGCCAGAGAAAAACGGCAAAGAAACTCTGCCAAGCATGTCCACGGAAGCAACTGTGGATGTAGAGGAGGTATTTTCCCAGGTGCACAAGACTTCTCTATTGTACAATCACTTAGTCACATGCTCTTGCTCAAAGAGGAAGACAAGGAGCTATACTAAAGGCTTCTTACTGCTCTTTCCTCTGTATAAAAAGCAGAAATGAGCACAGTTAAGAACATGGCAATACAATCAATCTGTCTTTAAATGTTGGTGAGTCTGACATTAATGTCTTATTATTATCTAGCTAGAGCATAAAGGTTAAGATAGAAAGATGACAAATATCAAAGTTACAGTGTATTAATTTTCTAAATTATTAGCAAACCCCAGTGTAGTTATAGTTCTGAAGTTCATTTAAGGTTCGATCATGACCTTTTAGTAGTACTAGTGCCTTTCTCACTTCTCAGAATAGCAGCAGTCTCCAAGACAAAGATAGTTTGGATTGTGATGATACTACTCCCTGTCTAAAGAAAGTCAGCATTGATGAAGAAAAGTCAAAAGGTTAAAGAAAACCTCTTAATTATAAAGTAACTTGACTCTTACAACAAATTAGTTATCTTTATCTTGCTTAATCTTTAAGAATAGTAGTTGAGCAGGGTTTCCAAAAATTCAGTTGAAGTTTTCATGAAGAAATCGTAAATATCATTTTCTTAAATATTTTCAGAAATTCGTATTTTATTTTTATAATAAATTATATTACTTTGCTGTAACCCTACTTTAAATTCATACATCATCAAATTAGGGTATCAACTTTAGGGGGAAGAAATCAAGTATTTCTTAAGAATTTAACATCAAAGTTTTTTCAACGTATAACTTCCATTTCCTGAAATAAAGAAAAAACAAAAAACTCTAGACTTTTTTCAGTTGGGAGCAAGGCGGTAGAATAGAACTCTCCAGAGATTATTCCCTCATAGAAACATCAAGTTGGACAACTATCCATGTATAAAAATATCTTCACAAGAGATAAGGAAACCAGTTGATAGATTACAGTATCTGGTTATAGCATAATAATAAGAAAAGACACATTCAGGAGGTTTGGAAAGATAGTTTTACACTATCTGCATTATCCTTCTCCCATCCCCAGGAAGCGTAATAGAGAGAGATACTGTTCACTTGGTGAAAAAAGGGGAAGTGAGTGTAAGACTTTGTCTTAGTTGTCAATTCTGTGAACAGAATTGGCCACATTGAAACCCATCACAAGGGAGAGCCACATGATTCCTTAATCTAGTGTCTGTGAACTGGGCCCCAAGACCCACCCTGGCACCAGAAAGGAAGCTGTAGCCCCAGTGAAATAGGGTTGAGTTCCTGCCTTCATCGCTGCCAGCCAACTACAGTGCCTTTGAATAACCCATAGCAACAACAGGCCTTGGAAACTGTGTACTTCAATAGAGTGTTGTTCTGGCCTCTGTGACTGTAGGCTTTGGGTGCACCCAGCACTGCACCATCCTTGGCAGCTACGAGATTCTACCTTCATGCCGCATCAACTGTGATGGCCCTGGATTTATGGTGCCCCCTAGCATTGCAATGGCTTCAGGAGTCATTAAAGACCATGACAGAGTGTTGTCCAGAATCTCTGGACAGGTTAGTGTTGAAGGGCATTTCCAGACAAAACCAGACTGTGACGACTGTAATAAGTACCGACTTCTCAGTGTATAGACAGTGAGGCATGAACACAAGGATTAAGAGTAATCAGGGGAAAAGATGTCACCAACAGACAAAATAAAGTGCCAATGACTGACCCCAAAGAGATAGAGATGTATAAATTGCTCACCAAACCAATCTAAGGAAACTCAGCAAACTTCAAGAGAATGAAGAGAAAAAAATTCATTAGAATGAGAACAACAATGAGCAACTAGAACAAGAAATTTAATGAAGAGATTAATATAATTAAAAAAAAATCAAAGAGAAATCCTGAGGTGAAAAATACAATGAGCAAAATGAAAAATGTAATAGCATCAATAGCAGACTTAGTCAAGCAGACCAAAAAAATCTATAACTCAAAGACAAGTTGTTTAAAAGTACACAGTCAGAGGAGAAAAAAGAATAAAAATGAATGCAGAAAGCTTATGGAATATATGGGACAGCATCAAAAAAGAAAATGTTTGAGTCACTGGGATTCAAAGAGGGAGTACATAAACCCAAAGGTGTAGAAAGCTCACTGAAAGATATAATAGCAGAAAACTTTCTAAACCTGAATAAAAAATGTAAATATTCAGGTATAAGAAGGTCAAAAGTCACCAGTGAGATATAATCCAAATAAGATCACTCTAAGACATATTATAATCAAACTGTCAGATATCAAAGACAAAAAGTAGATCACGAAAGCAGCAAGTGAAAAGAGAAAAATAACATATAAAAGAGTTCTGGTATACCAAACAGCAGATTTCTCAGTAGAAACCTTAAGGTAAAGAGGGAGTGGAATGCTATTGTCAAGGCATTGAAAAAAAAAAAAAAAAAAAAAAAAACCCTGCCAACCACAAATACTGTTCCCGCCAAAACTGTCTTTCAGACATGAAGAAGAGATAAAGGCTTACACAGAAAATCAAAAGTTCAGGAAATTTATTACTACCAGATATATCCTACAGGAAATACTAAAGGGAATTCTTCCAGCTCAAAGAAAAATATATGAATGAGCAACACAAAAACATCTGAAAATATAAAGCTGACTGGTAAAAATAAGTATGTAGTCAAATTTATTATAGAATGCTCTAATATTATAATGGTGGTGTGTAAATCACTTATATATTTAGTATGAAGGTTAAAAGACAAAACTATTAAAAATAATAATATCTGCAATAATTTGTTAAAGGATATGCAATATAAAAAGATGTAAATTGTGACATCAAAAATTCAAAATGTGTGTGTGGGGGGGTTGGAGTAAAAGTGTAATTTTTGTGTATGTGTGCTCAAAGTTCAGTTGTTTCTTTTTAAAATGACCTCTTATAATTAGAAATGATTTTTTTCTAAGCCTCATGGTAACCACAAAGCAAAAACCTGTATCAGATACACAAAAAAGTAAAAAGAAAGGAATCAAGCATATTACAAAACAAACAAACACCCAAAAACCTTAAGCACAAAGAAAGTAAAAAGATGAAATAAAGATCTACAAAACAATAAAAAATTAACAAAATGACAGTAAAAAGATCTGACCTATTTATAACTGCCTTGAATATAAATGGATTCAATTCTCCAATCAATGAACAGAGAGTGGCTGAATGGATAAAAAAGCAAGACTGTTCTATATGCTGCTTACAGGAGACAGACTTCACCTGTAAAAACATAAATAAACTAAAAATACAGAGACGTAAAAAGATATCCCATGCCAATGGAAAACAAAAGAGAGCAGGAATAGCTATACTAATAGAAGATAAAATAAACTTAAAGTCAAAAACTACAAAAGGATATAAACAAGGTCATTATATAATGATAAAGGGGTCAATTCAAAAAGAAGTTATAATAATTATAAATATATATCTATCCAACATTGAAGCACTTATATATATAAAGCTAAAATGAACAGATCTGATATGAGATAAACAAAAATATAATAATGGTAGAGGACTTGAACAATCCACCTTCAGCAATGGACAGATCATCCAGACAGAAAATCAATAAGGAAATTTCAGACTTAAAGTATATTCTAGATCAAATGGCCTAGCAGAACTATACAGAACATTCTATTCAATAATATAAGGCAAAGTATTCTTTCAACTGTACATGGAACATTCTCCAGGATATATCATATGTTAGAACACAAAACAAGTCTTAACAAATTTAAGAAGACTAAAATTGTATCAAGTATTTTTTTCTGACCGCAATAGTATAAAATTATAAATCAATAACAGAAAGAAATTTGAAAACTTCACAAACTCATGGGAAATTAAACAACTGCTCCTAACTAACCAATTTTTAATGAAGAAATTAAAAAGAAAGTTAAAAAATGTCTTGAAATAAACAAAAATGGAAAGACAACATATCAAAATCTGTGAGATACAGATAAAGTTCTAAGAGTGAAGTATATAACAATAGATGCCTACATAAAAAAAGAAGGAAATTTCAAATAAACAATCTAATATTGCAATAAAAGGAAAAATATAAACAAAACAAAACTGGGCCCCAAATCAATACAAAAAGTGAATAATAAAGATTAGAGCAGAAATAAATTAAATAGTAGAAAACAAATAGAGAAAATCAACAAAATGAAGAGTTAGATTGTTTTGAAAAGATAAACTAACTGACAAACTCTTAGGTGGACTAAGAAAAAAAAACCAGACAACTCAAATAAATAAAATCAGAAATTAAAAAAGGAGACATTGCAACTAATACCACAAAAATACAAAGGATCATACGAGACTATTATGAACAATGATATGCTAATAACTTGGATAACTTAGAAGAAGTGGATAAATTCCAGGACACATGGAACTTACTAAGATTGCATTATGAAGAAATAGAAAATCTGAACAGATAATAATGAGCAAGGAGAAGAAATCAGTAATAAAAATTATCCCACTAAAGAAAAGCCCATGACCTGATGGCTTTGTTGTTGAATTCTACCAAACATTTAAAGAAGAACTAATACCAATTTTTTCTCAAACTCTTCCAAAAAATTGAAGAGGAGGGAGTGCTTCCAAAATCATTTTTAAAAGGCCAGCATTACTCTGATAACAAAACCAGACAAAAATACAAAACAAAGAGAAAACTATAGGCCAATATTCCTGGTGAATATAGATGCAAAATTTCTCAAAAAGATGCTAGCAAACTGAATTCAACAGCATATTCTGATATGTTCATTCATCATAATCAAGTAGAAATCATTCTAGTGATGCAAGGATGGTGCAATATATGCAAATCAATAAAAGTGACACATTAACATAATGAAAGAGAAAAAAATTGATCATTTTAGCAGGTGCAGGAAAAGCATTTGAAAAAAATTCAACATCCCTTCATGATAAAAACTGTCAACGTATTCAGTACAGAAGGAATGTACTTCAGTACGATAAAGGCCATGTATGACAAACCCATAGTAGGTAGTGAGATATTGGTCAAAGGATGCATATTCACAATTAAATACGAAGAATAAGTTCAAGAGATCTACTGTACAGCATGATGATTATAGTTAATGACAATGTATTGTATTCTTGAAAAATGCTGAATGGAAGTTAATTGTTCTCATCACAAAAATGATAACTACATGAGGTAATGCATTTGTTAATTAGCTACATTTAACCATTCCACAATGTATATGTACTTCAAAACATCATGTACAACATAATAAATACATATAATTTTATATGTCAATTTTTTAAAAATGAATAAATTGGGGGAAAAGAGAACCTCTATTTAAATTCTAGGTATTTCAAATTGAAAACAAACCACTTATATGGAAAAGTAGTGACATCATGAGAATACTGATTTATACTTGCCTTTTCAATTAGAGGGTTTTTCAAAATTTTTTATTTTTTTGAATTTTTAAACATTTAAATAGATTTAAGGGATCAAGTGTTTTTTGTTATATAGCTGAATTGAATGTTGGAGAAGTCTATGCTTTAATATACCCATTACCTGAATAGCATACATTGTACCTAATAGGTAATTTTTTATCCCACACCCCCCCACTCTCTTGATTCTGAGTGTCCAAAGTCCATTAAGTCACTGTGCATGACCATGCCTACCCATTGCTTAGCTCCCACTTTTAAGTGAGAACATGTAGTATTTGGTATTTTGTTCCTGTATTACTTCCAAGATACAATACTTGATTGCTTTTCATTCATTTAAAAAAGTATGTATTGATGTCAATACTAGCAGTTTTATTTAAGTCCTAAGTAAAATTGGAAAACTCTCAATAAGTTTTTGTTCACACTTAAAATTACCATATTTTGCCCCTTGTCCTAAAATATTCAAGGGCTTTGATATATCTTCTCTTCTAAAATATATTTTAAAATATCTTAAAATTTATCCATAATATAAATGACTTAAAGAACTAATAGAGGTAAGCTTATGTGACTATCTTAAACAGAAAGAGCTTCACTTACCTGTCAGGTTAAAGATATTTAAGATAATTTAAGAGCTTAAGGAGCTTTTAGGATGAATCTCTGAAATCTCTTACTCCATTCATAAGTTACAGACTCTGACCTTAAGGAAGTTAGTGCCACTGAAGAGAAAGAGAAAGATGGAGACATGAAATAATTACAATATTGAGTGTGAATGAGTCCATTAAAAAGTGGGCAAAAGACATGAACAAAAACATTTCAAAAGAAGATAGACTAACATATGAAAAAATGCTCCACATCTCTAAGTATCAGGAAAATGCAAATCAAAACCACAATGAGATATCACTTAACTCCAATGAGAATGGCTTTTATCAAAAAGTCTGAAAACAACAAATGCTGGAATGGATGCAAAGAGATAGGAACACTCATTCACCGCTGGTGGGACTGAAAACTAGTACAACCTCTGTGGAAACTAGTATGAAGATACCTCAAAGAACTAAAAGTAGAACCACTATTGATCCAGCAATCCCACTACTGAATATTTACCCAAAGGGGGGAAAAAACCACATTCTATAAGAAAGACACCTGTACTTGAATGTTTATAGCAGCACAATTCACAGCTACAAAGATATGGAAACAACCCAAGTGCCCATCAATACATGAGTGGATTAATAAATGTGGTGTGTGTGTGTGTGTGTGTGTGTATCTATATATCTATATATACATATAGATATCTATATATATATGGAGTACTACACAGCTATAAAAAATGGTGAACTAATATCTCTTGTATTAACATGGATGGAACTGGAGACCATTTTTCTAAGTGAAGTATCACAAGAATGGAAAAACAAACAGCACATGTATTCACCATTAAATTGGAACTAATCGATGAACACTTATGTGCACATATGGAAATAACATTCATCATAAATCAAACAGGTGGAAGGGGGAGGAAGGGATGGGTAAATTCATACCTAACGAGTACAATGCACACTATCTGGTGGACAGGCACACATCACTTTGAATTAAACCGTAAAAAAGCAATTTATGTAGCCAAAACATTTGTACCTCTATAATATTCTGAAACAGAAAAATAAATAATTAAGATAAAAATAATTAAAACAAAAAAGGCATGCTGGTGTTACAATGAAATGTGCTCACACTAAGGAATTCAGAGAAGAAAGCTTCATAAAGGAAAAATAGACCATAAATCTAAGATTGGATAGGAATTGGGGAAGCAAGGTGAAGCACGGGCAAGTTTAGATTTGGGGATGACTTAAAATAATGCCATTATATACTTGAAAAGAAACACACATCACTTAAGAGTCCGATAGTTTTGTTCTTTCCTTTTAGTCAATTGGAAAACACTCCAGAACCAAGAGAAGATTAAAAAATTCACCCTCTTCTGCTGCTTTTTGAGTAAGGATATATGTGTGTTCATTATCAATGTTTTAAGGATTTTCATAAATTTAAACTTTTAAATTTCTTAACATTAATTGATTCATTTTCTCATTGGAATTATCTTTTTGTTCCATGATCAGTTTTTATTCCTAAGAATCTGGGAGCTGGAATAATGCAAATATAAAGAATGTAGCCCACAAATAGAAGCTATCAGATTAGGGAAAAATAGACAGACTTTCTACCTTTTTGTACATAACCTTTTTTTCATCAAATGACTATTGTGAGTAGAGTGTCGCTCTTTAACCTAAAAAATAAAATAGGATATAATGAAATAATTTGGTAGACCCTAAGAGGCATAAATTTCTATAGGAAACATCAACCGGAAAAGCAAAAAAAAAAAAAAAAAAAAAAAAAAAAAAAAAAAAAAAAAAAAAAAAAAAAAAAAAAAAAAAAAAAAAAAAAAAAAAAAAAAAAAAAAAAAAAAACCCAAAATAATACAAAACAATTTATCTTCTCCTTGGTAAACCCTTTAGCACTAAGCAGCTCATTCCTAGCAACATAAATGGATTTCCTTGTGCTTTTATTCTCTTATTAACCTTAACATTAAAATTGTTTCACAAAAATGCCCTTTGACAAGACTGTAGATAAGAACATTCATGCTATTCTCAAAATTTAACTCCTAAAACATTTCACAAAACATGAAGAACAAAATCCATAAAGGTCATTTATCTTTTAGCACTGGCATTTTCTCAAGAAGACTGCTGAGTTCTCAGACCTTTCTTCCATTTTAGTTTCCTGCTTTTTCAAGCAGGTCACAGCTACAGGCCTGACAGAAAAAGAAATGCGGTGCTTCTAATTCATTGTGAGTCTACTTGTATTTCACCTTCTTCACATTCTGCCTTTTGTCAGACTTCATCTAAAATCAAATCACTATTGGCCAAGGCCATGTCCACACAAAAATGGCAGGGTGAGATGTCTCCAAATGAGATCATAATTCTGCTAAGCTATAACGGTTTACGTGGCTATGTGGAATACCAGCTCCAAGGTAGGGGAAATGTCTGCATGAGCTTATAGGAATTGGTCCTATAAAATTGATTTCTCTTCATTCTACCATTAACACCTGAAACCAGATCAAATCCTACTAGATACAGTTTTTCCATAAGGAGGAAAGAGAAAAAAATGTTAAAATAAACATTTAAAATATTTAAAATTTTTCTCAATGGACATGAAACACTTGTGGATGAAAATACATAGAATTAAAAGCATTATGTATTACACAATTTTAGATTAATTTTATGTGTAAACTAGTGTAATTATCATGTAATGTTAAAGTAGATGCCATATATATTTAATTGTTGATGATAATTTCCATAAATTAATTGATTAATATGATTTTTTTGAAAATGTAACCAAAGAACTCCTCAGAGGTACACATAATAACATCACGTTCTTCTCATTCTACCAAGACACACTGTACATATGTACATAAACACTGTAAACCGATCCACTACTAGAGAACATCATAAACATTGTCTGCCTTTAGTTACAGTTACATGTTGTTATCACAATTCTCTCTGTAACCACAAAGATGTCTATCTTAACACAATTCTGTAAATGTGAACCCGATATAAACAGATGACTGATTCTACAAATGTGATTCAAATATGAAGTTATAAGAAATAAAAAGAAACTTTAAAAAAGTATTTGGAATGATACATAGCTATTAAATTTTCCCTTTAACTCCTTCTCACCTTCTATCCTTTACTGCCAAAGACAGCATGTTCTTTTTAAAGTGTTTTTTCAGTGGCAGATGCACTGATTTTCAATGAGAATGTGTGCCAAAAGTTCAGTTCTGCTGTGTGTGAAAGCCTCTTTATGGCCCAGAGAATACATCTGTACTACTTTTATTATAAAGATAAAACATGAAAAATCCAGCTGGGTAAATCTGCTGTCTATTTCTGGGTGCCCTCTGGGGGCAAGTTGGTGCATAGCTGGTGTATATGGGTTTCTCATACTTCTGCTCTGCACCACGGGTATATACCTCCCAAAGGGCTGGAACTTAAACATCACCCTATCTTCCTGGGCTGGTACTCCTGCAGTTGATCCTGACCAAGTGTCAATCCCAGCCATCAGCTACACAACTTTTTTTTTTTTTTTAATATTCTCCATGGTGGTAGCTAACAATAAACCTCTCTCCTCCTAAACGAACAAAAAAACTGACACACTAAAGGTACCACTAACAAGTCAACAAAAAGTAGAAATTTGTTCAAATGACAGCCCAGGCCTTTTAGAAACTTGTTTTGGCAGCGGTTTCCCTCAGTATTCCTGTAATAATAATTTTTGATTTCAGTCTGTAAGATGTATCATTATCAAAAACACCATTTACTAAATGAGAAACAGAGGTTAGGTCCTAGGAGTCACTATGTGGCAGTATTTTTGTCATTTACATAGTAAAGGAACCTCAGACTAGAGACATAACTATAGCTCATTTTAAAAAAGGAAAGCAACGGAAGCTTGATTTCTACCCCTTAAACTACGTTTTGATCCATTCTTGCATCTTGCTTCTGAAAAAAAGAGGCTGAAAGAGTTCAAGCCAGAGACTCATCTGGTTTGGGAGAAAGGTCATAAGTCAGCTAAGGGTAGAACTTAGATTTCCAGTAACCATGATTCATAGAGGGTGAGCCAGTGACTCCACAGGTTTGGGTATCTTTCACCTTGGGGACCAGAATTTGGTCAACCCATTTTCAACACTCTCTTTCTCTCTCTCTCTTCTCTCTCCCTCACCCTCCTTACCTGATCTATATGAAAAATAAATTCTATATACATGAAAAATAAATTTGTTCTATTGCCTCTTGTTTTCTTCATGATAGAGCAAACATAGCCAACAACATTTCCTGAATATCAAAACTGCCTCTACTGAAAAGAGGAATTCTATTTCTCACTTCTAGTTTAATAATTATGAACAAATACTGTGATCGGTTCAAGTTGTCTTAAGTATCAAATCCAGATAAATCAATAATAGCCAGAAGAAAATGGGAAATTCAAATGGAAACAAAACTCATGGTGGTTGGGGAGGGGGGAGTAGAGAAATCCTCAAGCCCATAATGAAGTTCTATATTCTAATGAAGGGGAGGGGAGACTGACTGGTACATTAAACTGTGCAAAAACATACACACTATAACTTAATCAAAGCCCCTCCCCCTCCGATTTCAGTTATGTATTCTCCTTAACCATACTCCCTACACTTTTTATTTTATTTTATTTTTTTATTTTTAAATTTTCTTTTTAATGGACCAGTAATAATTATATACGTTTATTGGGTAAAACGTGATGTTTTGATATATGTTTACAATACAATGATTAAATCAGGGTGATTAACATATCTATCACCTCCCCTACTTATCATTCTTGTTTGGTGAAAACATTCAAGTATGTGCCAGGAAAAAGTAGAAGAAAATTTTAAAACCTATACATAAAAACTATCTGTATAATTGGATTGGGAAAAGTTCAGTACAATCCTGTAAGTTTCATGTACAAACAATGACTTTCACAGAAATCCCTGCATCCTTTAATCATCTGCATGACTGGACTCAACGTATTTCAGATACTTGTATATTTAGATACTTACATATTTTTTATAAGATGGATTAATATAGTAGAAGTGAAAGTCAAGTAAAAGGGAAGCAGCACAGCTCCTAATAATCAGTATATTTACAACAAATTAAGAAACTATAAATTGACAAATACATAGCAAATTATATCAATGTATAAGACTTTGCCCTATCTTTAATATTAATATTTGAACACTATATAAAATGTCTATGGAGAGATTTTATCTCAGTTAAGTAATTTAGTATTTGGGAAAAGAGAAGATGAATATGTAAATTTATAGATTTTAACATAATAAACATTTGCTGACTGCTTTCACAGAGGAATTTATGAGCAAGATTATATATTGTTCACAGTTGTATGAATAACTAACTCAGAGTATAGGCAGAAGAAAAATAATGATTCCAAGGGAAATAAAGTCTTAGTTTCCAGAATGTGAACTGGGGAATTTATTGTTCAAAACTTTCTATTACTTGGGCTATTTACTACAGAGAGTATTAAATAACATAAGATGAAAGTGACAAAACAGATTTTTTGATAAGCACAGTATTTTTAAGAAATATCTTCTGATAAAATGATGTGAAATCTAAAATGTCTTGAAAATGAACTGCCTTATTTCAAGTAGTTTACTGCAAAAACGAGACATTTGACAGGGAGTCAGCAACAGAGAGAATGACAAGATCAACAGAAGTGGAGTGCCAGCAAGTTGTAATATTTCACGACATCATCTAGACACTATTTTTTTAAGTGAAAGATTGAAGGTGATTTTAACACAGAAACGTATTTCTGGCAGGAAGGCAGGAAGGAAATTTCTTGAGAAAGTCCCAACTTTGAAAGCCATCAGAGTGAGAGATTGCATATCTGTCCTGCTATCTCTAAAATAGAATGTGCCTTTTTAATAAAATCAAAGCTGCATTATTTGAGAATGCAGAATAACAAATATGACACAGAGGATGGAGTCTTGCAGATACGGTCAGATGCAGGGGTGCTAGGGATAAAGATCAAACTGAGTTATAGAATTTCCCGTGCTAGTCAAGATCCCTTGACCTGTTCTGCGTAGTACCGACTGTATGTTTCAAAAGTTCTTGGATACCCCACTGTGATCAGTTGTTAGATTCCAAAGAAACATCAGATAAAGCAAAATTTGAAAGAAAATTTTAACAGTGGCCCACGATGGCTGTAGTCAATTACATGGGTAATAAAACCTAAGCCTATAAGATGGAAAAAGTCTTTGGAAGTGAGGGGGGAAAAAAACCAAAACCCTGGGCCTATAAACTAAAGCCAATCTCTTGCCCGGGTTACTGGAGTTTGTTAAATACTTCAGTGACAGGCACTGTTGATAAACCTGTTTATCAGATATAGAACAAAGACAGAATGAAATCAGTCACCCTCCACCAGACCCTAAGATGCCCAAATTTCCTCCCTACTCAGTCAACTGCATATTTACTTTATCTTATGTATAGCATCACTGAGCACCAATCAGAATCACAAGACTGTAACTGTTACTTCACTACACACTTCCCCCACCTTCTGTAACACGTGTATCCCCCCGCCCCCACTAGAAATATGTATACGCTGTGTCTCATGTAACCTACTTTAGGACACATTCTCAGTCTATATTGAGTCTGTGTTCTCAGGCTTATGTTCTCAAACATGGCTCAGAATAAATCTAAATGTGATTTCTCTAAGTTCTAGTGCTGGTTTTTTCACTTTTTGGTTGACAGAAGTAACTACAATTAAGTCATTTGGAATAAAATGAGGGACGGGTACTATAAATTCCCTAGATTCCCCAAACCCTAAAAATATTCTAGAATACTAGAATAAAGAAAAAAGTTAAAGTGGAAGCTACAGCAGAATTATCTTCCAGAGCTATTCTTTATGAAAAGACATCACTACTTAGGATATCACAAATGCTATTTCTAATAAAAAAACAAAACAAAACAAACAAACAAAAAAGCTTTAGACCATAGGAACTGAACTCTGGTTATCCTTGACTGATAGTGTATTTCTGCCAAAACTTATGTTGTCTCCAAACTTTGCTTTATACTTGATACCTTGTATTGCCCCCATAAACCCAGTGAAGCTTTTCTAACCTGATTACCTTCTCCTAGCCCTTCTGCTGTATGTTTAGACATAGAGGGCATTTGAACCCTCTAAGGCTGATAGTCCAGTTTTCTTGATTAGTCTGTCTTTTAATATTCTGAGCTTGCAGATTCTAAGCCCTCTCCATAAGCATTAGCTAGTATAGATTGTTTCAGCATTATGTGCTTACCTTCTTCCTAAAAGGCCAGCTCTTACTCTCAGCCCTCGTTGTGGTTATATAATCTAGTGGATAGAAAGCTGGACCATGGTAGTACTGGATTCTCAGCAAGCTTTGTAACAGAGGGGTGTCCGCTTATATTAATAGTTATCTCTCTGGTCCCTTAGACTTTCTCAAGTAATACATGCTTATTATGTCAAACACTGATGCATTATTTAAAGCAAGAGCAAGGAGTTACCACTTCTCAATCCACTGTCTTTTTTCCTAAGGGGTAGGAGTGTACAATATTTCCCGCAGTGCCCTACATTGATTTAATTTATGTCAGTTGACTACTGACTTGCTGTGTATTTTAAGAGAAGACAACTAATGAATATTTTGTTCACATAAGATATACAGTAAAATATCAACATAAAATTAGCTCTGCATTTGAGCACCAAAAGGTAACAAAAGGGAAAAAGAATTACACTCCTCTGGCGTCTAACAATTTTACCTATATCTTATGGTCTGGCACATGATGTTTTCAGTGAAAGATGGATGAATATTGAATAAAATCTTGTCATGTATTAACTCACTAAGCTAATATAAGCAACCAAAGTAATGAATAGAAAATATATAAGTCTGGGCTCCCTACAACAGCATTCTGAGGCCACAATTTGGGTACAAGTGGTTCATCTGGGAGATGATCCCAGGAAGCTTAATGAGGATTTGAGAGCATGAAACAATGGAGGAAAAAAGCCAAAAAGGCTGCGTTACTGAGCTAGTAAACCCCATGGGCAATAGGGAATAAATGCTGCTGGGGATTCTGTGGGACTCTGTGCAGAAAATATCTTAAAATTTCACCCATGTTCTGAGGAAACTTGGAAATTTATTCACTGTTTCTATATGATTAAGGTTAGTTTCTCGACCAGCAGTGAGCAAACTTTTCCTGTAAAGGGCCGAATAGCAAACATTTTAGACTTTGCAGGCCATAGGTTCTCTGTTACACAACTCTGCTATTGTAACATGGAAGCAGCTATAGATTATGTATTAACAAATAGCTGTGGTTGTTTTTCAATAAAACTTTATTTACAAAGTCAGGTGGTAAGCTCAATTTGGCCTGAGAGTCACAGTTTGTCAACTCCTGTTCATCCAATGACATCGATTTATCTATTCTGGAATTTAAGCACTCATAGCCATACAGAAAGTTGATAGCACAAAACAATGATCCAAGGAACAAAATTATCACTTTAAAAACATTGACTAAATATAGATGATTTAATGTTTTAAAATTAGTATTCATATTATAGACTTTTCACAAAATATCACTTAAAAACAAGAAGTCACACATATATTCTAGGTCAACCAAATAAAAAATCCAAGAGAAGTAATTTGGAGAAATTTCAAGACATATAGATCAGCAGATATTTTTATTTTATGACTTTTAATTTGATTTTCAGTTAGACTGTACCTGAAGAACTTTGACTTCTAATTATATCTTTACTGGATATAATTTTAAAATAAATGAAAGATCAACCAAAAATGTTCGTAAGGTAACAGGATTTCTACTGTAGCTTTGTAAGACTGCAATCGTGTTCACTAACAAGCAATAAGATTATTGCCTCATAAAATAACCCAGTGGAGCTACAGTCTTATCACAACTGTGTTGTTACAAGACCTGTTAAAAAATGTGTGCAATAACTAGGAACATAAACATATAAATGTATTTTTTTTGCCACATCAAGACAAAAGTTAAAAACTGGCAAAAAATAAATAAAGGAATCAGGCTAACCATAAAATTATACCCTAAATTATAAATTATAACATTTTCAGGAGTAGATATATTAATGGAGAAAAATGTGCTCACAATATACTTACAAATTAATGTTTAAAAGGCTCAATCATGAGTTTGGTAGGGAACAGGGATGTAAGCACAATCAGTATGTTATGAAAGTCCGGTATGAAAATGAGATGTATCACCCAGGTTTTGAAGACCTAACCTCCGTACATTCCTATCTTTAACTCTAATTTTTCTATGGATGGAGAAGTCAAGAGATATTTTAAAGGAGGTGGTGTGTGTGTGTGATAGGCCTTCTAAGATGAACTTGAGTTAGAGGACTGTGAATAGAGGTGCACATTTCTATTTAAAATGTACTCAATATCCATGGAGGCTAAAAATATCACAAGAATATATTTGGTTTGCTTTGATTATTGACTATTGATTTTGAGTGTTTCTTTCTTTATTTTCTCATGTCAGACAAACATGAATCCCTGCACCTGTAACTTGCCATTTTATTTGCATATCTTATATAAGATATAGAGGAAAGAAAGGGCAATTTGGAAAGCTAAGATGATCAACCGTTATGTTCTTTTCTTTCGATGCTTAACTGTGGTAAGCAGAATTCTAAGATGACCTCTCAATAAGCCCTCCCCTTGAGCATGAGTATGACCATTGAACGAGACATCACTCCCATGATTAGTTCACTGATCAGTTGGCTTTGAGTTAATTAAAAGGTCATGTTGGGTGGGCTTGGCCTAATCAGGTGATGCCTTACAGGAAGGTAAAGCATCAGAGAAATTATTCCCCTGGCCTAAAAGGAAAAGTAAGCTGCCACACTGTGAGTGAGTTCTACAAGACAGTAGCCTATGGAAGCTGAAATTGACCCCACTGTCTGACAGCCAGCTAGAAAAACAGGAACTTCTGTAACTTTAACCTTGAAAGAATCTGCCATCTGCCTGAAACATTTTGAAAGAGAACCCCAAATTCAGATGACAATGCAGGATGGTCAATGCTTTGATTTCAGCCTTATAAGCCCTTGAGCCAAAAACTCAGCTAACCTTCCCAAACTCCCAACCCAAGAAACTGTGAGGTAATAAATCTGAGCTGCTTGAAATTGCTAAATGGCTTAGTCCATTTGGGCAGCTATAACAAAGCATCATAGACTGAGTGGCTTATAAAAAACAAAAATTTATTTCTCACCGTTGAGGCTAGGAAGTCTGAGATCACAGCACCAGTGCATTCGGTGTCTGGTGAAGACCCACTTCCTCATTGTTTCCATCCTAAGGTCACCTGGTGGAAGGGAAAAGGGCTCTCTGGGGTCTCTTTTATAAGAGCACTAGATCCATTCACAAGGGCTCTGCCCTCATGACTTACTCATCTCCCAAAGGCCTCGCCTACTAATAACATCACCTTAGGGGGTTAAGATTTCAACATACAAATTTCAGGGGCACATGACCATTCGGATCATAACACTAAATTTGTAGTAATTTGTTATGTAACCACAGAAAAGAAACACATTAACCAAGAGCAGAACCATTAGAAGCTACCTCTCTAGAACATGGTTTTTGGGGTAATTTTTAGCTATAATTATATATTCACATACATGTGTATATATAGATGTATACACACTTGTATATTAGTATACATACATACATATATATAGTTTTCTGAATACTGAAGTTATACATTTTCACTAAAAAAAGGTCAAATGATACAGAAGATGCATAATTAAAGAAAACAAGCATGCTTTGAAGTAGAGTCATTCTTGCCCCTCTCCTCTCCCCTAATAATTTCCATACAGTAGGTATTAGCTACTGCTTACTGTTTCTATTAGGCTGCAGAAGATAAATCAACTCCATCTTGGATGCTAATCTGCCATGTTGACTTCTGATTAACCCACTCCAGGAATGTCTCTAAGATTTCTACTTTCACGTACTTACCATAAATTCTGCCCTTAGGCAAAGTCTTGCTTTTCCCTGAGTGGTTGACTTCAATTGTCCTACACATTTTTTCCCTATGGCATATAAGCCTTGGGTCTAGGGGTTAACAGTGTACGGATCCACCATTTCCCAGTTGCTTTGAGACATAGCTTTGGTTTGCAAGTCCTTGCTAAATGTTTCTTTCTGAGAAAATGGATTTGTCATCCTCTTTCTTCAGCCTCTTAGCTTCCTTGACCTTTTGAAGTAGATTTGCAAAGATCTGCTCAATGCAGGACATAGCTAATCAGATCTGAACATAAGCTTATGTTCTTTTTAAAAAACACAAGTGGCACTATGGTATATATCCTGTTGTTTTTTTTTTTTTAACTCATTTTGTTTATCTCGAAACAATTATATGCATTATTTCATGTCTTTTCATAGAGGATAAGTCATTCTTTTAATAGATTATTATATGAAAATGATGCTTCTCTCATGATTGGCACAATATATATGAGGTCCCACCTGAGCCACCTTCAAAAAATATGATTTGGATAATTTTAAGCATGCAGATTTAAAAAAAAATTCCAAAGTATTGGTTTCATAAACTCTCATACTCAATAATTGCTTTATATTTACATTTTTAAAATCCACACTCAATGCTTTTCTAAAGAAAGATAACATGATTTTCATTTAGACCTCAGAAAATGCAATAGTCCTTAACCATAAGTACAAATGCACCTTTTCACAATTACAAACTTGGGTTCCAAAGATGCATGCTCGTCTACAAAATAGTCAGAAGTTGCAGAGGATGGTCATGCATAACAAATTAATTTTTATGTTGGAACAGAGTCATGTTTATTTTAGAAGATGCTGTGAGATTGAAGTGTGTGCACATGCACGTGTGTGTGTTTGTTGAGGTTTCGTTATGAAGAACTCAGAGAAGTAAGAAGCAGAGACAGAACTCTTCATAAAGAGGACATACTTAATAGATAAAAACAAGTTGATATGAATCCTGCCACTCTTTTTCATTCCCTTGATTGGCCAAAAATGTCATGGTAATACAAGAATGGCAGCTTTGAAAGAATACTATGATAAACATAGCATGCCACATACAAAGGTGACTCATAACTAGTAATGACATGAGAAACTATTAACAATGTCCACCTTGATATTAGATCAGTGTAGACTGACTACTCAGTTTTGAAATATGAAAAGATACAAACTATCCTTTCCAAACACATGAAGAGGTCAACTGATGAACCATAGAAATGATCATCACCTATGCCACTTTTCTCAGGAGATCTTTGAGTGAAGGCAAACAAAGCAAGGCATTCTATTGTACTAAAAACAAGGCAAAGTAGACTCTGATTCCCTTGGTTCAAATTTCAGCATGGACAATCACCAATGGTGAATTTTGGGTAAGTTACTTATACCTTCTTTTAGTTCCGATTATAATCTGTAGATTGTGAATAATAGCAGTACTTATTTGGCCATTTTTTTGTGTGTGTGAGAATTAAATAAGATGCTATAGGTCAAGTACTTCATGAAAAAAATATTATTTACTATTGTTTTTCTGCTTAATGTGGATTTGAGTATACAATGGAAATGTCTGTCTTCCAAAATACTCTTCAGTGTATATCTTCTATATCTCCCTTAAACAGTAGTACCTCTTTGAATCATTCAAATCATTTTCCTCCCTCTCTCCTGTCACTTATATAAATGCTTTCCAGATCTGAAAAGGTGAATAAGAAATTTCACTACACTGATGCCTTTCAAATTAATTTCTCAGATATATTTTGCTTTCAATGGATTCCTTAAAAGTTCTAGCTCCTCTTTCTGTTTAAGATTTAGCCAACTTCATTGTTTTGGGGGGGACACTTCAGTATACTGAGTGCAAGATCTGCAAATAAAAACAACTCGTGGGGTAAAATAAACGGTATTTTAAAATATCTTCACAATTATATGGTGCAGTAGTCTTTCTATTACAATTACAGCAAAAATAAGGTAGAGGATTGGGTTAATAGTAACTTAACACATAGTCCAAATATAAAAACTCTGTGTATTGAATCATTAATTCAAATATTTAACTTAATAATTTACTTTCAGAGACATTTTCATTTCTGAAATGTACAATGAACACTATTCTCTTGAAAGGCACATAAATGCCTTGACTTAAGCATTATACAAGGTACCCATGTAACAAAAACACTTGTATCCCCTTAATTAATGTTTTGAAATAAAATAAATAAATAAATAAAATCACTTCGCATAGTTTCATTGGTTTTTAGCAATTTAATTATGATGAGGTTGTCAGTACGTGTGTGTCTGTGAGAGAAAGAAAGAGATGATTTGTTCTAGATTTTATTGAACCTCTTGTATTTGGACGTTTAAAACTGTCATGAGGTTTGGAAAAATTCTATCATAATTTCTTCAAATATTTTTATCTGCACAAATCTCTTTCTCTGTTTATTCTTGTTCTACAATTGCTCATATATAATACTGCTTGTTTCTGTCATACAAGTTACTGAGACTCTGCTCACTTTTCAGCTCTTTTTTTCCTTTGGGCTTCAGTTTGCATAACATTTATTGTACAATTTTAAAAACTCACTGAGACAGTGGGAATTCTGTAGACTCTAATATATTGTTTCACTATTCAATGAGATTTCATTTTCCATATTGCATTTTACATTTATAGAATCTCCATTTAATTTTTTCTTATTGTTGGTTCCAATAACAGGTTTGAGATTTTCTATATGTTCCTTTTATATATTATACTGAGGTTTTCTTTTAAATCCTTGAAGATATATCTAATAGTTCTTTTTTTTTCCAGTTTCACTCCACCTTTATTTCTATTTGTTTTTTATTTCAGCATATTACAGGGGTACAAATATTTAGGTTACATATATTGCTTTTGCCCTGCCTGAGTCAGAGTTTCAAGCGTGTCCATCCCCCAGACGGTGCGCAAAGCACCCACTAGAACCCAACCCTCCTCCCCCTCCCATCATATTGGTATTAATAGTTCTTTTAAACTCAATTTTTTTGGACTAAGTCCACTATTTTTGTTGTTTCATATTCTTCATTTATTGGTTTGTTTTCACACGTGGTACTGAATCACATTTTCTTGCTTCTCTGAATGCTTAGTAAAATTTACTTATTTATTGTCTGCTGGCCATTACGGATGCTATATTTTTAAGACTTTGAAGTTTGTTTATTTTAATTAATACAGTATTTAGTTCTGTTCTGGCAGCAGTTGCTTTACTGGAGGATTAACTTTATTTTTTTTAGTTTTTTTTTTTATTTTAGCTTTGTTAGGGGGCACCTAGAATAACCTCTACTTTGGGGTCAAATTATGCATTCCAAAATGTATGAGCTATCTATGTTCTCTGTTGAATGCCTGGAGATTTTTTTTTTTTTTTTTTTTTGAGACAGAGTCTCACTCTATTGCCCAGGGTAGAGTGCCATGGCATCAGCCTAGCTCACGGCAACCTCAAACTCCTGGGCTCAAGCAATCCTCCTGCCTCCGCCTCCCTAGTAGCTAGGACTACAGGCATGTGCCACCATGCCCGGCTAATTTTTTCTGTATATATATTTTTTAGTTGTCCACCTAATGTCTTTCTAATTTTAGTAGAGACAGGGTCTTGCTCTTGCTCAGGCTGGTCTCAAACTCCTGAGCTCAAATGATCCACCCACCTCGGGCTCCCAGAGTGCTAGGATTACAGGCGTGAGCCACTGCACCCAGCCTGCCTGGTGCTTTTAATGAAGTTTCTTCAGTCGAGAGTTCAGAAATCATACTTTTCTTGTGCTGTATGAAGTGCAGTATCTCTTTGGCTCACATAAACCTGGTGGTTATTTTTCTTCAGCTATTGTACTTTGCCAGTATATTCTCAACCTTTGAATGCACATTTTAGTTTTTACCCCAAATTTAAGAGTACCATGAAGATTTCTGAAGCTCCTTTTCTTAATAGTTCCCATCTCTAAAGTACCCTGCCCTCCATTCCCACCATCTCAGTGGCCCTGAACTCTAATCTCTGTCTTGTCAGCTTTGTGAGACCTCTGTGTACTGTTCAGTTTCCACTTCCTTTGCTGCAGTCAAGAAAACACATCTGGGCATAATATTGGGGCTTAACTCTCATTACTTCTTTTTCTCAAATGGCACAGTCTTGAGTACAACTCTAAAAAATTACTTCTTGCATTCTGTTCAATTTTAAATTTGTTTTCAGTAATAAAGTTAGTCTAGAACAAGTTGTTTCATCATGACCAGAGATGTAAGTCCCTATTTTAAAATTTATACTATGTTAATATCCTTTGAAACAGTTCTTCATATTCTATTCTCTTCCATTGAAAAATCAATCACATCTACCACCATCACATTGATCCATTGACCAAGTGTATAGGTCACCATCCGCTTAGCCTAATACTCATTGATGGAAGTAAGGTGTTATTGTCTTTCCAAGAAATGTTTCCTGTTTTTTTTTTTTTTTTTTTTCCATACTGGTTTGCCTGCAATTTGGTGCTGCATTCACTTTGTTCAGATGTTAATCTATTGGTATGTATTTTTTTGGAGACATTTCGTAATGAAAATTTTGACTTCTAAACTACTTTGGGTTTTCATATAATACATATATATATACACACACTCATGCATGCATAGCATATAAATCTTTTGTAGATATTTCACATTCTACAGAGAATTATCTTTTCACATTTACAATAATTTCAGATTGTAATAAAGTGCGAGATACTTAAGAATTTTTTTAACTCAGGATTTCATACATAGGCCTACAAGCCAAGGAAAGAGGCCTCAGAAGACACTAATTCTGCTGACATCCTGATCTCAAACTTCTAGCTTCCAGACTTCCAGTTCCAAAATTGCACTGGCTTCTCTCCCACTTTATTCCAGCAAAAAACCAAAAACAAATATACAGCTTTGAGATGTTCTCCAGCAACAACCTGGAGCTCACATTTGAGGATGAGACAGTTGCCAGGGTCACAGAGAAGTGGAAGAACTCTGAGCAGATGGTTCGAGACGGGACTTCTGCATCACCCCTCCCCCTATCTTCCAGACACCAACCACATGGAAAAATCCCCCTTCAGCTCATGGTTCCTTCTTGGAAAAAGTGAAATTGAGGTGATCAACTAGCTTTCCCACCTTCCTGGACTCCTTGGTGGGAGACCTACACTTGCTTTAACTCACAGCTAGTATTGTGACTGCCTGAAGGGAGAAACTTCCTAGGGGACAAAGACAAATGGGGAAGGTGGGACTCCTATCTCCAACCTGGAAAGAAAATACAACTTGCTTTGTATCTCTGCCAAAAGAAAGGTCCAGTAAGAGTTGCTGTAGGAGGCACATAGCCCAGATCCCGTGGGCACAAACCCCTAGCAACTCCAGGGTTGTTGCACACTGCTGGGCTAATCCTTTTAGGACCTCCTCATTTGAGACCAGTAGTGCTCTGACCATTTCCTAGAGAAGGGAATTTGGGCTTAAGATACCACCTAGAGCTGAAAAGGAAGCAATAATCAAACAGTAAAGATTTGCTAAGCAAACACATTTTTTAAAAAACTGGACAGAGAAAACTGAAAAAAATAAATAATCCTTCAATGTAAAGACATAGGTGTATTCCACAAGAAACAACAGCAAACAAGAAACCACGATCTCTTCAAAAGGACAAAGAAAAAATCCAGTGACCAGCTCTAATGAGATGGTGATTTGTGAGCTCTCTAAGAATTCAAAATAGCAGTTTTAAGGAAGGGTCTTCAAGGATCTTCAAGGGTCTTCAAGATAACACAAAAAAAACAATTCAGAAATTTGTCAGAGAAATTGAACAAAGAGATTGCAATAATAAACAAAAACCAGAAATTTTATAAACAAGTATATTTGCTGAACTGAGAAACTCTTTGGTGTCTCTCAGCAGCAGAATGAACCAAACCAGGAAAGAAGCAGTGAACTTGAAGATTGTCTATTTGAAAACACATAAAGGAGAAAAGAGCAAAAAAAAAAAAAGAAAAGAAATAAAAAGTAATGAAGACTGCCTATAAGACATAGAAAATTACTGGTTGGTTTTCAAGACGGAGCTGACCAAGAGGAGCAAGGGGTAGAAATCTTATTCAAGGAAATAAGGACTGAAAACTTTCCAAAATTTATCCGCTGGTAAAATGAAGTACATGGACAAACCCAGAATACTCTATTACTATATTTGTGGCATGCAATTCATATATAACTCTAATATGAAACCCAAAAGATGAATCTATCAAAACCAGTAATAGCTACTACAACCTATTAAGAGATTCAAAAATATGTAAACTGAGACAACTAAGACTCAAAATGTGTGGGAGGGGATGTAGTTAAAGTGTAGAATCCTTGTTTTTGTTTTTATCTTTGTTTCTGTTCTTTTATTTGTATTATAAGTTGCCATCTTATTGACATAACTTATTATACCTATAATATGTTTTTTGTAAGGCTATTGGTAACCACAGTGCAAAACCCTATAAAAGATTCACTAAAAATAAAAAGCAACATACTATCTGAGAAATTCAGTTAACCACAAAGGAAGACAGAAAGGAAGAAAGAAGTCTCAAAACAACCAGAAAACAAGTAATAAAGTGGCAGTAGTAAATTCTTGCTTATCACTAAGTGTAATCAATAACAACACTGAATGTAAATGGTCTCCATTTTCCAATTGAAAGGCATAGAGTGGCTGAATTGGTATAGAAACAAGATCCAACTACGTGCTACCCTCAAGAAACCAACTTCACCTATAAAAACACACGTAGACTGAAAACAAAGGGCTGGAAAAAGGTATTCCATGTAATTATAAACCAAAAAGGAGCAGGAGTAGCTATAATCATATCACAAAAAATAAACTACAAATAAAAGACTATAATAAAGGCAAAGAAGGTCACTATATAAGGGTAAAGGAAGAGGATGTAACAATTATAAATATCTGTTCACCCAACACTGGAGGTGCCAAATATATAAAGGAAACATTAATAGATATAAAGGGAGAGATAGACTGCAGTATAAAAATAGTAGGGGATTTTAACACCCCACTCTCAGTAATGGGCAATCATCCAGACAGAAAATCAACAAGGAAACAATACAGTTAAACTACATGCTAGAACTAATAGGCCTAACTATTAATAACACTTACAGAACTGACATTCATCCAGCTGCTTCAGAATACAGTCTTTTCTTCAGCACATGAAATATTTTCCAAAATAGACTGCATCTTAGGCCACAAAACAAGTCAGTACAAATTCAAAAGAAATAGAAATCATATCAATTAATCTTTTCCAATTACAATGGAATAAAACTAGAAATCAACAACAAAAAGAACCTTGGAAAATACACAATCACATGGAAATTAAATAATGTGCTCCTGAATATTGACCCCGAATCAATGGATCAATAAAGAAATTAATCAGGAAATTTAAAAATTTCTTAAAACAAATGAAAATGGAAATAAAACATACCAAAATCGATGGTATATAGCAAAAGCTTTACTAAGAGGGAAATTTATAGCAATAAACACCTATACCAAAACAGTAGAAAGACTTTAAATTAACAACCTAATGATGCACCTTAAGGAACTAGAACAACAAGAGCAAAGTAAACCCAAAATTAGTAGAAGGAGAGAAATAATAAAAATCAGAGCAGAAATAAATGAAATAGAGAAAAAACAATACAGAATATCAACAAAATGAAAAGTTGGTTTTTCAAAAAGGTAAACAAAATCAACAAAATTTAGCTAGACTAAGAAAAATGAAAGATGACCCAAATAAATAAAATAAAAAACAATAAGGAAGACATAACAAGCAAGACCTCAGAAATACAAAAAGTCGCTAGAGGCTACTATGAACAACTATACACCAAAAAATTTGAAAACCTTGAAGGAACAGATTAATTCCTGGACGAGTACAACCTACCAAGATTAAACCATGAAGAAATAAAAAACCTCAACAGACTACTAATGAGTAATGAGATCAAAGTTATAGTAAAAAGTCTCCTATCAAAGAAAAGCCCAGGACCTGATGCATTCACTATTGAATTCTACCAAACATTTAAAGAAGAACTAATACCAATTCTACTCAAACTCTTCAAACACTTTGAGCAGCATGGAATATTTTTAAACTCATTCTGTGGGGCTAGCATTACCCTGAAAAGGATACAAAAAAGAAAAAAAAAAAAAAGAAATAAAGAAAGAAAACTACACGTCAATACATAGATGCAAAATCCTTAAAAGAAAATACTGGCAACATATTAAAAAGATCACGAGCCATGATCAAGTGGAATTCATCTCAGGGATGCAAGGATGGTTCAGCATACATAAATCAATAAACATATTACACTGCATTAACAGAATCAAGAACAAAAAACATACGATCATTTCAATAGATGCTAAAAAATTGTTTTATGAAATTCAACATCCTTTTATTTAAAAAACCCTCATCAAAAGGGGTATAAAAGGAACATACCTGAAAATTATAAAGGCCATCAATGACAAACCCATGGCTAATATTGTATTGAATGGGGAAAAATTGAAGGTCTTTCTTCTAAAGACTAGAAAAAGACAAGGTTACCCATTTCATCACTATTATTCAACATAACACTAGAAGTCCTGGCCACAGCAATTAGGCAAGAGAAAGAAGTAAAAGGCATCCAAAATGGAAAAAAAGAAGTCAAATTGGCCTTGTTTGCAGATGACATGATCTAAGGCCTAGAAAAACCTAAAGACTCCACCAAAAAACTATCAGAACTGATAAACTAATTCAGTGAAGTTGCAGGATACAATATCAACACAGAAAGATCAGGAGCAATTATTTATGCTAATAGCAAAAAACCCAAAAAAGAAATCAAGAAAGCAATCCAATTTACAATAGCTGCAAAAAATATAAACTATCTAGGAATCAACCTAATTTAAAAAGTGAAAGATCTATATGAGAAAAACTATAAAATTCTGATGAAAGAAATAGAAGAAGACACACAAAAAAATGGAAAGCTATTTTATGTTCACAGGTTGGAAGAATTAATACTGGTAAAATGACAGTGCTATCCAAAGCAATTTACAGATTCAATGCAATCTATATCAAAATATCAATGAAATTTTTCACAACAATAGAAAAAAGGATCCTAAAATTTATATGGAACTACTAAAGACTCTGAATAGCCAAAGAAGTTCTGAGCAAACCCCCCGCCAAAAAAAAAAAAAAAAAAACAAAGCTAGAGACATCATACTGCCTGACTTCAAAATTTAGAAAAAACTATTAATATAATAACCTAAACAGAATAATACTAGCATTAAAACAGATACATGGACCAATAGAACAAAATAAAAAACCCAGACATAAAGTCATCTACTACAAAGGCATCAAGAACTTATAATGGGAAGAGTATAGTCTTTTCAATAAATTCTTTTCAAAAAGAATATAATCTTTTCCAGTTCTGGGAAAACCAGACAACCATATGCAGAAGAATAAAGTAGACCCTTATCCCTCACCATATATAAAAATCAAATCAAAATAGATTAAAGACTTGAACCTAAACCCTGAGTCTATGAAATTACTAGACAAAAACATTAAGGAAATGCTCCAGGACATTGGTCTGGGCAAAGATTTCTTGTCTAGTATCTCAAAAGCACAGGCAACCAAAGCAAAAATAGACAAATGGGATTACATCAAGCTAAAAAGCTTCTGCACAGCAAAGGAAACAATCAAGTAAGAGAAGAGACAACCCACCAAATGAAAGAAAATATTTGCAAACATCCATCTGACAAGGAATAACCAGAACATGTAAGGAGCTCAAACAACTCAATAGCAAAAAAGTAAATAACCTGGTTAATAAATGGACAAAAGATCTGAACAGACATTTCTCAAAAGAAGACATACAAATGGTCAACAGATATATAAATAAATGCACAACATCACTAACCATGAGAAATGTGAATCAAAACCACAATATAATATCACCTCATCCCAATTAAAATGGCTTGTATCAGAAAGACAGACAATTACAGATGCTGGCAAAGATGTGGAGAACCACTGTTCCTCATAGATGTGGGGAACCCTCATACACTGTTGGTGGGAATGTAAATTAGTAAATGAAGAACAGTACTATGTTTTCCATTATGGAGAACGGCATGGAAGTTCCTTAAAAAACAAAAGAAACAAACAGAAAAAACTAAAAATAAAACTTTCATATAACCCAGGAATTCCAATACTGGGTATATATCCAAAAGAAAGGAAATCAATATATCAAAGAGATGTCTGCACTCCTATGTTTATTACAGCATTATTCATAAAGGCTAAAATATGGAATCAACCTAACTGCCCATCGTCAGATGGATGAAGAAAATGTGATATGTATACACAATGGAATATTATTGAGCTATGACAAAGAATGAAACCCTGTCATTCGCTGCAACATGGATGGAACTGGAGGTCATTATGTTATATGAAATAAGCCAAACACAGAAAGACAAATACAGTGTGTTCTCACTCATATGCGGGGGCTAAAAAAGTGGATCTCATGAAAACAGAGACTGGATTGGTGGTTACCAGAGGCTAGGGAAAGTGAGAAGAGTAGAATGGGAAAATAAGTAATAAAAAGGTATTTATTCTTGTAAAATATCAGTAGCATGACAGATTTTTTTTATAGCATTCTGTTTAGGTTGCTGTAGAAAGTTGGGGTTCAATGTGTGATTATTATTTTTTTTAAATGCTTTGTAAAATATCTTATTCACATAAAACTGCTGGGGAGCAGATGGGGGTGAAATCTCATTGAGCTATTGTATTCAAATAGCAGAGATTACAACAGAAGCAGAATTATCCCAATTATGTTTTGTCTTTTGTTTTATTTGGTAATATATTTGAATATATATTTCTTCTCCATTTTTTTATTTATAAATACCCAACTAACTCCCCCACTTCCCTCCCTGGCCCCACCTCCTGTTCCCATTTGTGATATGGTAAATGAGATATGATTGTATTTTCTACACTTCTCTTGGCTTCTTGTTTCTCAAATTTTGGGAAAAAGCAACCTAAAGTGCACATTCAATAACAAGATTATTATGGTGAGCATTGTATGTTTATCAGATTTTTTGCTGCAATGTAAATGGTTATTTTCTAAATGTATGGTTTTATCAGTACATAAGGAAATCATATTTTAGGGGGATAAAGACAGATTATTATATTATTTTAATACCTTAACCAACCTAATGATATAGGTCCATTTTATAGGTTAAAAACCAAGTTAAAGTATAGAGAACATGCCATGCTTTGAAGTTTTTAAAAAGGAACTTTATAATAAGTTTCAGAATTATCAATAAAAGTAAGATTTGTCAATAACCATCATAAATATTCATTATAGTGTTACATAAAAAGAAGGCAATGATTTTTCATAATTTAACAGCATTTCCTAACTTTTCAGCTTTTAAACAATAGAGATTAAAGATAAAAAAATGAAAAGTAAACGGCTTTTTATGATATGTGTACATGGGTATGCATAACCACACATACACACATACTCACGATATCTGAACTTTTTGTAGAAGTTAGTAATCATAATTATATTGGCTATGTTGACTCAACACTGTGGAAGCTGAATATTTCATACTTATGGAAATGCCTAATGCAAACTGCACATGTTCTGTGTTATTAATGAATGTGTGAAATAAGGGATTGGAAAATGTAAAATATTCCCATAAAGTATGCAGGGGCAGGTGGTTTATTTGTCCATGAAATAAATCTTTAATTAGTGCTCTGGAATATGATTTTGCAAAACGGTGTTTGTTCCTTATTTCTTACCACTGAAAGAAAATACCACAAAAATATCCGTCTTAATCCCCCTAAAATATAATTTCCTTATTTACTGATAAAACCATACATTTAGAAAATAATCATTTAGTTTGCAGCCGAAAAAATCTGATAAACGTACAATGTTCACCATAATAATCTTATTACTGAATGTGCACTTTAGATTGCTTTTTCCCAAAATTTGAGAAACAAGAAGCCAAGATAAGGGTAGAAAATACAATCATATCTCATTTACCATATCACGAATGGGAACAGAAGGTGGGGGCAAGGAGGGAAGTGGGGGAGTTAGATATGCAAGCAACACAAAGCTATAGCCTAAGAAGTAAACAAGGTAGTTATAGCTCCTAAAGAATAAAGTCAGTTTGTGTTTTTGAAACGTGACAGATGATTTCAGTGAAATCTAACAACAACAACAAAAAAAGGATATCTCAGAAGGTTAGAAAGATACAGCTATGTATAATCTAGAAACATAGCAGGCAAAATGGAGAAAGGAAGGTACAGTAACCGTTAGCACAAGCAATTGTGGAAATAAGTAGCAAGAATTCATTCATGGCATAGAGACACAAACAAGATTATCAAGATAGGTCTCCGATTTCGAGCTGGGCTTGCAGGAAGATTGTCAAATAGCCCTAACCATTGGATCGTAGGAATATGGGCATTAAATCACGCAATCTTTGAAGTAAAATGATTCTCATTGGCATTGAACCCAAACTCTCAGATTCACGGTGTTCGACCATTGATTTTGACTATAGGACCTCCAACAGCTATGACATGAGTCACAAGTAATTTGTTACTGATATAAAAATTAAAAAATACAGAAAATATTGAGGGAAATAGTTTTGAACTCATTCATATAAAAATGTTAATCTGTTTTTCTCTCAGTCCAATTTGCTCTTAGGAGTAGGAGAACTAGGATTCGAGTTGGGTAGAGGTACCAGAAATGCCTGTGGCAAGTAACAAACAAGTGAGTCATTTCTGAGATGTCATGTGAAGGAGGAAAAAAGGCCACAATGCTGTGCTTTAGAGAAGAGAAGTAAGATGCTAAAGAAGCTATGTTAGCATCTGGTAAACAACCATAGCTGCAAACACTCACCAATCAATGTTTTTAAAAATATTAACATTTACTTGAAGCAGGTGCTATAATTGTGTAACAAAGTGAACAACATAATCTCCTTTCAGGAATTTATGATCTATTTAAAAGGTAGGAACCCGAGGAGATGTGATCAAATTTTCCTTGTTTCTCAATGCATTCCCATATTCTTATAGCATCCTAGGGATTTTGCAGACACGGAAACTTTGCTGATTATTGGTGATGTGATAAGGAGACAAAGCAAGTGACTTGAATTCTGAAGATAAAAAGAAATAAAGTACAGTCTAAATGTTCAGCCAACTCACTAATCTGAAAGAATAGATAGAAAAGCAAGCAGAAGTGTGGCCAAATATCCCTAGCCATATGGCCTCAAGAACTTTAATTTCCTCATTTGTAAAATGGGAATAAAATTTTTTACATTGTTTTGTTAATCCAAAAACAAGAGATAACCTGGCAAAATTCCTGGTTTTGCCTAGTACGAAACCCTTCACTATGCAAATATATACTTCTATATAAATGTATGCATATAAGATCGAGAGCACACAGTTCAAGAAGCAGCACCTGTGTCCTCCATCCTGAAGGCATTGATATTACCCTGGTGAGAAGCCCAAATAAATTTCCACACCCAGTCAATTATTGGCTTATCTAAGGACATTCTTAATTTACTAGCTCTTTTTCCCTTTGTTCTATAAACTAATGCAGCCCTCTTCTTTTCTTTCATATTTCCTTATTATCCTTGCTTCTTAATTGGCTGCCCATTTCCCCCTATGATAAGGACTTCAAAGTGGAACTAGAAACATAAATGCCATTGTGATATACACACAATAAAATTCTCCTTCCTATAGGCATCCATTGATTTCTATTTAAACTTTATTACTTTGAGGATAATCTTTCTGAGTGTTGTCCCTTTCTTGGGAACTAGATATATAAGTATCCATAAAACATTCATTTGATTAGAATATGCAATAATGAGATTAAGTAAAAGAGGGCAGAAATTTCAAAAATAGAAGATTAAACTACATAAAATTTCAAATGATCTATTTAAAATAATATTTAGAAGACTAGACACTAGGCATTCATTGCTAAATTCATGGTTTTGTTTGTTTACTTGTTTTTGTGTTAATATATGGTTTCTAGTAGAAAAGCCACAGCTTTAAAATAATGTTTTTATATAATATGAAAGAAAATGTTTCACTGTGTCTTAATAGTTAATTTTAAATAGCATAGATCCTTCTATTCCAGTTACTATTGAAGTTTAGGAAATAAGGGGCTATTAATCAGGTAAGTCCCCTAAGACTATGATTTTATAAATCATTGCTATGTAATGGATAATTCAACAGCAGAAGGCAACTAAAGTATAGTGGGATAAAAGAGAGATTTTAAATTTAAATTGCTCTCTACATTTCCCATTATTGTGGAGTCTTAATTTTAGTTCGTTTAACAAAAGTGCAAAGACAGATAAAAATACAATAAAGACTTTCTTTTAATAGAAAATTGTTTCCCCTAATTCATAGAATTTTAAAACTAGAAAAGAACAACTGATTTATTGTACTATGGAATGAAGTAGAGCTCATACAGGTAAAGTGATATGCTCAAAATTACACATATTTTAATTGCTTTAGAAAAATGAAAACTAGAATTTTCCTTATTTTCAATTCTAGGGCCTTTCCAATATTTACCAAAATGACTCTTACACTGAAAAATTAATTTATATAATATGATAATACAGTCCCCTAATTACATATAACATTTTAAAAATCAGTGATTCTATAGAAATTGTTCAAACCAATTTAAATTTTGCCTACAATAAGAGAGATAAACAAGCTACTGTTTATTGGGATTTGATGGAATTAAAATCTACTTTTTATTATGTGTGATAGAGAATTAATTTTTACAGTACTTTCATATCTAAGTTTCAAAGAAAAAATATAGACTCTGTCAATCAAATCATATGGACAAACAGTAAAATCTATAAATGAGTGATTTCCTTCTATCTATAATATTACAAATATAGTATTTATATATATATATCTTTGTAATTTATAGTTGTTTAGTTTGACAAAAATTGACTTGCACTCATCATTAATTCATCATTAATATATAATTCACATAAGACAGAATGTGTTTGCTGGAAGTGACTGATCAGTCTCCCACAGAAGAGTATTATAAGGGCTGTAAGGTTCTTACAAGCTTTTCAAAAGAGCCTTTCTTCTCTCAAGTTCGGTGTGCTTTATCGATATTAGCTCGTTAATCTTCACAGCATCCTTGCAAAAAAGACAACAGGTACTATCACTGCTCTACACATGGAGTAACAAATAATAGAAAGGTCGACTGCCTTTCCAGGTTGTGGTGAGACAGTCCTGACGCTGAGCACATCTACAGATGCACATATAACTGAGCTAAACACCCCTGCTTTGAGCTTCCCCAGCTGGTTTGATAAGAATCATGGGAGGCTCTTATTAAAATACATATTCAACAAACACATTACAAGAGGGGAAAATGATTAGGAAAAAACCACATATTAAAAGATTTAAAACCTGTAGAAATTAAGTAAATTATGTGATCTTTGTTCTAATCACGATTGAGACAAACTGGAAAAACAGTGCATGTATAAAGCAATAAAAACTTTCAGCAGGGATGCACTATGGTATTTAGTAACTATTAATGGAATTTTAGGCATGATAATGTTATTGTGGTCATGTTAAAATAAGAATCTTGTTTATGGGATACTTTCTGAAATACATATAGATGAACTGAAAAAGATGTCTGGGATTTGCTCCAAAAATCGTATAAGAAGAGAGAGAGCATGATAGTTTAAATCTTATCTTGGTTCATCATGAGTTGATAATTGTTGAAGCTGAGGGATGGCTGCATGTGAGTTCAGTATACTCACCTTTATATTTTTTTATGTTTGAATTTTTCCATCACAAAAAGTTTTTCAAAAGGGGAGAAACATCTGTCCCTGATGAGTCTCTGATTTAGTAGGTTTGCTGTGGGTCCCAAGAATCTTTAGGTTTAACAAGCCCCAGGTGATTCTCATAATGAGGAAGTTCTTGGAAATACTGCCCCTAGTGAGCCATTCTTGAACTTTGAAGACACTGACGTAAAAATCCAAATAGTTTAACATCTGTAATTTATTTACATGCAAATTTTATGTGTAGAATTTTGGGTAATACCTGGTTATTGGAACAAAATAATTTTAAGTTCCCTTCCAAAAGTAAATGACTCTGATTCATTATTTTAAAAAGATAATGAAATAAATTATGTGTTTATGGTTAAAATGTACTCTTTTTTCTTTTTATGTATTGATTACAATGATATTAAATAAAAAAGAAAACAGAAACGCCCAAAGCCCAAAAGTAAAAGCATCCAAAAATCACAGTGACAGGTAAGGGGGGTGGGATTACAGGAAGATGTTTACTTTTTTTTTTTTTTATTGTTTGTTGTTTATAGGGGTACAGATGTTTAGGTTACGTATGT
>RJWJ010000521.1:0-83815 GCA_004363605.1 Indri indri
AGTATCCCAAGAATGGAAAAACAAGCACCACATGTACTCACCATCAAATTGGTAGTAACTGAACAACACATAAGTGTACATATAAGAATAACATCTATTGGATGTCGGGTAGGGAGGGAGGGGGAAGGGGGAGGGGCGAGGGGGAGGAGGGGACGGATATATGCATACACAGAGGGTGCAATGCGCACCCTCCGAGAGATGGACATGCTTGGGACTGGGACTTGGGGGGAAGGGGGGGCAAGGGCAACATACGTAACCTAAACATCTGTACCCCTATAAACAACAAATGATAAAAAAATACATTGATATAACTTCCTAAACAAAAAGACAAGATATCACTGAGTGAAAGAGATCCCCAAATCAGCCTTAGCAGTAGCCTTTCAATTAAGTAACCAGAAGCAAAGCATTCCTGAGTGGCAGTTTTAAGAAGCTATTTTTGAAAATCAAGTTTTGTTTGCACTTCTATTCATAAAACTACATACTTTCTTGCATGCCAAATCTACAGTAGGTGGTAGGAATTGACCAATTTTTTCCTCCGTTATCCAACAGCATAACACCACCTTGAATGTTAATAGCATCCTTCTATTAATGTGCTTAAAGCCTTTTCAAGGGAATTATTTTTTCAGCAAAACACTCCTCAAACAGGAAGAGCAAGAAAAGGTACTGCTATTCTATTGTTACAGATTGAGATACTGAGGCATACAATTATTTTGTAACTCATTTTGTTTCAGAGATTTTCATTCAAGTAAATCAGGTATCTGACAATGTGAATTTCACAGTATCTATGTTCTTGGCATAATCTGTGTATACTTTCCCAAGTTGCTTCAATTGAGATACATTCAAAATGCATTTTTTGAACTACAAATATAAAAATAGGAGGTATTTATAAATGTTTTATATATTTAATTCACATATATAATTCTATATATATTCAGATGCTTTTTGTCTTTTGCTTTATTTTTCCAAGTTAAAAAGGTATATCAAATATTCCTTTACACATGATTTATATTAGTGCTAGTTTTAACTTTTTCAACTAAACAAAATGAATATGACAAAATCAATCAGTTTTACCAAAAAGTAACTAAGATTTTTCACCTTCAAAAGTTGCTAAGCTGTCTTTCTATAAATTTTGCAAATGTGTATTTCCAGATTTGACAACCCAAAATTTACTTCTAAATGTATGATTTCCTCTAGAGAGGAGGTACCAAATATAGCAAGAAATTTACATGTGTATAGTTTATTTTTTTCAATGCACATCTAAGTTCCTGTTACCAGGACATGCAAAGCATGTATAGCACATGCACACAAAGGAACATAGAATACTGGAACTGAGGGAAAGTGAGACATCCTAGACTCTCCCTTTTTAAAGATGAGTAGCCTGATGCTCAAAGAAGTGAACAACATATCAATGAAATAAGCTAGGTCAAGTAATCATGTAAAATGGAAAAAAGATATACCAGACCCAACTAGGGCATGGAGAGAAGAAAACTACGAACACATCAGCAACACTGGAAGGAAGTAGAACCTTGGGAAAAGAATCTGAGATAATAAACAAGAAAATGGGATGTAGTCCCAATTTGTTAATAAATAGCTGAGAATATCCACATCTCTTGTGTTACTTTACCTGTAAAATGCAAATTATTGTACCAGAATATTCAGTGTCACTGGGGTTCAGATGTCAGCATGTGAATGTGAATGTGAGTGAGCTCTTGCTCCTAAAGAATCAGGGACCCTCCTCTTGAGGATCATATCCCTATCTACCTTGGTCTTTCTTGTGTCAGTTTTCTGTCATTTGCAGAACTTGTTTAAGGAGTTCATATTTCCACTACCATCTGAAACCCTGAGACTTCAAGGACACCTAGATATGAAATAAACCAGTCATTAACAAAGGTATCTTATGCCTCTGTTTTTCATGTCACATTCTTAAAACCACAACTGATATCAGCCACAACTGCTGTGAACAGCTTCTTACAAACTCAATCTCCCCTCTGCTGTGTGCATCATTTCCAGCTGCAGGAATCCACTTGTTTGCCAGCAAGTGCAGGCACAAGTGTAGGGTTAAGGCTGCCAGAGGCAACACTCAACCAATAGTGGATGAAAGCTGGTGGATAACTGCTCCAGTCTCCCACCCTTCAAGTGTACAGTTTGGAGTAACATTTTATGCCTTTCTTAGATCCTGGAAGAATGGAGCCCTGATTGACCAAAGCAGTGACCTCCATATTGGCTTTTCATCCTTCTCATCATTTCCTGTTTTTCTCCTCCCATTTCCTTCCACCTAGCCATAGGATCACCTAACATGCATGCACCAACCTTGCCTCAGGTTCTGCTTTGCTAATTCTGTGCTTAATTTTTTGAGGAATTGCCATACCATTTTCCATAGTGGCTGCACCATTTTACATTCTCACCGGGAACATATAAGGATATGTACATCTTCACAAACATTTATTATTTTCTTTCTTTCTTTTTTAAATAATAGCCATCCTAATAGTATAAAGTGATATCTCATTGTGGTTATGATTTTTATTTCCCTAATAATTAGTGATGTTGAACATCTCTTCATGTGCTTATTGGCTATTTGTATTAATTTATCTTCTTTGGAAGGGTTTGGGTCATAATCCCAAAAGACATAATCCAGCACACCATAATACCAAATGTTGAAACCCCAAAAGATCAAAATCCCTAAAGTCTACATTCATAAAGTCTAAATCCCGAAAGTATAAAATCCCTAATGTCTAAAATTCTGAAAATCACAGTCACAAAAAATTAAAATCCTGAGTGTTGAAATCATGAAAGCTGAATCCTGGGGAAGGGATTAGTGTGTTTCTGGTTGTACACAGGATAGTTACATGTTAGTTATGTCATATTAGACAGAACTAGTACCTTGTTATTGTCTTTATTTAAATTTGTTGGAAAATTCAGATGAGTGGATTTACCATACAATAATGCAATGATGAAAACTTCATTTTAAAAATGCACCATTTGTCTGCATTGACATTCCTTCCAGCTGATGAAATTCCTGGGGCTTTTAATGAATTAAAACAACATTTGCCTGAAAAAGCCAGTGAAGTTACTGACTGGTTTGAAAATAATTATTGGCATGACAGGATAAGAAGACACTTATGCAATGGTGCTGCTATTTGATCACCAGTATTGTTTCTGCCAAATTTGTGTTTTGTATATGAGTACATGTGGACTGGATTTCCACAGAACCAAATCAACATAGAAGCACAGCACAGAAAATGGAAAAACTTAATAGGAAATGCTCATATCAGTGTATATTGAATCATAGAAGAATTTCAAAAAGAGCAGTGTCACATAGAAAATGAAGGAAATGTATTCTTTGAAAACAGCCATGCCCTAAATGATAAAAGCAGCTATTCATTGTGATGCAAGACTTCAAAATACAGTCAATGATCATAAAAATCAACCAGCTCTTATGGACTTCCTTCATGCAATTGCTCATAATCTATTCCTGTAATAAACTTTTTCGTATGTTGAATTTTTTTGTTGTTTTTACTTTTTTTAAAGTTTTTTACCCACAATTTCTAATTGTCAGTATTACTTTTCACAATTTTCTATGCTATGTATTTTATCTTCACATCATTTCCAATACTGGAGGTATAAGTTGTGGAGAGAGTTCAAATTCATTTTACACATTTTTTTCAAACTTTTTTTATTCGTACAAATTTATGTAGTATATGTACAATTTTATTACATGCATAGATTGTGTAGTGGTCAGGTCAGGGCTTTTAGAGTATACATCACCCAAGTAATGTACATTTTACCCTTAACTAATTTCTCATTATGCACCCCCTCCCACCCCCTCACCCTTTTGAGTCTCCATTGTCTATTATTTCACTCTCTATATCCACGTGCGCATATATTTAGCCCTGAACTGTAAGTGAGAACATATAATATGATATTTGCCTTTCTGTACCTGGCTTGTTTCACTTAAGATAATGACCTCCAGTTCCATCCATGTTGCTACAAAAGACATGATTTCATTCTTTTTTATGACTGAAGAGTATACCATTGTGTAAATATACCATATTTTCTTTATCCATTCCTCTGTTGATGGACACTTAGGTTGATTCCATATCTTTGCCATTGTGAATAGTGATGCAATAAACATATGAGTGCAAGTATGTTTTTGATGCATCGATTTATTTTCCTTTGCGTAGATACCTAGTAATCGGATTGCTGGATGGTACGGTAGTTCTATTTTTAGTTCTTTGAGAAATCTCCATGCTGTTTTCCATAGAGGTTATGCTAATGTACATTCCCACCAACAGTGTATGTGTTTCCTTTTCTCCACATCATCACCAACATCTGTTATTTTTTGTCTTTTTAATAGCAGCCATTCTGACTGGGGTAAAAGAATATCTAGTTGTGGTTTTCATTTGCATTTTTTGTAATAATTAGTGATATTAAGCATTTTTTTCTATTTTTAAATTTTTTCCTTTTCCTTTTTAAATTTGTGAAGAACTAACACACAAACATACACATTAGCCTAGGCCTACACAGGGTCAGGTTCTTCAATGTCACTGTCTTCTTTTTTTTATTATTTAATTTTATTTTTTTAATTTTTTTTATTTCTGCATATTATGAGGGTACAAATGTTTAGGTTACGCATGTTGCCCTTGCCCCCTTCCCCCTCCAGTCAGAGCTTCAAGCGTGTCCATCCCCTAGATGGGGCACATCTCACTCATTATGTATGTATATACCCATCCCCTCTTCCCCTCTCCCATCTGCCTGACGCCCGATAAATCTTATTCCTATATGTGTACTTAGGTGTGGGTCAGTGAAACCAGTTTTCTGGTGAGTACATGTGGTGTTTATTTTGCCATTCTTGGGATACTTCACTTAGTAGAATGGGTTCCAGCTCTATCCAAGAAAATACAGGAGGTGCTATATCACTGTTGTTTCTTATAGATGAATAGTACTCCATGGTATACATATACCACTTTTTATTAATCCATTCACGTATTGATGGGCACTTGGGTTGTCTCTACATCTTTGCAATTGTGAATTGTGCTGCTATAAACATTCGAGTGCAGGTATCTTTTTTACAGAGTGTCTTTTTTTCCTTTGGGTAGATGCCCAGTAATGGGATTGCTGGATCAAATGGTAGTTGTACTTGTATCTCTTTGAGGTATCTCCATATTGCTTTCCACAGAGGTTGCACTAGTTTGCAGTCCCACCAGCAGTGTATGAGTGTTCCTGTCTCTCCGCATCCACACCAACATTTATTGTTTGGGACTTTTTGATAAAGGCCATTCTCACTGGAGATAAGTGCTATCTCATTGTGGTTTTGATTTGCATTTCCCTGATGATTAGAGATGTTGAGCATTTTTTCATATGTTTCTTGGCCATCATTCTGTCTTCTTTTGAAAAGTTTCTGTTCACGTCCTTTGCCCACTTTTTGATAGGGTTATTTGATTTTTTCTTGCTGATTTTCCTGAGTTCTAAATAGTTTCTAGTTATCAGCCCTTTATTGGATGTGTAGCATGAGAAAATTTTCTCCCATTCTGTAGGTTGTCTGTTTTCTCTTGTGACAGTTTCTTTGGCTATGCAGAAGCTTTTTATTGATCAGGTCCCATTTATTTATTTTGGTTGTTGCTGTGATTGCCTTTGGGGTCTTCTTCATAAATTCTTTGCCTAGCCTAGTGTGTAGAAGTGTATTTCTGACATTTTCCTCTAGGATTCTAATGCAAATGCAAATGACCAACAGGTATATAAAAATGCTCAACCTGATGTTGAGCATTTTTGTATACCTGTTGGTCATTTGCATGTCTTCTTTTGAAAAGTGTCTATTCATGTTTTTTGGCCACTTTTAATGGGATTATTTCGGGGTTTGTTGTTGCTGTTGAGTTGCTTGAGTTCCTTGTATATTCTAGATATTAGTCCCCTGTGAGATGAATAGTTTGTGATAATTTTCTCCCATTCTACAGGTTATCTGTTCATTCTGTTGATTATTTCTTTTGCTATGTAGAAGCTTTTTAGTTTAATTAAGTCTTATTTATTTATTTATTTATTTTTGTTGCCTATGCTTTTGAGGTCTTAGTCATAAATTCTTTGCCAGGACCAATGTTCAGAAGAATTTTCCCTAGATTTTGTTCTAGTATTTTGATAGTTTCAGATCTTATGTTTAAGTCTTTAATCCATCTTTAGTTGGTTTTTGTGTATGGTGAGAGATAGGGATCCAGTTTCATTCTTCTGCATTTGGTTTTCCAATTTTCCCAGCACCATTTATTGAAAAAGGTGTCCTTTCCCCAATGTGTGTTCTTGTCAACTTTGTCAAAGATCAATCAGTTGGCTGTAAAAATGTGGCTTTATTTCTGGGTCCTATATTCTGTTCCCTTGATCTGTGTTCCTATTTTTATATGAGTACCATGCTGTTTTGCCTTGTAGTATAATTTGAAGTCAGGTAAGGTTATGCCTCCAGACTTTTTTTTTTTTTTTTTTTTTTGCTTAGAATTGCTTTGGCTTTTTGAGCTCTCTTTTAGTTCCATATTAATTTTAGAATTTTTTTTCCTAATTCTGTGAAAAATGACTTTGGTGTTTTTATAGGGATTGCATTGAATCTGTAGATTGCTTTGGGCAATATGTTCATTTTAATGAAATTAATTCTTCTGATCCATGAGCATGGGATGTTTTTTCATTTGTTTGTGTCATCTACATTTTCTTTTATCAGTGTTTTTTAGTTTTCCTTGTAGAGATCTTTCACCTCCTTATTTAAATTTATTCCTGGATTATTTTTTTTTTAATTTTTGGCAAATTTGACTCCATGAAAATGTGTTATCACAATGTTGACTTTTTGTGTAAGCATTGTGTGTATATGTAAAAACACTGAAACTTTCTCAACAAATAAAGAGCTGTCCTTTGTATACATCTACATTTGTAAAAGGTAAAATTTCTCAAGATCTTGGCTCTTTGGGTAAGTGCCTATGCGGTGCACCTATGGCAGTTTCTGATCAGTCTGGTTGTTAGTCACAGCGTTTCAGATGAGTGCAATTACAAAGCTGGGTGCACACAATTACCAACCATAGTGATATACATTTCCTCTTTTGACCTATTTCTTTATAAACAAAGTTCATCTGTGCATAACTGTTATACCCATGTGACTGTAGTTGTTATACCAGAGAGCTTATATTTACAAAAATATGTATATTGTTGTTGTTTCTTTTATTGTCTAAAGTCGTCTATGAAGTGTTCTCTTGTGTTTTTTTATGTTTCTCAAACAGATCCTCTTCAAAAATGTAAATAAATATTTTTATAAAGAATTTTTAAATTATTTTTTCCAGAATTATATTTTTGGGATCTTGATTTTTTGGGATTGTGATTTTCAGGTTTTTAGACTTTAGGGATTTTAATCCTTCAGGATTTCAACATTCAGGACAATGGCTTTTGGGATTGTGTCCTTTCAGATTATTATTGGCTCTCTCTTGGAGAAATGTCTATGTAAGTCCTTTGCTCATTTTTCGATTGGGTTGTTTGTTTTGTTGTTGCAATATAGGAGTTCTTTACGTATACTGGATACCAATCCTTTATCTGATATGTGATTTCCAAATATTTTGTCCCGTCTATGAGTTGTCTTTTTACTTTGTTGGCTAGTGTCCTTTGAAACACAAAAGTTTCAAATTTTGATGTAGTTCAATTTATCCATTTTTTGGTTGTTGTTGCCTGATTTTGTTTTTTTTTTTTTTATTTTTTGAGACAGAGTCTTGCTCTGTCACCCAGGCTGGAGTGCAGTGGCACAATCACAGCTTAGTGCAACCTTCAACACCTGGGCTCAACTGATCCTCTTAACTTAGCCTCCCAAGTAGCTAGGACTACAGGTGCATGCCACCATGCCTGGCTATTTTTTAAAAAGTTTTTATAGAGATAGAGTCTCACTATGTTGTCCAGGCTGGTCTTGAACTCCTGGCCTCAAGGAATCCTCACCTCCTTTTCCTCCCAAATTGCTGGGATTACAGACGTGAGCCACCATGTCTGGTCATTTTTGATGTCTCTGCTCAACATTTTATTCCCAATATCTAGTTCATAGGAGGTGCTTGATAAATATTTACTGAATCAAAGACATAAAAATATAGAATGTTACATAGGTAGAGCCATAGATACAATTGATTATTTTATTCATAGTAATTATGTTCTATAAAGTCTCTGCAAACACTGTATTAGCAGATAACGAACACTTAATTACTCTTAGGGGAATCCAGGGCTAAGTTTTTGCAAGCCTCTGGTCAAAATATTTTTATCAACTGATCAATAAATAGCCTTGTTTTGTGTGTGTTTCTATTTAAGACACCTTATTTAATATGTATTTTTTATTCATCAACATTAAACTTATGATCAACAGCACTATAACTCATATCTGAATGAAGATTATCTAACACATGTATTTTCTCCATAGGGCCTATCATAGCCTTTTTGTACTCAGGAATAGTAGACAGCACTTCAGCGCTGTATTTGGGGGGCATTTTAAATAGCAAAATCACCCCAGAAAGCACAAAAGTGCAAAAAAATATAGCACTAAGTAGATCATGAAAAGGACACTTGTTTGGTATGAGAGCTGAGAGCTGAAACAAGGAGGCAGAGTGTCACTTTGTTCAACTTCAGCTTGGAACATGGGTGACTCAAATTTTGACTACTCTGATTATGTCCACAAATGAAAACAAAAGGACCAAAAGTATTGATTTGGTGGCCACAAATAAATTTTAGCAACTAGGCAAATTTGTAAATATAGTATTCCTGAATAATAAAGACCAACTCTGTGCATGTGTGTGTGTAGACATAGTCACATACATACAGATACAGACATATTCATATACACAAATATAGATACATGGATATAGCCACAGACATTATTATAGACACCAACACATACAGACACAGACATCAATACACATAAACATATAAGTACTCACCAGATTGACAAACATTGACAATACATAATACTGGGAGAAATGGTTAGTAACGATATCTTTCATACAATCTTAATGTGAATAGAAATCACTACAAACATTAGAAAAGGCATGTGGGCAGTTCTATCAAAAGTTTAAGAGTGCATATACTTCACCAAGTAATCCAATTTTAGAAATCTATCCTACAAAATAATCATAAAAGTGAGAAACTTTGTAAGTACAAGCATCTTAAAATCTGGCATTATTTATAATCATGAAAAATGAAAAATAACCAAAACAGTCCTCAAGAGGAACTGGCTAAAATACATTAAGGTCCATCCATACAATGAAATATTGTGCAGTTGTTAAAATAAAATGATCTGCATGTGACAACATGGAAAGAGGCCCATAGCATGTGTGAAATAGATAAAGGAAATTGCATTATGGTATGTAAATGTGAAATAACTTTGTTGAGTCCAAATACATATGTTTATATATTATCTGTTTTGTGAGAATATGTGTTTATTTTATAAATGTAAGATACTTGAAATGATGTTAACAGTGGTTATTTCTCAGTCTTGTGCCGGCTTTTTGCTCTCAGATCCCTCCCTTACCTCTCTCTGCCCTTTTCTACATCACTAGGAACTACATTTCTCCCTGCCCCTTTCCCTCTATCTTCAGGGTAGGTTCAGATATTTGGAGGTAATGTTGGAAGACTAGATGGTGGGAGGAGGAGAGAAGCCATGGTCTTTCTTCTCACTCTCTGTTTTGGGCTTCGTATCCATAACCAGCAACAGCTCCTCTGCTCCATCTCTCTCTAGCCAGGTTTTTCCTTTGTGGCTCCATTTTCCACTGGGTTGACCTATAGTTCCACCTTCCACCATCAGCTCCTGGTGTTCAATAATGTTGCCCCTCCCTTTGTCCCTTCAGCCTAGGTGTGGCAATAGTCTCTGCTTCTGCTAATATCTAAATTGTCTTATTCCCCTTCTTTGGATCTTCAGTTCATCAATTGCCTTTATAAGTTCCTTTCTGAAATCTCCTCTCTTTAAAATACTTACAGTGTATTTGTCAATTACAAAACTAATTAATTTTAAAAGGAATAAATGAAATACCTAGAGTGGCCTCTCTTTTCTGACTGGACACAAGTAATTGGGTGGCAACAAGGGAAAATACTTTCAATACTGTTTGTTACACGAAATAACACTATACTGGCAGTGGGGTTAGGAGAGAAATTTTTAAAATTTTCTACTACTAAACAGAATTTTGAGGGAAATCTACTTTTTACAAAGTAGTCACACAAGAATAAAAGAATTTTATTTCAACCATGAACACTATGCAACAAATTACTGTAGTCTATGGTCATTTGCCATTTTTCTAGGGAAACAAACTTTCCCTAACATTCATTAATGTTTCTTAGTGTAGTTTCAATTCAAACCGGAAGCGAAACATTCTGGTTCTGTTTTGATCTGGGGCAATGCATTTTCATATGGCGTATTTTTCTGTTCCCCAATTTGGTTTATTTTCTAGACTTTCAGAAAAGGTTTACTTATCTACCCATAGAGTGCCATGCTAGATTGGCCAAGATTGAAATGATAGGTAATGTCTGATGTGGGTAAAAGTATGGGAATGCATGGATTTAAATACTTTAATTTGGTATCTTACGAGAATATCTTTAGTTATTGCAACACTATAAATTCTTAGAGAGCAAGGATTATTTCTTCTTTTCTTTTGTAAACCTCAGTTTATTTCACAATATCTAGGACAAAAATCAGGTATTCAAAAAGATAGAGCCTCGATATTCTCTGTATTTCACTAAGATATCATTTTATCCTTGACCAGTAAAGGGATCGCATTTACTCTCTGCTACCTTTAGGCATTAAATAAGCACCTTCAATATTAAAATGGATTGGAATGAGGATATGTCATCCATCACAATTTGAAATATTAAGATATCCCTAGATTTTCAGGCCAAGCTTCTATTCAACCTGTTCTATGAAATATTGCTGACTATCTTGGCCAAAACTGATCTTTCTCTCTTCTGCCTGAATTATTTTTATGGAATGTGTCATAATATACTTTAAATAATTTATACATGTATTCACTCCATTGCCAAATTAAAGGATATTCCTGACACTCAATAGACACAAGAATTGGGTCTAATATATTATGGGATCTCCCAAGCCTAAGCACACTATTTACAAACATAATTTATTTGTTATATGTAAGAAAGGAAGGAATGAATGACCAAGAGAGACATATTAGTCCAGACAAAATGAGTCCAAATCCTGAGGAGTAAAAGTTCTGTGATATTTAATTTAAAAATGCAATATTTTTTAATCAGTAAAATATTTAATCATTTTGGTAGCATGTTTTTTCAAAATTGCATGAATTTTCACATCTTTGTAATGCTGTTAACTCTTTGAAAATATTTTTAGTATCATTATGAAAATGTCACAAAGTGAAAATTGTTATTGCCTCCCACACCTATAATTTCTAAACATGGTTAAAATTATAATAACAGGATTTTCACTGAATTTGGATTATAGTCTATAACAATTAAAACATCATTTTATGATAAAATGAATTTTATATCTGGAGTTGAATATTTTATAAGCATTTCTCTATGATATTATAATATATAATAGAAATAATGATAGTTTTAATATATTGTTTGTCATTTTAAAACATTTTATCTGATGAACTATTAACTAACATAGGTCATTAGCCTGGAAATAAGGAGTACATCCTGGACATCATTTTCCTAATTCTAGCCTGGTATTTGACAAGATTTCTCATGCTATTGTTATGAGCAAGTTGAAGAAATGTAGGCTGGATAAAAATAAAGTTAAGTTAAATTTATCGTGCTTGAACAACAAGATCTAAAGAATATCAATTCCTGAATTGGTCACAATGAAAAGGGAACTCTGATGGTTTGTCCAGTCAACTGTCTTTTATAAATGGACTTGATGAATACATGGACAGAATGCATATTGGTTTGCAGATTGCATGAAGTAAAATATATTTAAAGACAGCAATAGGTTTTTAAGATTTTGATAATGTTTAAAATAATCATAAATCAAGATGTTTAAAAATTTAACTATACTTGGGGTATAACCATTTTGATATTTGGGAAAGGGATTTGACATTGCTTCCATTTTGATGTAAGGTGGTATGGAAGAGCCTCAGGCAGAACTACGTCCAAATACTCATTTTCCACACACTGCTGCCTATGTGAACTTGTGAACTTGGCCAAGTGCTTAACTCCCTAAATGGTGTCTATACGATGGGAAAAACAATTCCTGCTTCATAGGGCTTTTGGAAGAATGGAATAAGTAATGTGCATAGCAAGCAATCATTGATTTACTCTCATTACTGCTGTAATGTAAAAAAATAAATCTAAACACAACCACATGTATTTAGAGTCAAGTTCAAGGGAGCTGATATATGATGGCCTAAACACATCTGGAGACTCATGCCCTGTTCTAAACACCACATATCAGAAGTAATCCTGGAGAACATCCAGAGAAAATCTAGAGAAATTCATTTACATAAAGAAATTTAAGGTAGATATTTTTGTCTTGAGAGAAGAGCCTAAAGAGACATGATAGCTGTCTCCAAATATTTTGAAGTTCTGTATTGTGGAGGAAGTGATATTTTTAGTCAGTCTTGCTCCAAAAGTCAGAAGAAAGACCAATAGTTACAATTTTTAGGAAAATAAATTTAAATTTATAATCTGAGGACCCCCCAACAATGACATCTCTTTACCAGTGGAGCAGGCGGCTTCCACAAGCACCACACTCCTCCTCTCCGATATATCAGGGAAATTATAAATCATATTTACTATGCAGCTGGGAAGGTATTTTTAGATGTGTTATATCACTTAAATCCTCTCTTTAAACCCTGTAAGTCTGCTGTCGCCAAACCCTGGGCTGCAGACCAGTAGGGTCCGTGGCCTGTTAAGAACCAGCCGCACAGCAAGAGGTAAATGGCAGGTGAGAGAGTGAAGGTTCTTCTGTATTTACAGCCGCTCCCCATGCTCACATTCCTGCCAGAGCTCCGCCTCCTGTCAGATCAGCTGTGGCACTGGATTCTCATAGGAGCACGAACCCTACCACAAACTGTGCATGCGAAGGATCTAGGTTGCGCACTCCTTATGAGAATCTAATGCCTGATGATCTGAGGTGGAGCTGAGGCAGTGATGCTAGTACTGCGGAGTGGCTGCAAACACAGATTATCATTAGCAGAGAGGTTTGACTGCACAGAGGCCATAATAAATCAATTGCTTGCAGACACATATCAAAACCCTATCAGTGAGTGGTAAGTGACAATTAACCTGCATGTGATGGCAGGCTTTATAGTGACAAGTGAGCATCTTACTTCAATTGCAAAGCTGCATGTGGTGGCAGGCTTTATAGTGGCAAGCGAGCTGATGTACCTGAATTGTACAGCTGCATCTGGTGGCAGGCCTTAAGTCAGAATCTGACACATATTTCAGTCTGCGCGTGGCCCACCCATTATTTTATTTACCACTTCCATCCACACCTCTTTCCCGCACTGTGTGCTTGTCTCAGTCACAGTTTTGCTAAGCCGACAAGCTAACCCTACCAAAGATAAGTAAAAAACAAACGTTGCTGGAGAGCTTCTTTGAAAAGGGGGAAAGACCCAATGATGAGACAGCAGAAGACTCTAAGACAGCCAACAAAATGAAATCTGCATTTAAAAGAAAATATCAAGAGTCCTACTTAAATTATGGGTTCATTGCATAGGTGATTCACATTCTCCAAGCCTGGTTTATATAATATGTGGCAACTGGCTGTCCAACAAAGCTGTGAAACCTTCAAAACTGCTTCACCACATTGAGACCAAGCACCCTGCATTAAAAGACAAGGCTTTGCCATCCTTGAAAGTGAGGTATCACAAGGATGAAAAAACATGCACCACATGTACTCGCCACCAAATTGGTACTAACTGACCAACATTAAGGTGTGCACAGGGTACTAATATTCACTGGTACTGGTCAGGGGGCAGGTGTCAGGGGGTAAACCCACAACTAATGGAAGCAGAATGCACTGTATGGGGGAGAGACAAGCTTGCAGCCCTGGCTTGGGTGGGGCAAATGCATTACATGTAACCAAAATGCTTGTACCCTCATAATATCCTGAATAACAACAACAAAAAGACAAGGCTTTGAATTTGTCAAATGAAAAAAAAATCATGAACACGAAAAACAGAAGCAATTATTGAAGACTACCACTTCATCAAATGTGTCTGCACTGAGAGCATCGTTCTTAATGGCTAAACACATTGCTAAAGCTAAGAAGCCCTTTACTACTGGTGAAAAGTTGATCCTTTCCGCTGCTGAGTACATTTGCCATGTATTTCTAGTTGCAGTGCAAAAGGTGGCACATGTTTCTCTTTCAGCCAGCACCATAATTAGATGAGTTGATGAAATAGCAGAGAATATCGAGGCACAATTGTTAAAGAGGATTAATGAGTCACTGTGGTATGCAATCCAGGTTGATGAGTCTACCGACGTTAACAACAAGGCAACAATGTTTGTTTTTCTGAGATATATTTTTCAGGAGGATGTGCATGAGGATATGTTATGTGCACTTTTGTTGTCAACCAATACCAGTTGCAGAATTATTCAAGTCTTTGAATGATTACATATCAGGAAAGCTGAATTGGTCATGTGTAAGTACATGCATGGATGGAGCAGCTGTCCTGACTAGACAGCTTTGTGGTTTCACTACTTGGGTCAAGGAGGTCGCTTCTGAATGTGAGTCTACGCAGTGTGTCATCTATAGAGAAATCCTGGCTACCCAAACAATATCACCTGAATTGGACGCTTTGCAGGATGTGATTAAAATTATCAGCCACATTTAAGTATATGCCCTTAACTCACATCTGTTTGTGCAGCTCTATGAGAAGATGGACGCAGAGCACATATGTCTTCTCTTATACACAGATGTGAGATGGCTTTCTATAGGTATATCACTGGCCAGACTTTTTGAGTTACGGGAGCCACTGCAAAGATTTCTTTTAGAAAAGCAGTCACCACTGGCAGCACATTTCAGTGACAGAGAATGGGTCACAAAACTTGCTTACTTGTGTGACATATTCAACCTGCTCAGCAAACTCAATCTGTTACTTTGGGGGAGAGCAACAAATTTGTTCAGGTCGGCAGATAAAGTGGCTGCATTCAAAGCCAAACTGGAATTATGGGGGCGAGGAGTAAACATTGGGATTTTTGACGTGTTTCAAACATTAGCAGAGATTTTGAAAGAGACTGAGCCAGGTCCTTCTTTCTCCCAGCTGGTGATCACCTATGTCAGCTTTCAAAAGAGTTTGAGCATTACCTCCCATCCACAGAAGACCCCCAAACTGGGAAGGAATGGACCAGCAACCCATATGTGAATAAGCCAGATGAATCGACTTTGTCCGTGCTAAAAGAGGATCAGCTGCTTGAGATCGCAAATGACAGTGGCCTTAAAGGTATGTTTGAGACAACTTCAAGTCTCCATACATTCTGGATTGAAGTCAAAGCATAATATCCTGAGATTTCCACAAAAGCACTGAAAAGCCTACTTCCATTTCCAATATCCTATCTTTCTGAAGCAAGGTTTTCTGCAGTGATGGCAACCAAAACTAGATTATGGAGTAGATTGGAAATAAGCAACACTCTTCAGGTGTCACTGTCTCCCATTGTCCCCAGATCGGACTGTCTAGTTGCAAGAAAACAAGGCTCAGGGCTCCCACTGATTCTGCATTATGGTGAGTTGTATAATTATTTCATAATAATAGAAATAAAGTACACGATAAATGTCATGCACTTTAATCATCCGGAAACTATTCCCCTCTGTCCCTGGTCCGTGGAGAAATTGTCTTCCATGAAACCAGTCCCTAGTGCCAAAAAGGTTGGGGACCATGTCTGTAAGTCACGTATTATCATTCCTTTCCCCATTTTTTACATAACAGACTATATTTTATTTGCCCAAAATCACACTGATAATAAATGCCAGGTCCACATTCTCAGAGTCCAAAATGTGTACTTATTTCAGGTCATAAATTTGACTTAGGGATTCATAAACTGGGTGTGAGTTTATGACAAAAAGACAGCTACAGTATCTTAAGAATCATGCATTAATCATCAATATAGTTAAGTTTTCAGGCCACATCCAGTCTGATTCCATTCTAATCCACAAACAATTCTCCCTTTATGTATAGTATATACCCAGCATGGAAATTTATTATTTCCTTTGATTTGTACAGCAATATTGTGAGGCAAGAAAGCGGGTATATTTTGTGCTTGATGTGTAAGGGAACCAAAATTGTGAGAAGCTAAATGATTTAACCAAGGTCACAGAGCTACATAATGACAAAGACAGAGACAGAAACTGGGACTTCTGACTGAACATACTGTGTTTTCCACTACACCAGGTATCGTGAAATTAATTAAAGACGTCCAAAATGGACTAGAATGTGTGGGTACAGATGATTGTTGAAAAAAACTATGAAGTAACCAACGCCCTCATCTATAATTATTTTTGTCAATACTTCTTTATATGCAATATATTTGACAGAATTCCAGATTTATAAAACTGAGAGATAATATTTCAATTAAATAGAAATCTATCTAAATGTTTCTTTAAAGTTTATTAGATAACACAATGTATCTTGATAACACATTCAGTATTTCACATCTCTTGTAGTCAGGCAAAGCTTCCTAATTTATGACCCAAATTCCTGCTGCTCCAGTTTCCATCACGTTCCCTCACGTCCTGCCCTCTATGGAAAAAGAAACAAACACAAAAGCTTCTTGTACGTTTCCTTTCATCTATATAATCATGACTAAATTATTGAAAGAAAGCTTCACTATGCTAAATCTTGCTTTCATATTCTGACATTGTCACCTGTTCTGCTTAGATCTCTCTTTATAACAAAAATACCTTTATTTACTCCATTCTTGCATTACCTGAAAGACAAGGTCATTTGAAACAAATTTTTAATTACTTATGTACCTTCTTTTCTCAAGAATATCAGAAACTGGTAATCATGTTGAAATAACTTCGGCTTCCCTGTGTGACTGTAAATATTTGAGTAATGTGTATTTAGTAAGACCTTTTATTAAAACTGAAAGCTACAAAGGGTCAAACTTCAGTTCCTGTAGTCTCAACTCCAGATGCCCAAAAGAAACTTTCAAGAACTATATTTCAACTATTATGACTGTTTAACAAATTACCCCAAAGCATGATGGGGTACAAAAACCATTAATTATGCTCAAGGATTCTATGGGTCAGGAATTTGGATAGGGTACAAGATGGAAAGCTTGTCCCTAGTCTACAATGTGGAGCTGTAAGATCCAAAAATTGGGGGCTGGTATCATTTGAAGGCTCACTTACTCAAAGGTTTAGTGTTTGATGCTGTTGGCTGGGAGCCTTGAAGCCCTCCATATAGGCTGTCCATATGGTCTCTCTACATGGGCCGGTTTGGGCTTTCTCACAGCATGGAAGCTGGAACCCAAGGGCAAACATCCCAAGAGTGAGAGAACCAGGGTAAACTGTAATATTTTATGACCCAGCCTTGGAAGTCACACGTTATACACTCTATTGATGGAAGCAGACACAAGCCCCTGGCCAGAATCCAAGAGAGGGAATGCCTACTTTTTCACTTCTTCAGTTACAATGTAAGAAGTTAATATGGAAAATGTGTATATATAAGTGAAACCATATTTGGAACATTTCATCCGCCACAATAAACTCACTGGCCATACATTTTACATGCAATAAACATTCATATTTAGCACAAAGATTTCCCATTATATTAAGAGAGCCAGGATAAAGGTCTGGAATCTCATCATCTAGATCAAGTCCAGGTGTGGCTGAAGATCTTCAAGTGTGGTTCCTTGAGTTCAGATCCTCCAGAACATTCTCTCAGTTCAAGAACCTTTACACTAAAAACAAGTTATCTTCCCTCTATATCCCCAATACACAATGGTTAAACAAGTATGGGGTAACCACTATGGACCCTTCAGTTCAAAAATGGGGGATACTGGAGGCACGCAGGAATAACTGGAGTCAATAGTCTATAGCAATTCTGAACTCCAGCCAGGCACCTGTTACTAATTCTTTGATTAGGGCTCAGTTTTACTGTCTAGGAATGATTCTTGGCTCCACCCCCTGGATTCTTAGTCCCACCATCTGAGTCATCCTTTCTTTTCTATAGAAAAGGACCCTGTGTTTCCAGCTTGGTAGTTATTGCAGCTTGCTTCCTACATGCAGATATTAAGGGATCAAATGGCTTCTTTTCATTTTGTACTTTCTCCATCCCTTTCAGTACGAGGTGATATAATTCTTTTAAAATCATCATGGATGCTTATAAATAAATTTATGCTCTACTCCAATAAAAGCCACACCCATAAATCTCTACAAGATAAGCCTTTCTCTACCTTGGATAGAAACAATGCCTGAAAGATTCTTAGACTATTAGTTCTATTGTTTATCAGAGAGACTGAATATTCCCCTCACTTTTTCTTGAGGTCTCACTGGCAGCCTCCTTCAGGGCCATCACATTTCTGTTAACAATTTCTTCAAGGCCCTTGCAAATGTCTGCCTGTCTCCTTGTCCCAAATCCAATACCATATTTTAGGTTTTCATTATGGCAGCTCCCCACCTCCAGGTTACAAGCACCATTGCAATTATTTAATGGTACAATACAAATAACTCCAAAATTTAGTGGTGTAAAACAGCCATTTATTATGCTGATGGATTCAGCAGGTCAAGAATTTGGTTCGGGCTCTCCTGGATATTTCTTTCTCAGGGAGCTATAGTTTGCATATTTGACACTTCAAACCTCATGTTGAAATGCGATGCCCAATGTTGGAGGTGAGGCCTGGTGGGAGGTGTTTGGATCGTGATGGTGGATCCCTCATCAATGACTTAGTGCCACGGGAATGAGTGAGTTCTCACTCTCAGTTCCTGTAAGAAATGGTTCTTAAAAAGAACCTGGCACACCTCTCTCTCTCTCTCTCTCTCTCTCTCCCCACCCCACCATGTGATCTGCAGAGGCAGACTCCCCTTCCCCTTCTGCCTTGAGTGGAAGTAGCCTGCGGCCCTCATCAGAAACAGATGCTGGCACCATGCTTCTTGTACAGCCTACAGAACTGTGAGTCAAATAAACCTCTTTTCTTTATAAATTGCCTAGCCTCAGGTATTCCTTTATAGTAACGGAAACTAACTAAGACACAGAGTTTCTAATATGATTGCAGTTAGATATTGGCTGGGACTTCAGTCTCCTGAAAGATTCTCTGAAACTGGACAGTCCACTTCTAGGATATCTCACTCACATTACTGGCAATTTTGCAGTAGCTATTGGAGAAACGGCCTAGTTCTTCTCTACATGGGTCTGCTTGGGTGTTATCTTAGCATGGCAGCTGGCTTTTCCTAGAGCCAGGGACCCAAGAGGCCAAATCAGAAGCTACAATGACTCTTATTATCTAGCCTTGAAAACAGGATCCTCACATCTTCCATATCCCATTAGACATACTAAACCTGCCCTGATTCAGTGTGGGAGGGTACTACACAAAGGCCTGAATACCAAAAAGTATTCAGCCTCCTCTTGAAGTTTGGCTACCACAAATTAAAAGTGACAAATAAATATTAGATGTGATCTTCCACACCCTCTAGCATATTCAGACATATCTTTGGATTATTTGCATCAGTCAATATGCTATCTCCCTTGCTCCCTCCCTACCCCACTTCCCCTGGGCCCTCTTTACTAACTCATAATCCTATTCCATTTATCTGTCTTCTCATGTCTGCTCAAACATCTTATCTTACAACTAATATTAATATGCAGCTGGAACTGAGAATGATTGTTCTGAACCAGTGCTTCTCAAATACAAATCACCCAAGTATCTAGTTAAATTGCAGATTCTAATTCAGTAGGTCTGGGTCAAGGCTGAGATTCTCCATTTCTAAAAAGCACCCAGGTGATGATGCTGTTGCTTGTCACAGACCACATTTTGTGTTGTTAGGCTCTAGATCAATGGTTCTCTACATTTGCTGCTTATTGGAATCACTTAGGGAGGTTTTAAAAAATACAAATGTCTGGAGTCCCATCTCTAGAGATCCTACTTTAATTGTTCTGCAGTAAACCTCAGACATCAGAATTTCATAAATCTCCCCAGATGATTGTAGTGTGGAAGCAAGTCTTAAAACTGCTACTCCAGACTAAAACTAGGTCACAAATTACAGAAGAATGCTGGTCAATAAGAGTTCCCAGAAACCAAGAGCTCATTGTGATGATGTGTCCTCAAAGGGTGAAAATCTCTTCCCAGGAAGACTGTTCACATTTCCAGGGAAACAATAGAGCTGAGTCATTGGAATATACTTGCTGTTCTAGTCAGCATCCTCTCATGCCTTGCCTGGTCAGTATCCTGTGCCTTGCCAGAGGACTTCATGACTGCTTTCATTTTAAGGCTTTGCCAGGTCTGTCTCTATTCACTTTGAGTGGAAACACACTCCCCACCCCACAAAATAAGTTCTCGGAATACCTAAAACCAAGAAAAGGCAATAGGACTTAGAACATCTTCTGCAATAGAAAGGGTAAAACTTAACAAGCACAAGATTCCCTGAACTGGTTACTTGTCTTAGTCTGTTTGTGCTACTATAATAACAAACCTCAAACTGAGTAATTTATTATAAATTTATATCTCACAGTTGTGGAGGCTAGGAAGTCCAAGATCAAGGGGTTGGCAGGTTTGGTGTCTGGTGAGGGGTCCTATTTCTCCTTCCAAGATGGCACCTTGTTGCTGTATGCTCCAGAGAGGATCAATCCTGCATCGTCACATGGCAGAAGAGTAGAAAAACAAAAAGGAACCTAAGCTAGTTGCCTCTAGCCCTTTAATAAGGCACTAATCCATTCATGAAGGTGGAACCATCATGACTTAATCATTTCCCCAAAAGGTCCCTCCTCTTAATACCACCACAATGCACAGTGGGGATTAAGTTTCAACATGAATGTTGGAGGGGACATCTTCATTCGAACTGTAGCATTTCCCATATACCTAAATCATACTATGCTAATAGTTTTATATGCATTATCTCATTTATTCCTCACCAAAACACTTTAAGATGTGAGTTATCCTGTTTTACTGATGAGAAAATTGAAATTCAGGTAGGTTTACTAACAAGACCAAATCAGCTTGCTCAAAAGTGATAAAAATCTCTATTTCTATTTGATTTCAGAGTCTAGTTTCTTAACCTGTATGTTGTAATGTGTTCCCAATATTTAAGTAAATATTTGTTTGATAGCTGTAAGTAGAGATGGACATATTTCATTTCCTACATGAAAACTATGGAAACTTTGATAGAATACTATGTTGATTCACAGGAAACTAAGATAATTTTCAAGGTTCTATCTTGGAGGTTGTGCGGATGTTGGTTTTTGTTAAATAAAATCCAAGCTTTGAGTGGAGGTTCAAGCTAGTGGGAGAAAGGGAAGAGAATGACTTGCATTTGTCGTATCTTGAGTTTGAGGTTCTGACTTCACATATGCAGTTGAAGTTGTCTAGCAGTCACTAACACACTTAGAACCAGATCTCAGAAGTGAATCATGAGAGTTACTGGCTTATATATCGTGACTGAAAAGATATGGATGAATAACCTGTGAGAATCTACCCGGCCTGAAAGACAAAGTGATCCACAGACAGATTACAAACCACATCTTCCAAACGTAAAGGCAGGCTGAGAAAAAGGAATCATAAAAACGACAACAAGGTTTAAAGGAAAACCAGGGTTTGGTGACATGGGAGCAGAGAGTGTATACGTGCTCAAAATTGCAGTGAACCACTGTGCTGATCTTGTACCATGTTCAAGGAAGGGAAAGAGAAAAGTTTACCTTTTTAGAGGGAGTTTGCAACGGAAATGTGGGAGACCCAAATATTATAAGCACCTCACAAATCTATATCTGTGCCCCTTGAGATCTGTACCCTCCTCCTAGATTTGAGCAAGACCATATTACAGACCAGGAAACAAACACAGAAATGGAACACTTGGCACACATTCACACATCTCATATGTGGAACCTAAATATTAAAGACAATTGATCCCATGGAGACCTAGAGTAGAATGATGACTACCAGAGGGGCAGTGGGGGATAAAGTGGGGATGGTTAATGGGTGCAGAAATATAGTTAGTTAGTTAAATAGAATGAATAATATTTGATAACATGAGATAGTGAATATAATCAACCACAAATTAGGGTATACTTTAAAATAGCTAAAAGAGTGGAACTGGAATGCTCCTAACAAAAAGAAATGATAAATTCCAAAGTGAGGGATACTCCAATTACACTGATTTGATTAATTCACACTGTATCAATACATCACATGTACCCTATAAAGATAAACAACCGTTATATACCCATAATAATCAAAAAGAAAAATACCTATGGCTAGATAATATTACATTACATGGATACATAACAGTTTGTTTATTCATTCACCTGTTGATGAACATTTGGGTTGTTTCCTATTTTGGCTATTACGAATAATGTTGCCATGAACATTCATGTACATATTTTTATATAAATGTTTCTTTCTAATTCTCTTGGTTATATGCCTAGAGGTTGAAATCTTGGGTCACATGGTACCTCCTTGTTTAACCTTTTGGGGGAACTTCTAGAATGTTTGCAAAGTGGCTGATCTATTTTGTAATCCCACCAGGAACATAAGAGAATTTCAATTTCTCCACATCCTCGCTATCACATTATTTTCTGTTGTTTAAATTATAGCCATCCTAGTGTGTGTGAAATGGTATCTCATTATGTTTTGATTTGCATTTCTCTAATGATTAATAATGTTGAGCATCTTTTCAGGTACTTTTTGGCCATTTGTATATCTGCATTGCAGAAATTTCTATTCCAATTCTGAGTCCCTTATGAAATGTCTGAAATGTCTGAATGGTTTTTAAATTTATTTTAATATATTTAGGGGGTACATGTGCAATTTTGTTACATAGATATATTGTATAGCAGCAATGTCTGGTCTTTGAGTGTACCATTCACCCAAATAGTGTACATTGTACACAACAGGTAATTTTTATCCCTTACCCCACTCTCACCTTCCCACCTTTGGTGTCTTCGCTGTTCATTATTCCACTCTGCATGACCATCATAGCCATAGTTTAGCTCCCACTTGTAAGTGAGAACGTGTGATATTTGATTTTCTGTTCGCAAGTTACTTCACTTAGGAGAATGGCCTCAGTTCCATCCAAGTTGCTGCAAAAAAATTATTTCATTCTTTTTTATGGCTGAGTAGTATTCCATGGTGTATATATATCACATTTTCTTTATCCACTCATCAGCTGGTAGACACTTAGGTTGATTCCATATCTTTGCTATTGTGACCAAATGATCTTGAAATCACATTCTTGCTTTCTGGCCCAAAAAGTGTTTTAGTTTCAATTTATATACCTGTCTCAGATTGATAATCAGGAACTTCTCCAAGGAGACTTTGTTCCCTTCAGTGGGGAAAGTTATTTAGAAACAATAAAGCAGGCTCAATATTCTAGAATGACATTGTTTCTAAACCTTTTCAATGAACAGTGCTAGGATTTTTGAAAACCATTGTTCAGACTGATACCCCTTATTCAAATGTGTCACAGGTTTTTGCTTTCCTCTCTTTCATACTTACATCATTTTTCCTTCTCCCACAATAATAACCCTGCTTCCCCTAACATCTGTATAATTACTCACTTCCTCTATCCTACAATAAACATAGAATAGTTTCAGGTTTACTCTACCAATAACACTATTAACAATAAACATATTAAATTCAAGATTTTTGCTGTTCTTCTTTTTTTATTTTTTATTTTTTGTACATTTCCCAATATTTAATTTATTTATTTATTTCAGGAAATTACGGAGGTATGAACATTTTAGATACATGTTATGACTTTGCCACACCCAAACCATGATTTGAGGTGTGCCTTTTTCCCCCACAATGCTCACCGTGTCCATTAGTTGTGAGTTTACCCATCCCCAACCCCATAATTCCTGGAGAATATTACTATCGTGTGAGCACCATAGTGTTGATCAGTTAGTGCCAATTTGATGGCGAGTACATGTGGAGCCTATTCTTCAGTTCTTGTGATACTTCACTTCGGAGGGTGGGCTCAAGCTCTATCCAGGAAAATATAAGAGGTGCTAGATCACCATCGTTTCTTATAATTGAGTAATATTCCATTGTATACACATACCAAATTTTAATAATCCACTCATGGATTGACGGGCACTTGGGTTGTTTCCACATCTTTGCAGTTGCGAACTGTGCTGCTATAAACATTCGAGTGCAGATGTCTTCATTATAGAATGTCTTTTGTTCTTTTGGGTAATGCCTAATAGTGCTTTTGCTGGATCAAACAGTATTTCTATTTTTACCTCTTTAAGGTATCTCCAAATTCTTTTTCACAGAGGTAGCACTAATTTTCAGTCCCACCAGCAGTGTAAGAGTGTTCTGTCTCTCCACATCCCCACCAGTATTTGTTGTTTGGGGATTTTTTGATAGAGGCCAATCTCACTGGGGTTAGGTGATATCTCATTAGGGTTTTGATTTGCATTTCTCTAATGATTAGAGATGTTGAGCATTTTTTCATACGTTTGCTGGCCATTATTCTATCTTCTTTTGAAAAGTTTCTGTTCATCTCTTTTCAATAAATGGTGCTGGGAAAACTGGATAGCTACATGCAGAAGATTGAAACTGGATCCCCTCCTCTCACCTCTCATGAAAATCAATTCAAGATGGATAACAGACTTAAACTTAAGGCATGAAACCTTAAGAATCCTAGAAGAAGATGTAGGGAAGACCTTTTCAGACCTCGGCCTAAGCAAAGAATTTTTGAAGAAGACCCCCAAAGGAATCACAGCAGCAACAAAAATAAATAAATGGGACCTGATCAAATTAAAAAGTTTTTGCACAGCCAAGGAAACTATCATTAGAGTGAATGGACAGCCTACAGAATGTGAGAAAATATTTGCTCTCTATACATCTGATAAAGGGCTGATAACAAGAATATATCTGGAACTTAAAAAAATCAACAAGAAAAAATCAAACAACCCCATCAATAAATGTTCTTCTTGTTTTAGAATGCACAGCACTGGGTTTGTACAGAGTACCTGATCAAAAATTGTTTAAATAATTGTTTTCTTTTGTTCCCAGTGTGATTGTGTTATCAATTTCACAAGGGTAGATTTTTCTCTTAAGTTTGGATTCAAATTTAGTTTTTGTCTTTTTTAGCCTTTTTATTTAATTCCAATTTTTGTACTTTTTTCACTTTAAAAATGGGCTCTCATAAAAAAAAGATAAAATCATGTCTTTTGAAGCAACATAGATGGAACTGGAGTCCATTATCTTAAGTTAAACAACCCAGACACAGAAAGACAAATACCACATGTTCTCACTTATATGTGGAAGCCAAATAATGTGTACATATAGAAGTAGAGTATGGAATGATGGACAATGGAGACTTGGGGGATGGGGATTGGGTAATGGGAAGTTGCTTGGTGAGTCTAGTGTGCGTTGCTCTAGTGATGAATGCACTGAGGGCCCTGACTTCACCACAATGCAATGTATCAATGTAGCAAAACTACATTTGTATCCATGAATATATACAAATAAAAAATAAACTAATTAAAAAATAAAAATGAGCTCTCAGAAATGTTGATAATGACCAAAACATGGAATGAAAAATGATGAAGCCATTTAACTTGCTTAGAATGAGTAACATAATAGCTATCAAGTACCATTTGGAAAACATAAAATGCCATGTCCAGTTGGTGAGTTGTTACATCCTACTTGGAAATTCAGAAACCTTGAATTGCAAACCTGGTGGTAGGTGAATTTTAAGATGTAACTCTTTTTGATTTGCTGTATATAATGATTGGCAAATGCACATACAGTAAAGTGATAGTTCTCAACTTTGTGCTATGAGAATCACCTAGGATGATTCAAAGCCAGAGCCACAACCCAGACCAATTAAATCAGAAACTCTGGATGGTGGCACCCAAGTATCAGAAGTTTTTAAACGTCCCCGGCTCGTTCCAACAGGCAGCCAAGGTTGAGAACCCCTGGTTAGGAGAAATCCTTTCGTCCTCCCTTGGTACTTGCCTTCTTTTGTCCTTAACAGTAAACTTTAATGGCTTATTAGACCCACAGCTGAATCAACTCACTGGTTGTGGCATGGGAACAAGGCAACATGGGGTAGATTTCTGTTCTCAATATCATCTGAGAAGCATTGGGAATTGGGGAAGGATCTGGATGTCATCTCTTTGGAAAGAAAAAGAAGGGAACAAATACTCACATCAAAATAATTAGATTTTTCATATTTTAACATATTTAATTATGAAAACTGAGCTCTTATACTGGCTCTGCCACTGTTTATGTTAAGTGACTCCTTATAGATACTTTAAACACGCTACCTCATTTACTGCTCCCAGAAACTTTTAAGAGAAGCATAAACTTTTACCGAAAAGGATTATGAGGCAGAGAACAGTTAAAGGATTTGTCTAAATTCTTCACATAGCCAGGAAATGGCAGGCACACCTTTCTCTCCTCACAGAGTCTATAGGAATGGATATATATTACATAGTTTACTGACCTTTAATTACACTTTGGTTTGGAAAACAGTACTTAAATTCTTTCTGTTATTCAGGCATCAGAAGTTTGTGCTATGGTCTGGAGGAAGTTTCTCAGAGGACATGTAAAACACAACATAGTAGGTTGTTTCCTCTCATGACAGTTTCATTGGCTGTGCAGAAGCTTTTTAATTTGATAGGGTCCCATTTATTTATTTTTGTTGTTGCTGTGATTGCCTTTGGGGTCTCACATGCTACACATCGATAAAGGGCTGATAACTAGAATCTATTTAGAACTCCGTAAAATCAGCAAGAAAAAATCAAACAACCCTATCAAAAAGTGGGCAAAGGACATGAACAGAAACTTTTCAAAAGAAGACAGAATAATGGCCAAGAAACGTATGAAAAAAATGCTCAACATCTCTAATCATCAGGGAAATGCAAATCAAAACCACAATGAGATATCGCTTATCTCCAGTGAGACTGGCCTTTATCAAAAAGTCCCAAAACAATAAATGTTCGCGCGGATGCAGAGAGATAGGAACACTCATACACTGTTGGTGGGACTGCAAACTAGTGCAACCTCTGTGGAAAGCAATACGGAGATACCTTAAAGAGATACAAGTAGAACTACCATTTGATCCAGCAATCCCATTACTGGGCATCTACCCAAACGAACAAAAGACACTCTATGAAAAAGACACCTGCACCCGAATGTTTATAGCAGCAAAATTCACAATTGAAAAGATATGGAAACAACCCAAGTGCCCATCAATACATGAGTGGATTAATAAAATGTGGTATATGTATACCATGGAGTAGTATTCAGCTATAAGAAACAACGGTGATATAGCACCTCTTGTATTTTCCTGGATAGAGCTGGAACCCATTCTACTAAGTGAACTATCCCAAGAATGGAAAAGTAGGCACCACATGTACTCACCAGCAAACTGGTTTCACTGACCAACACCTAAGTGCGCATATAGGAATAACATTTATTGGGCGTTGGGCAGATGGGAGAGGGGAGGAGGGGATGGGTATATGCATACATAATGAGTGTGATGCACATCATCTAGGGGATGGACACACTTGAATCTCTGACTGGAGGGGGAGAGGGGGCAAGGGCAATGTAACCTAAACATTTGTACCCCCATAATATGTAGAAATAGATAAGAAAAAATTAAAAAAAAAAGAAACTCTACCTTGTTTTTAGATCCTCTCAAGGAAAAGAAAAAAAAAAGCACTATCTACTTTGAAAAATACAACATACACAAACACTGTGCTACAAAAATATGCAGAATAGACCTGTATTCTACTTTGTTGCCTCCAACCAAAATTTGGGGAATTCTTTACCTACTTAGAAATATGGAACATAGGCATGGGCTCTCCTTTGATGGCTGAACTACCCAAAGACCAGAGCCTTTGGCAATGGTATTTGAAAGGAAAATGAGAATTCGAGTTTTTCCTTTTTTGTTTTTTTGTTTTTGTTTTTTTTAGAGACAGGGTCTTGCTCTATCACCGGGCTAGAGTGCAGTGATGAGATCATAGCTCACTATAACCTCAAACTCCTGGGCTCAAGCAATCATCCTACTTCAGCTTCCCATATAGATAGGACTACACGCACATGCCACTAGGACTACAGGCACATGCCACTATGCCTGGCTAATCTTTTTTTTTTTCTTTTTTTTTTTTTTTAGAGATGGGGTCTTGCTATGTTGCCCAGTCTTGTCTCAAACTATTGACCTCAAGCAATCCTTCCATTTTAACTTCCCAAAGCGCTGGGATTAAAGTTTTTCTCTTTTGATGAAATCAAAACAATGAAAGAAATTGGCTTCACAGGAAAATGGAAATCTGTTTCCTTAGAACTCAGATATGTGCACTCTTGTATGAAAAGTAGCCCCCCGAATCCTGTGATTACACGTTTGGGAAGGGAAGGGGAGGTCCTCCATTTATGGATGTTTGCTTCCTAAGATGCAAATAAATGAAGATTTACTGAGAAAAAAAACCACAACTTAGTAACAGGGGATGAGGGCTAAACCAGAGTTGGCATTTCTCAGGCAAGTGCTTTAGGAATTTTTTCTGCACTCAGCTGGGTTTCTCCATTCTGATCCCATCTACCAGTGGTAATGGGGCTCCTGCCTTAAAATCAGCAGTTTCCTTTGAAAATTTTAATTTGACAAGTTTGTCTTAAAAAATTGTCTCTCTCTTTCCCTAATTCCTGTTTTGTGGACATGGAAATGAAGGAAGAGATAACTGAAAGCACAAAGTAAATCCTATTAGCTTTATTGGCATTTTTTCCTTGGTAGGTAAAAATTTTTTACCTTGGCTTGTCATAAACAGTTTTAAAAGTACATATATATACACACACAATATTTTTTTATTATTTTATTTTTTTATTTCTGCATATTATGGGGGTACAAATGTTTAGGTTACATTGCCCTTCCCCCCCAAGTCAGAGCTTGAAGCGTGCCCATCCCCAAGATGGTGCACATTGCACTCATTATGTATGTATATATCCATCCCCTCCCCCCGCTCCCATCTGCCCAACACCCAATAAATGTTATTCCTATATGTGCACTTAGGTGTTGATCAGTGAAACCAATTTGCTGGTGAGTACATGTGGTGCCTATTTTTCCATTCTTGGGATAGTTCACTTAGTAGAATGGGTTCCAGCTCTATTCAGGAAAATACAAGAGGTGCTTTATCACTGTTGTTTCTTATAGCTGAATACTACTCCATGGTATACATATATCACATTTTATTAATCCACTCATGTATTGATGGGCACTTGGATTGTTTCCACATCTTTGCAATTATGAATTGTGCCCCTATAAACATTAGAGTGCAGAGCAATATGGAGATACCTTAAGGAGATAAAAGTAGATCTACCATTTGATCCAGCAATCCCATTACTGGGCATCTACCCAAAAGAACAAAAGACAGTCTATAAAAAAGACATCTGCACACACAATATTTTGAAATATTTCTTGTTATTTATAAAAATTCATTTTAATTAGATAAATTTCTCTTATAAAAAATAGAAGATTTCAACAAGACTCAAATTCCATTTGACTACTTCATTGTTATTACTTTAGTTTATTTCCTTCTTGATATTTTGTATGCATTTTTCATGCAATGTCAAAGGAAGATCTAGAGACAAAACAACATTCGGAAAAGGAAAGGAGAAGTTTATATACAATGAGTACTTGGAAGTCAGAGTTCAGAAAGATTGGCATGGCAAACATGAACACAAGTATTTTTTTTTAATTCGGGATATTAGGGGGGTACGAACATTTTGGTTACATATAATGCCTCTCCCTCTCCCAAGCCAGGGCTACAAGCATGTCCTTCCCCCATACAGTGCACTCTGCTTCCACTAGTTGTGGGTTTAGCCACTCCGCCAACTCCTGACTGGCACCCAATGAATATTACTACCATGTGAACACCTTAGTGTTGATCAGTTAGTACCAATTTGATGGTGAGTACATGTGGTGCTTGTTTTTCCATCCTTGTGTGAACATAAGTATTTGCCAAGAATACCCAGTTTACACAAGCATGGTGGAAAACTTCAAATTTCTCACAAGACTCTGATATTAACAAAGGTCACAGAATGTATCTTCAAGACACCGTCATAGCAGAACATTGATTTTGTTAGGGAATTCAGGTTTATAGAAAATATTCAAGATTTTATTATCCTGGGGAATAGAATCAGAGTGATCCTGTTATTATTATTATCACTATCATTATTTATTATGGTAATGAATTGCTTAGTGATGTTGGAAGCAGGGCAAAGTATCAATTTTTGCTTCTACAACATCTGCAAAAATATGTAAGTATTTTACATCAATGATGTCATATCCTATATAAAATTTTGCATCTTCTTTTCATTGAACAAAACTCCTTGAAGATTTTTGCATGCAGGCCATTAGGATCCACTTTCTTCTTTTAACTTCCTCATACCATTCTGTACATGAATATATCATTATTAGTCATTCCTCTATTGCTGGGAACTTAAGCTGTTACCAATTTTTTTACTTATAAATTATGCATCCTTTTAGGTATAGCCATGCACTCACATGCAAAGGTTTCTCTAGAGAAGACATCAAAAAGTAGAATTGCAGGGGAAATATTATTCTTTCCTGATAATCCATCCTCTGTAATAGCTATATCATTTTACATTCCCACCCTTGTGCCTTGGGTTTCTATAACACACAATGATGCACAAGGGGTGGCATCTTCAACTTCAAAGTAAATCTTCCTCTAGTATATTTGCAGAATTGTAGACCTGTTGATGCCACTCATTAACTGTTCATTTGTCATCTGCTGCTCCATGCCTGTGATCTTTCTTGCCATCACCAACCATATAAGTTTCCTATTGCTGCTGTAACAAACTAACACAAACTTCGTGGTTTAAATCAACACAAATATATTATCTTATAGATTTGGAGGTCAGAAGTTCAAAATGGGTTTTATGTGACTAAAATCTAAGTGTCAGAAGGTGTTGTGTTTCTTCTGGAGGTTCTAGGAGAGAATCCATACCCTTTTCCAGCTTCTAGAAGTCACCTGCATTTCTCGATTAGGGGCCGGTTCATACATCTTCAAAGCCAGCAGTACAGCATTTTCAATCTCTTATTTTGACTCTCCTGCCTCCCTCTTATAATGACCCTTGTGAATATATTTAAGGCTGACCCAGATAAACCAAGATAATCTCCCCATCTCAAGATTCTTAATTTAGCCACATCTGCCAAGCCCCTTTTGCCATGTAAGATAACATTCACAGGTCTAGGGGATTAAGACGTGGATATCTTTGGGGCGCCATTATTCTGCCTACCACATCAACACTGCATTGGTCCACTATGTCCCTCATTGCTGGCTGCTACCTAGAAATCCAGAACGACTGTGTTCCTTGATTCCTCACTGCTATTTCTACCCTGGTCTCAACAAAGAATAGTGTGGTGATAGTCATGCTCCTTTTTTTTTCCTGCTGTTACTCAAAGTTTAGGGAATAACATCAGAGTAAAAGAAGTCAAGACTATTGTTGAACAATGGTAATTCTTTGCAGGAAATCCCTATTAAAGCAGGCCTTATTCTGTGAACTAGCTCCTCTATGTCCAGTGCTACCTCTCCCTTCTCCATTCCTCCAAGAGAGCCTCCACCATCCTGATCCTCACCCTTTTAAGAAAACACATTTCCTTGGACAGGAGTTGCTCTTTCCCAAACTGAGCAATCCAAGTTCTGCTCCAAATTCTCTTAATATGTGATAATACCATGTCTTCTCATTCTCCCTGGTTATCCATTCAGTAACCACTGACAAATACCTGTGCATACACATATATACACATGCGCACACACACACACACACACACACACACACACACACAAAGTCCCAAAGACAAACACTTTGCAGAATCAGTGCAGACCAAACACACATTGAGGAAGAGAAACATTTCTCTAAATTTGGTGATATCAGGAAAGATTTCCTATTGATTATGGTAAATCAAGTCAGCTCCCCAGTTATTCATTATCTTGCTCCTAGGCCTGCTCTAACATGGTGAACAACCTAGTCATGCACCTTTGGTCCCCACTTTCTGGATACAGGAAGATGTGACCAAAGCTTTGAAATGATTGTATCGTTTACACTAGCCAAGTGAATGTTGTAGACCAGATATGCCCCATGTTAATCTCCATAAGTAGTAGGGAGACAAGATGAAGCTTTGGTATTCTTCATTGCAGGGCCAGGGATATTGAGAGGCTAGATGTCAGCGTTATACCTAAGTGACATTAGGCAGACAGACTAATAGTGTTACAAAATTTAGGTTTACGGAAAATGGAAAAACAAATTCTCATACTTAGAACAATTCTTATTAGCAAGAAATACATGTAACACTTTTTGATTCAAATGGAAATAGATTCCATATAACAGGAATAAATTACATGGATAAGCAATTTTTATTTTAATAGCAACGTGACTTAAAAAGGCTGTTCTCTGGATGCAAATAATTATTTTTAAATAATGAGCCCTTTATAACAATCTGCATTAGGAACCTATATTTTTGCTACAGAGCCTCTTTTGTTTTCAGAAATTTTCCCCTTTTAATGAATTTTCTCCTTTATTTCTGACCTATTTTATATTAAGGAACTGAAAGCTGCTGTTGAGAACATAATTGCAAATGGCTTTATATGTCTCCATTTTATTCAAGAAAGTTTTATCTATGTATGTATACCACTTGAATAGAATAAAAAAGCTACCAAAGTAACTCAAAACCAAAAGAGATTTTCAGCATCAACAAAATAAAATATAAAACATTTGATGTCAATTTTAATTTTATAAATGATCTCTTGATACTAACTTTTATGTTCCATAGACCAATGCTTTATTAATGAACAAATAATGCAGAGAAGAATATATTCATATGAGCATGTAACTCTGTGGTAGATCAAAAATGACTACAAATTCTTTGATCTTCTCCCACTGAGAGGTAGGGTCTATGTCACCTTCCCTTGAATCTGGGTAAGCTCTTGACTGCTTTGAACAATAGAAAATTGCAGAAGTGGCACTGTGCCAGGGTCTCGGCCCCGTTGTTAAAAGACTGGCAATATTCACTTCCTGCCTCTAGGGACCTCACTCTGTAGTAAGACAGCTGTCTTGTAAGGAATGCAACTACCTTGAGACTGCCAAGCCACCAAGAACCCCAAACCAACATGAAAAGGCCATGGAAAATGAGAGTCACGTGGACAGTGAGAAGCAAAGAGCCTTAAGGCACTAAGTAAGTGACAAACCTTCCCCGCTGAGATCTATGTCATCAGAGAAATTCTGCTAGTCAAGCCCTTCCTGAATTCCTAACCCGCAAAACAGTGAGCAAATAAAATGGTGGTTTTAAGCCACTAAATTTGGGAGTAGTTTGTTAAATAGAAATAAATAGAACAAGCTCAGCTGCTTTTTGATTGCCTAGCACAGATGTAAGGAAGAGCACAGGTAATTTGGGCTTAACAAGACAATGTTACTACTTCCACCTTAAGAAGCAGTGAAGCATCTTTAGGTAGTTTCAGTACCTTTGTACATATTTGTAAGACTGTACCTCAGAAAATACAGTATGGTGAGTGGGATTAGCCTTTGGGCCTCCATAATTCTTTGAGTGACCTACTGTGCTTACCTTGATCCCAGATACCTTTAGAAACCCATTTTCTAATATTGTGCCTGTGGTCCACAGTCATCTTCATGGCGGTGATTTATCCCAGCTATTTGTCCAAATTACATTCTATGAGGGATATAATGTCTAAAACTAATAATGATGCAGCATATTTATAGAGTGCTTCTAAGTGTCAATATGCTAAACACTTTGTCTGTATTAGCTCATTCAAAACTTCCAAATATCCCATGTGATAAGTTCTATTTCTATTCCCATTACATGAATGAGGAAACTAAGGCTCACAGAGGGATAGAAACTTGACCAAAGTTAATGAACTATTAAGTGGTAGAAGTAAGATTTAAACTTAGGCAGGCCAACTCTAGAGCAGATAGCACATTATGCTACTAGCAAATGTCTTTGGATAGCTGCTATTCATTTATTAGTTAGTTTTGTGTTCTGCAAGCAATGGAAATCATAATGCCAGTGTTGGTTGGAGAATAACGGGAGTGAAAAATATGGGTAAATGTTGAATGCTAGACCTTTACCTAAGATATAACAACTTTCTGAGTGCATTTCCTTCTTTCCTTTTTTTCCACTTCAGAACACGTAAAATTTAGTCCCAACTTTGTGATTTATCAAGAGGTTATTAACTACATTTGATTGCACAAATACCTACCTCTCAATGTGTACATTAGTAGCTTGCTGTGTGATTCTTAATTCTAATCAGTTTACATCAGGTCAAGCTGCCAAGTTCACCAGTAAAAGGTAATGTATCTCCAAAATAAATGCTGCTTTAGGGAAACTTTTCCGTCAATCACTATATTCTTCACAGAATTTTAAATGAGGCAACACAACTCACAGAAAATTGCCCAGTCAGATACATCAAGTAGATCCTTCCACATTTGTAAGCTAGTCAATTAATTCCAAACATTATTAGCCTAGTCAATAATTACAGTTAGAAATAGTGATCATTTCAAATTAACATAGGAGAGCTGAGCAGGTTGAGTTCACAAATAGTTGCCCAAAAAAGGGTCTTTAAGTATTAGTGATAAGTATGTGATTGGAACAAGAAGAATGATAGTTGACTTGAACCAAGATCTATTTCAAAAAGCCTAACATCAGGCTTCAGTTTTGCTGTTACTTGTAAATGCCATGGGTTCAAACAGAAGAAAATATGATTTACCTATGTAAGGTTCCCAATGAAAATTTTGTTGTTAACTGCTAACTTTTTATGTATTAGTGCTATATTTGAATAAACGAAACAAATTAAGTAAAAAAGATTATCTTAGATTGCAAATACTTTTATGTCTCTTCCTTCACTGAGTGTAAAGTCTCTAAGGTTAAGCCTTGTTTTGATTCATTTCTGTATCCCTCAGAGTACTCCCAACACAGTGCCTGGCACAGTTGTTCAAAAAGATATGGCTTTAGCAGAATTCAATTTGGATGTCTCTTTTTGTTTTAAACAACCGTTTTTATGTATGCACAAAAGGCCCTCAGGTATTCAGAATCATCTAACCTAGTCTGTTACATTAATATCACATTTACTTTTATTTTAGCAGCTTTATTGAGACATAATTTACATGCCATAAAGTTTACCCATTTAAAGTGTACGTTTCAGTGGCTCTTAGTATATTTACAGAGTTGTGCAACCATCACCACAATCAATTTCAGAGCATTTTTATCATCCATAAAATATCCCTGTACCCATAGCAGTCACTCCCCAGTCTCCCCACCTCAAGCCCCTAATCTACTTTCTGTCTCTATATATTTTCCTATTATGGATAGCTCATATAAATAGAATTATACAATTTATGGCTTTTTGTGTCTAGCTTCTTTAATTTAGCATAATGTTTTTGATATTCATTCATGTTATAGCATATATCGGTATCCAGTCCTTTTTATGGCTAAATGATACCCTATTACAGGGATATATGTATTTTGTTTATCCATTGATCTGTTGATGAACATTTGGGTTATTTCCACTTTTTGCCCACTACAAAGAATGCTGCTATGAACATTAATTTATAAGCATTTGTGTGGATATAAGTTCATTTCTCTTGGGTATATACCTAGGAGTTAAATTGCTGGCCTATGTGGTAACTCTATGCCCAATTTTTGAGTAATTGATAATCCGTTTTCCAAAGCAGCTCCAACCATCTTACAATCCCATCAACAATGTAAAAGGGTTCCAATTTCTCCACATCTTCACCAACACTTGTTATTGTCTTTCTTTTTTTTAAATTTCAGCCATCCTAATGGGCATGAAGTGGTATCTCATTGTGGATTTGATTTGCATTTTCCTAATGACTAATGATGTTGAGAAGCTTTTCATGTGGTAGTAAACTTTCCTGAAGTTCAAGTTATTGATTTTTTTATTTTGTTGCTTACACTTTTGATATCATATCTAAGAATCTATTATCTAATGCAAGGTCTATTCTGATTCCAATACCACACTGTTTGATTACTGTAACTTTGTCATAGATTCTGACCCATATATTTCTTTTATTTCCCTCTTAATACAATTTAGCTATGTTCTACAATTTGATATATTGTTTTCATTTTCATTAATTTTTATGTATTTTTTACATTTTCTTTGACAGTTCCTCTGTGACCCATGGCTTATTTAAAAGTATGTTGTTTAATTTACAAATGCTTGTACATTTTCCTTTTGTCTTTCTGTTATTTTTGTCTTGTTAGACTCTATTATGGTCAGAGAACATACTTGATGCAATTTCTACTCTTAATTTCTTGAGATTTGTTTATGGCCCAGGATGTGGACTGTCTTGGTGACTATTTCATGGATTCTTGAAAAAATTCGTGTATTTTACTATTTTGGGGTGGATTGTTCTATGTATGTTAATTAGATCCTTTTGGCTACTTTTATTGTTCAGTTATTTTATATCCTTGCTGATTTTCTGTGTAGCAATTCTATCAGTTACTGAGAATGGGGTGTAGATGTCCCCAGCTATAATTGTGGATTTGTTTATTTCTCCTTTCAGCTCTATCAGTTTTGACCTCATGTATTTGAGGCCCCGATTTTTTCGGTGTATATACATTCAGCATTATTATGTTTTTGTTGAATTGATTCATTTATCATTGTTTAATGTCTCTCTTTATCTTCAGTAATTTTCTCTCCTGTGAAGTCTACTTTATCTGATATTGACACAGCCACTCTTCCTTTTTTAAAACTAATGTTTGCATAGTATGCCTTTTTCTATCCATTTATTTTCAATCAACATATGTCATTGTAATTGAAGTAAGTTTCTTATAGGCAACATAATATTGGATCATATTTTGTTTCAATTCACTTTTCCAATCTCTCTTTATGAATTTAGACCATTTATATTTAAAGTAATTATTGATATGTTAGGGTTTAGTTCTGTCATTTTATTGTTTGTTTTCCTTTTGTTTTCTCTCTTTTTCCTCTGTTTCTTTTTTTCTTAACTTCCTATGGGTTACTTGAACATTTTTTAGGATTTCATCTCGATTTACTTATATATATATGTTTAATTTCAGAATATTACAGGGGTACAAATGTTTAGGTTACATATATTGCCTTGCCCTGCCTGAGTCAGAGCTGCAAGTATGTCCATCCCCCAGACAGTGTGCACTACATCCGTTAGGTATGAATATATCTATCCCCTCCTCCCCCCACCTGCCCAACACCCAATGAATGTTACTACCATATATGCACATAAGTGTTGATCAATTAGTGCCAAAATGGTGGTGAGTACATCAGCTGTTTGTTTTTCCATTCTTATAATACTTCACTTAGTAGAATGGGTTCCAGCTCCAATCAGAATAATGTAAGAAGTACTAGTTTGCCATTGTTTTTTGTGGCTGAGTAGTACTTCATGGTATGCATATACCACATTTTATTAATCCACTCATATTGATGGGTACTTGGGTTGTCTCCACATCTTTGCGACTGTGAATTGTGCTGCTATAAACATTCGAATGCAGGTGTCTTTTTTATAGAATGTCTTTTGTTCCTTTGGGAAGATGCCCAGTAATGGGATTGCTGGATCAAGTGGTAGTTCTACTTGTAGTTCTCTGAGATATCTCTGTAGTACTTTCCACAGAGGTTGCACTAGTTTGCAGTCCCACCAGCAGTGTATGAGGGTTCCTATCTCTCCACATCCACACCAACATTTGTTGTTTTGGAACTTTTTGATAAAGGCCATTCTTGCTGGAGATAAGTGATATCTCACTGTGGTTTTGATGTGCATTTCCTTGACGATTAGAGATGTTGAGCATTTTTTTATATGGTTGCTGGCCATTAGTATGTCTTCTTTTGAAAAGTTATTGTTCATATCTTTTGCCCACTTTTTAATGGGGTTGTTTGATTTTTTCTTGCTGATTTTCCTGAGTTCTATATAGATTCCAGTTATCAGCCCTTTATTAGATGTGTAGCATGCAAATATTTTCTCCCATTCTGTAGGTTGTCTATTCATTCCAATGGTAGTTTCATTGACTGTACAGAAGCTTTTTAATTTGATCATGTCCCATTTATTTATTTTTGAAAACTCCAAAGATTCTGCCAGGAAACTACTGAAATTGATAAACAAATTCAGCAAAGTCTCGGGTTACAAAATCAATGTATACACATCAGCAGCATTCATATATGCCAACAACAGTCAAACTGAGAACCAAATCAAAGACTCAATACCTTTCACAATAGCAACAAAGAAAATAAAGTACCTAGGAATATATTTAACTAAGGAAGTGAAAGACCTCTACAGGGAGAACTACAAAACAATGAGGAAGGAAATAGCAGAGACCATAAACAGATGGGAAACAATACCATGGTCATGGATCGGTAGAATCAGCATTGTTAAAGTGTCTATGCTACCCAAAGTTATCTACAGATTCATGCAATACCTATTAAAATACCAACATCATTTTTTTCAGATCTAGAAAAAAAAATTCTACACTTCATATGGAACCAGAGAAGACCCCTTACAGCAAAAGCAACCTTACACTAAAAGAACAAATTGGGAGGCATCAATTTACCAGACCTCAAGATATACTATAAAGCTATATTAACCAAAACATCATGATACTGGCACAGGAGCAGAGACCTAGACCAATGGATCAGAACTGAGAATCCAGATATATTTTTGAGTATATCATTTTGTGTAGTTTCTTAGTGGTCATTCTAGGTATTACAATATATTCAAGTAAGTTATCAAGTCTACTTGTATTGATGGTTTACTACTTTGAGTGAAATGTAGAGACTTTACTTCCATTTAGGTACTTTTACCCTTTTTACACCTTAAATATAATTGTCTTAGTTATCTATTCTACATATATTGAGCCTCATCTCAGATGATGTTATTTTTTTCAAACATTGAATATAGTTTATGAAACTCATGAGAAAAATAGTCTATCATATATTACTCCATTCTTACTCATTGTGATGTTTTTCTTTCCTTTCTAAAGTTCCAAGCCTTCATCTGTTATATCCTTTCTGTTCGGAGAACTTCCTTTAGCCATTCCTTGATGGTTCACTTACTAGCAACAAACTCTCATTATTTTCCTTCACCTGAGAATGTATTTATTTCCCCTTAATTCCTGAAGAATATTTTTGCTGGATATAGAGTTCTGGATTGATAGTTATCTCTCTTCAGCACTTGAAAAATATTGCACCAGACCTGCTGGATTTCATAGTTTCAGGTAAGAAATCCATTGTAATTCAAAGTGGTGTTCACTTGTATGTAATTCGTTGTTTCTGTCTGGCTACTTTCAATTTTTTATTTTTCTTTAATTTTAAGAAGTTTAATTTTATTATACCTTTGCATGAATTTCTTTAGATTTATCCTATTTGGAGTTCATTCTGCTTTTCGAATCTGTATGATATGTCTTTCACTAAGTTTGGGGAGTTTTCAACCATTATTTCCTCAAATGTTTCTTTCTCTTCTTTTCAGACTCTGACGATACAAATATTACATCTTTGTTATTTTCCTAAAGTTCCTTGATACTTTGTTGATTTTCTGTCCAATCTCTTTTCTCTCCAGTTGAGATAAATTTCAGACTGTGTAAATTCTAATAATCTGTCCTTAAATTCACTGATTCTATCCTCTGTGATCCTCAATCTACCATTGAGCCCATCTATGATTTCCATTTGTTTCTTTATATAACTTCTATTTCTTTGCTGAGATTCTTCATTTTTTCCTTTGTTTCAAGAGCATTTGTAATTGCTTGTTGACAATTTTTATGGTGGCTGCTCTATAAACCTTATCAGCTAATGACAACATCTAATTCAACTTTGTGTTTTCTCAATTGATTGTCTTTTTTTAATTCATGCTGTGGTTTTCTGGCTGCTGGTATGACAAGTGATTTTCTATGGTATTCAGGACATTTTAGGTATCATATTATGAGACTATGTATTCTATTTAATCTCTTCTTTTTTGCAGGCAATGAGTTTGCCGTACATGTTCTGCTTCCCACTGAACCCCACCAACACCATAATGGCAAAAGTAGGGCAGCAGCTCACACTGCCTGGTTACACATAAGTGGGGTAGAGGTTTAGCTCCCCGCTTGACCCTGTTAACACCATTTTGGTGAAAGTGGGGCACTGATTCACACCACCTCATTGCCTCTGAGTGGGACTATAAACTTAGTTTCCTACTGGAACCTACTGACACCAGCAAGGGGGTAAGTGGAGAACTGACTCATACCACTTTGTTACTACAGGATGAGGGCAGAAGCTTACTCTCTGCTGGACACCACTGATACCAGGGAAGCAAAGGGGAGGAAGCAGAGTGCCAATTGGTCTTACATCCTACCACCTCATTCAGCCTCAATGATGCCAGGTAGGGGTGGAGGGTTAGCTCCTCACTAGGCCCTGTGACATCAAGGCCTCCACTCCCCACCTGGCATCAGTACCAGGCATCACTGAAATGTTTACTGGCCCCAACTGCACTGCCTTGCTCAGTCTCACTGATGCTTGGTATGGAGGAGGCTCAGCTTGCTGCTGGATCCCACTAATACTACCCTGGTTGGAGAATAGGAACACTACCTGCTACTGCCAGGCAGGGGATGAAAGACCAGGTCCCTGCTCAACCCAGCTAACACCATCTTGGCAGGAAAATTGGAGCACCTCTTGGTTCTGCTGAATGGTAGTTGGAATCTCTACTATTCCATCAGCCTGCTGACATTGCACAGTAGAGGAATTCAAGTGCTATCTGCTTCCACCAGGCAGCAAATGGAAGATTAGCTCCCCATTCAGAAAGGTAGATCCCTGCTCAGCCCCACCCCAGGAGGAAGGAAGAAATTAGAGTGTCATCACCTCCTTCCACGAAGCAGGGTAGTGGCATGAAGATAACTCCCCAATAAGCCCCACTGAAATTACAGATATAAGGGACATTTTTTCCATTGGTGTTTGACTAAAGTAGGGTGTATATTGCCAAAAGAGGTTTTTGTTGTTGTTGTTGTTGTTTTTGTTGTTTTTATTGTTAAGCTACCCTTTTTCTGTTCCTTTAGCTAGTGGGGAAGAGACTTTTTTTTGGAGTTTTCTTTTGTCTGTTGCTATTGGAAGTCTTGGGTTAGAGGTTTGTGGAGAGCCCTGTCCAGGATATATGGGATATAATAAGGAAACCTAGCGAACTCACCATCATGCTATTTCTCAAGTCCCAAGGTCCATAGGCAGACAACCCTTGTCCTTTCACCTATCAGAGTCTTCTTATGCATATACACTTGTAATGTACCCAAATATTTAAGAAAATTTGTATGATCTGAAATTCAAGTGATATGTCATCTTGCATCATTTGAATTAATTTCTATTGTAGATAAAATTTTTAGGTCCTCTTAAAAATCAAGTTGGCAGTAAAGTGTCCATTTGTGTGAGTAAAACTTGATTGAAAAAGTCAGTGTTACTAACATTTTGCCAAATCCCCTAAGGATACCAAAGCATTTCTCTCTTTTTCCCCATAGCTTCCAAACATCTTTAATGCTCATAAGAACTGATAAAAGTATGGTAGAAAAATATGGTAGAATGTATTTTAAAATGTCTAATCACCCAAAAATAGCTCCGATTCCATGAACTAGGAAAGTAAAGAAAACCATGAAGAGTTCAATCAGGTAGTTAAACGGGTACATTTTTTGCTAGGAAGAAAGGAAAAGGAGACATCATGTAGCTGACTTCAAAGTAATATGTGAGTGGAAGTATGTATTGCTAAAACTATAAATGTTTACAAAAATGTCAGTTAAAAATAAAAACAAAAGGAAATCCGTACACATTACAGTTGGAAGTTTTAAAAGCATTCCCACAGATAAATGAAAACATCTTGTAAATTCACAGAAATAATAAAGCATGGAACTAGTCATTAGATTCTCTGCCACTATATTTCCCTTTAGTGGCTTTAGGGCCAAGACAGCAGCAGAAATACTGGTCCTCCTGCAATTTTTAAACCATGCAGCCCATCTGATGCTTGTTGTCCATAAAAAAAAAATACAATGATTCTAAATGTCTGGAGTAAAAGCTGTAAGTTTCCTTCCCCACCTATTTCCTTGATGATTATTATTGAAAAAGTGTACCAAGTAACACAATGAAACCAAAATTCAAGTGGATCAAATACCAGGATTGTTTTGGTTTTCATAATTCTGTATTAAGTCCATTGCAGAGGAAGCATTTTCTCACATAAGAATTTGTGGCTCTCTGAAGCTTTGCTACTTCTCAATTAATTCAATTTAGTCTTATAAATGTGCTTAAGAATAATATTGATTAGTTTGGGTTGTTTTTATATATATAATATTTTGCATTTCTAAAATGCATAATGCTTTTCTACAAGCAGTCTGCACTGCACATGTAGTTAGACCTAATTCCAAACTTTTAATAAATCCAATAGAATCAGTAGGGAAAAAAATGTATACATACATACACACACACACACACACACACACACAGACACACACACACACACACACACACGTGATACAAGGTTAAAGCAGCACTTTTAATCTGATCAGAGTGCAACCTCTAACCTTTAATTATTTTCATCCTCTTCTTCAGCCAAGACCTGAACAAGTCTTCCATCTAGGTCTAGGGCGAATGTGTCATTTTCCAAAATCTATTTCTGTGTTCATGACCCAGGTTAGGAAAAAGGAAGAAAGGAGCAGAGACTGCAAGATATAATTGCTCTGAAGAAACATCATGTCTCTTGCTGAGTGAAATCTTACCAATGCAGTTTATTAGAAAGTTTAGTATGTTTTGCTAAACAATGAGGTGAAACTTTTGAAATAAAAGTAAGCAAAGTTTCTGTTCTCTTTAATAATTACCAAAATAAAAAGGGTAAGCAGCAACTTACAGCTTGTTACAGGAAGGCTTTATGGAAACTGTGATTCTAAAAGGATACCTCTGACTCATTAGAATCATTCCAGGCATACAGAGCAAGATCAGGAGGGAAAGAAAAAACCTACCCAGGAAAGAGATTAAGAAAAGAAATATGTTTAGTCATAGCGAAAGGAGGGAGGGAAGTAGCAAAGGCCCAGAGGAAGCGAAGGAAGCAATATAAATGGGACGAAGGGATTAAAGGGCTGGGAGGTGAGGGCAGGTCTAGATTTGTTTGAAAGGCAATGAGAGGAGGTTAAGTGATTTACTAAAGGTCCCCTACTGAGTCACTGGCAGCGCTGCTTCCATCCCTCCTATTTTGGGTTTCCTCTTTAGTTCCTTGTCTCTACACAGAAATAGACATTCTATGTGATTTTCTCTCATTGCAAATCTTTTATACTTTAACTCAGAAAGCCGTGTTTAGAGGGCTGTGTAGGTGGTTGTTTTTAATGTTGAAATTTTTCCCCTTCTTTGGGAAAACTGCTGGTATAGAAAGCTTCCTTGACTCAGTATTGAGACAAATAAAAGACAAATGTGTTATTCTACTGAGACTGTTGAAATGAAAGTTTGCTTTGAAGTAGGATACTAGAATACATATGAGAGAATACTGTTCTTGTCATAAAAACTGGCAGCTGAGCGTTCTTTGCCCTGTCAGAGAGAATGACAATCTAATGGGGCCAAAGTCAGACAGAGGGAATGGATTTTTTTTTTCTTTAATCACATACTCAACCTATGGCCAGAAAAGGACAAATTTTAGAGTACAGAGTAAATTTGAGATCTAGAGAATATGACCAATAATCATAAAATCAATATTAACAATTTTGAACAATTCATATAGTTATTATCTAGTGATAGGGATAAGTATTATTAATAGTAACTATTCCTAATTATTTTTAAACAAGTTATTGACTTAATCCTGTAATTTTGACATAAGACAATTTGATTTAACAGAAATCTTCCTATCTTTAGAATGCCGCAGCTTAAATCCATCCATCTGGAGTCTGATGTTTGAAACAGTTATTTCTAGAAGTCTCTGCCGATACGAATCAAAACAATATAATACAAAACCTTAAAAATGACAATAAATATTAATACATTCTTGGCTTTTTCTCTGTAGAATTAATTTTGCCTTTAATTTCATATCTTACTGACTTTGGATTTTCAACACCATAGTTATTTTTTATAATAGGAATCAGCCCAGTATATGGTGTCAAAAAATATTAAATTTAAAATGAAGAGAAATCTGAACAGATATTCTCTTACTCAATAAATATTCCTGCAGTTATATTTCTCTTGGTTATTAAAAAATAAATTTAAGTGAAAAGCTATATTAATACATTATTAGAAGAAAGCTCACTGACAAAGTATGAAGTATTTAAATATTCTAGGGAAAAACATTCAGATCACTGGTTGCCAAGCCAACTCATAACACTTGTCCTTCACGCCAGAGATGCTAGACAACAGAAAATCATAAAAGCACTGCTTCTTGGTTGTCCCACCCCCCACAAACATGTAGAGCCAAAGGATGTGTTTAACAAGAGATTTTTTTAAAATCACTACTTCATGAAATATGAAATACAAAAGCTAATCACTTGGTGTGGACACCAAGATGTGCCCAATGAAGTCGGCCTAGACTTGGATTCTTGGTGCTTGTCTAGACACTCTTTTAAAACCCGCCCCTCCAGAGTTTATGGTTGCTTCAAAGAGGTTTCCTTTAGCCCCTTAGGGTCTTGGCCTCAGTTTGCTCCCTGCTCCCTATTGACAACTCCCACCATGTATTTTAATTGCAACCATACATTTTCTTTTTTAATTGATACATAGTGTTTATAAATATTTTTGAGGTCCATGTGATACTTTGATACATGTATACAATGTGTAATGATCAAATCAGGATAAGTAGGATATTCATTACCACAACCATTTATCTTTTATTTGTGTTGGGAACATTCCAGTTCTTCTTTTCTAGCTATTTTGAAAGAAACAATAAATTATTGTCAACTCTTATCAACCTACTGTACTATGGAACACTAGAACTTATGCCTTCTATCTAAATGCATTTTTCTACCAGGAGCCATGCATTTTCTGAATAAAAAGATTCAGACTAAGGGTTCTGTGTTATTGGTTTTGGTTGGTCATGCTCTACAATCCAGGGCACCCAATTACTTAGGGGATTAATGATGTCTGAAGCAGGGAGTCAGAACATCTTTGGTTCTAATCCTAACTGCAGCATTAATTTATACTATATCTTGGACACATCAGTTATATTCTTACTATGTCCTTATCTGGATTCATGCATGTCCCTATCTCTTTAATGAATCACAAAATCTGGTGGAGATATGGAAAATTACTATATCTTTAATACTTTGAATTTCTCAGTAGAAAGTGATAGATAAGATTATTGCTCTTACTATTTTCATTAGCAATATACAATATAAAGACCTCCTCTAGAGAGTGATGAGATACTGTCACACCCTGAAGGAAGGAGCAGCTGTATAATTTGCAGGGCCCAATGTGAAATGAAGATGCACGACCCCTTTTCAAAAATTATTAAGAATTTGAAGAGAGTGACAGCAGAACATTATGCAAGTATCGAACACTTTTGAACACAGGGCCCTGCGCAGGCGCACAAGTTGCACATCATGGGCATATACTGCCAAAAGCATTTCTCTTGGCAGGAAAAAAATAGAAATAAAAATTCCAAAAGCTTGTAATCTTGGATTTGACCCTTAGTTTGTGCCTTGAATGAGGTACAAAGGTAAATCATTTTTAAAAAAACAAAACTCTTGTTTCCCCCTTTACCCTCTATCTTATGTCTCCAGTAGGATAAGCCTTCCTGCCCTCACCAGTTCAATCACAGGCCAGACAACAGAGAAATCCATTGCAGAGAAGAGAGATGAAGCACACATACAATATTTATTACTTAAATACAATATTTATTTAGTTTGCTGTCACTTTACACAACGTGTATGTAGTGCAAAAGAAGGCAATATCCTAAATAACACTCTGCTGGCACATTTCTGTTTGTTCCACTCCCTTTCCAGCTCAGGCTCCTTCTCTACCCTTTGCTTTCCTGTTCTGTTACCAGGCAGACTACTTCCCACGGACTACATCATTGGGTCCCTTTGTTGGCTAGCTTCCTATTGACAGGAGATTGGAGGTTGAGAGGAGAGAAAATTCTAGGCATTTCTTCCCTATTTATCCAGCTCAGTACTGATCTCTGGCAGCAGCAGCAGCTTCCCTCCCACCCTTCCATCAGACAGCCCCTCATCCTGATTCCAGCTTCCAGAGGCCTTCACTTATCCCCTAGAGAGGGCCTTAGAATGGCAACCATCTTCTGCTGCTGCTACTCTTTGGATGCCTCAATATCTCCTTTTTGAATTTTTTTTTATTTCAGCATATTTTAGGGGTACAAATATTTAGGTTACATATAATGCCTTTGCCCCACCTGAGTCAGAGCTTCAAGTGTGTCCATCTCCCAGACGGTGCACATCGCACCCATCAGGTGTGAATGTACCCATCCCCTCCTCCTCCCTCCCATCTGCCCGACCCCCTGTTAATGTTATTACTATATGTGCGCTTAAGTGTTGATCAGTTAATACCAATTTGATGGTGAGTACATGTGGTGCTTGTTTTTCCATTCTTGGGATACTTCACTTCGTAGAAGGGGCTCCAGCTCTATCCAGGATAATACAAGAGGTGCTAGATCACCATTGTTCTTTGTGGCTGAGTAGAACTCCATGGCATACATGTACCACGTTTTATTAATCCACTCATGTATTGATGAGCACTTGGGTTGTTTCCACATCTTTGCAATTGTGAATTGTGCTGCCATAAACATTTGAGTGCAGATGTCTTTATTATAGAATATCTTTTTTTTCCTTTGGGTAGATGCCCAGTAATGGGATTGCTGGATCAAATGCTAGTTCTACTTGTAGCTCTCTGAGGTATCTCCATATTACTTTCCACGGAGGTTGTACTAGTTTGCAGTCCCGCCAGCTGTATATAAGTGTTCCTATCTCTCTGTATCCACGCCAACATTTATTGTTTTTGGACTTTTCTATAAAGGCCATTCTCACTGGAGATAAGTGATATCTTATTGTGGTTTTGATTTGCATTTCCCTGATGATCAGAGATGTCGAGCATTTTTCATATGTTTTGTCCCTCTATTAAAGCATCTTTTTAAAAACCTTTGGAGCATCAATACATGAGTGGATTAATAAAATGTAGAGCGAAATCTGTTTCTTGTGGGAACTCTGACTGATATATATGATTAAATTTAACATTCTACTTAAATCAACTTACACAGATTCAACCTTTCTGGAAGAAATGTTCAAAATCCCAGCTTATCCTTTAAAACTACCCTGAATTCTTCTGTCCATATTTTCTCAGTCTTTTCTAGGGAAAGTGTCTGTAGTTATCTTCACAAAGGAAGTCATTGCCTAAAACATAGTTAAAATCTCTGCTCTGCAGGCACTTTGCCTGCTAAACACAGTTTGGTACTTGAGTCAGTTCTGTCTAGTATTATTCTTACTTGTTTTGTGAGTTTCTATCCACTCTCCAAAACAAGACTATGATATGTTTGAAGAGAGAAACTCTATCATATAAATCTGTTGTATTTCTCCAGCTCTCCTTAACCCAGTAACAAGAACAGTATTTAAAAAAAAATTAGTGGGTATCCAACAACCAATCTCTTGTGCAGGTATGGGATTTTTTTTTTAAGATTTAAAGTAGCTCCAATGGATCCAAACTTTTCAAAGAAATTCACGTTTAGTTTGAAAATTTTTCATAAAGTTAAATTGAATTTGACAAAAGGTGAGCCTACTTATTGCAGTTGCCCATATTAGTGGGTTTCACATCTGTGGATTCAACCAATTGCGAATTGAAAATATTCAGAAAAAAATGGATGGTTTTGTCTGTATTGAACATGTACAAACTTTTTTTTCCTTGTCATCATTTTCTAAACCATACATATAACAATTTAAATAACATTTACATTGTATTAGGTATTATAAGTAATTTTCAAATGATTTGAAATATGTGAGGATGTGCCAGTAGGTTATATGCAAACCCTACGTCATTTTATATAAGGGACTTTGGCATTCATGGATTTTGGTATCTGCAAGGGGTGTGGGGGATGTCCTCGAACCAATCCCCCATGACAAAATTTATTTTGTAAGACAACGTAGGTCTCCCAACCTGAGATAATCCTCATGGAGGTATTAAATAGCAAGAGCCTTATGGATCAGAGAATATTTAATATATGTGAGATATAGAGCAGGGAATACAGCAAAGAGTATAAATACATTTAGGGAATGTATCAAGACAGAAAGGGAAAATGGAGAAATAAGCTTTTAAAAAGTGGAAAGAATCAGATAAAAACAGAATTAGACCTTTAAAAATGTACAGCATCAAAATACAAATAAATTAAAATGCATACCGTGCTTTAAATTGGAAAATTCTATGTTGTATATGATCAGTTCTTTTTGTCTTAATACATACACACAATGTAACACTAATTAAAATAACAACAGGGGTCCATGCAGTGGCTCCAAGGCTGTAAGCCCAGCTACTTGTGAGACTAAAGTAGGATTGCTCGAGCCCAGGAATTTGAGGTCACGGTGAGCTATGATGATGCCACTGCCCTCTAGCTCAAGTGAGAGAGCAAGACCTCCGAGAGATGGATATGCATGAAACTCGGACTTGGAGGGGAGGGGGGGTAAGGGCAACATATGTAACCTAAATATCTGTACCCCCATAATATGCTGAAATAAAAAAAAAAAAGAAAAAGAAAAAAAGTTAAATAAAATAAAATAACACCAGGATTTGTAGAAGTACTTTACACAATTCCTCTATTTATTCAATAAACACGTATTGAATATTTACTTTATTTCAGGTAGCATGCTACTCCCTATAAGAAAACATGGAATTTAAAGTATGATAAAATGGCAACTCGATTCATGCAGAAAGGACTGATTTTTTAATAAATGGTATTGGAACATCTAACCTTTTGAGAAAAACAATTGCTGTATCTCTCATGCAATTCTTCAAAATAACTTTTAAATACATCAAAATATAGAAAGTAAAAACATTTTTAAAATATCCAAAAATATGAATATTTTCTATATTTTTTAATGCATGTACACATAGAAATAATTATAAGATCTTGGTATGGAGAAAATTTTTCCAATTAAGGCACAAACTCTGGAAGCCATAAGAGTAAACATTGCTAATTTACTAAATAAATATTTGCCATATCTCTATGGCACAAAGTAGTATCAAAAACAAAACAGAAACCAAAAATATGTAAAAATATAACAACATACATGAAAAGCTAAGTACAGATGCCCTTAATATTATTTAAAGCAATAAGAAAAGAAAAAGGCGATTCTATAGAAAAATGAGTAAAATAAATTGTCAGTCAAGTCAAAGGAAAAGAAATGTAAATTGCCTAGAAAGAAATAAAGAGATGCTTAAATTTTCTCATTTTTAAAAATGCAAATCACAACAAGAGGTATTTTAAAGCAACAAAATGACAAAACATTAAAAACTTCGATAATAACCAGATTTGGTGAAGATATAGAGAAATCCTAAATTTGATAAAATCATAAATTTACAATAATGTATTAATAAAATTTTTTAAATGTATGCTATTTGTAGAACAATTTGTAATATCACAAACTTAAATGCACATATCTTTTCATCAAAAAAGGTCCTGCTAAACATTTGATTCTTGTCTTCTTATACTTGGCAAGCCATATGTATAAGTATTCACTTCAGATGACTACAACATGAAATAAAGCAAAACAAAAATAGTTGTCTAAAAAGATAGAAGTTTATTTCTATGTCATGTAAAAGACATTTCCTGGTAGATAGCTGAGAATTGTTATTGTAGTCTTCTATACTTTGGATATTTGACCCTCCAAATCTCATGTTGAAATTTGATCCCCAGTGTTGGAGGTGGGGCCTAATGAGAGGTGTTTGGGTCGTGGGGGTCGGTCCCTCATGAATGGCTTGGTGCCATTCTCCTGTAATGAATGAGTTCTTGCTCGCTCTATTAGTTCCTGGGAGAGGTCCCCTGAGAGCTGGTTGTTGTTAAAAATAGCCTAGTACCTTCCCCCTCTCTCTAGCTTCCTCTCTCACCACGTGACCTCTGCACACTGGATCCACTTCCCCTTCTACTATGATTGGAAGCTCCCTGAAGCCTTCGCCAGAAGCAGATGCTGGCACCATGCTTCTTGTACAGCTTGTAGAACCATGAGCCAAATAAACCTCTTTTCTTTATAAATTACCCAGTCTAGGTATTCCTTTATAGCAATACAAACAAACTAAGATGTGGCCCCATGGTCATAAGAGACCCAAGCTTTTGATATTTTTCTACTTTATCATAACTAACATATAGTTTCCATTTTCAAAGTCACTTCATGGAGCAAAATATCTACTGTGATCCAGCCATATCATATTTGTTCTTAATTACAAGAAGAAGAAAGGGGAAAAGAACAACAACAACAAAAAGTTTCATCCAAGTAAGGCAGCTACCTTAAATCAAAAGCAATTAAGATGCTTCCTGATGCACTTAACAGAACATTGGTGTAAAAATTGCTTTAAAAATAGGGATGCTTTTGTTACATAAGAAGAAGATCAGGAAAACAGTTGAACCCAGAGTTTATTCAGTAGCTCAATGATGGCAACAAGGTCCTTGGGCTCTTTGCATTGTTACCAGATACCATTCCTCAGAATTCCCTCCATGTTTTTCCATCATCACTGTAAGATGGCCATGGTAGTTCTAAGCCTCCTGTTCTCGTAAGTCAGCATCCAAAGCAGGGAAGAAGCAAAGGAAGGGAAATCATTTGTCATGTGCCTCTCTCTTATCATTGAGGACTATCTTTTGCAAAAGCCTTTTGCAGCCTTTTCCTCAGCCTTTCCCTCTACTACATGAGAGGCTAGGAAATAGGGTGTCTGGGCACTTTGATTTTTTATCATGGAGAAATGGTAAAACTAGCAAATAAAGAGGGAAGGGAAGGTCATTGGTAGGCAGCCAATAGTGTCTACCATATATGCTGAGAGAGGAAAGAGCTAATAGAAAGATTGAATATATATTAGAGAAAAGGTGATTGTAGATCAGTATCTCAAAGGAAAGGTCTGTGAATTCTATCTAGATTGTAGAGCACTGATGAAGGAACAGCTCATCTTTTGAAACAAGGACAAAAGAAAGAAATGAAAATGTATGAGCTAGTAGTGGTCAGGGTAGGAAACTGAGGGTGTTTTCACTTAAGATGACCAAGTGGGAAAACAGAGATGGGGAAATTAATTCTCTTTTGGGAAAGTAATGTACAGCAACACTTTGAATGCAGCTTCAAACAAGTTCTATTCACTATAGGCTTTTTCTCTAGAACTCAATCCCTTTGAGCAAGTCTCTCTTCACCTTGAGGGCAATGCCAGGAATCCTTCCTTGTCTCACTTACAAACCGGGCACCTCTGTAAGACATACTTCATCAATAACAGAGTTACAAACAACGTTGGGCATTTCTATGACCCAAGAATATATCTAGAACAAAAACATGACTATATTACCACTCATTTCAGAAACTCACTTTTCATCTGCTGCATTTAAATGACAAAGAAAGTAATGTATAACTCATCTTGTAACATAAATTGTATGAAGTGAAAAAAAATTATAGGTGTTCAAGTAATTAACTCTGAATTTTCCGTCAAAAAAATCCTATATTTTTTTCCTGCCACACAGGAAGTTTCTGACATACCTCTCTTTTTATTTGATTGGTTGGGATGAATAAATATTTGAAAAAGTTAATATTAGTTTATATACACAACAATTGTGATATAAAACTGCAACAATAAAAACCTCTTACGGATCCTAATATAGCAAATCAGTCCTATATTTCTATTATTTGTGAAAAGTTACATGTTTAATATTACCTTCTCCTTCTGCAAATAGTATTTATCAACAGAGAAATATTTTATCTTTATATATGAGTGTTGAATTATAAATACTTTTGACGTTAAAAAATGCTTTGAAATCATTCCCTAGTGTTTCACATTTTTCCATAATTATATCATAATTACAGGCTGATATATTTATTATCTTTAAAATGCTTTCAGAATGGAGGTTTATTCTTCATTCAAATGATGGTTTTCTTCTTAAGACAAAAATGATACAGCTAGAGGCTTAAAGTGAACTAGCTGAGAGTATTGCTTAAATTATAGAAGCCTCATGGGAGAAGAACAGTCCAAGGGCCTATTTATGCTAGGGTTCAGGATAATGGTTATGTTACTCTTTTAGAGCTGATTTTGGGAATTAAACACAGTAATGTAAGAGTAAATCTTCTTAGTTAATTTGTTGTCTGACTAATTGTTTCATGGTATTATGAGTTCAATGCTTCAATAAATAGGAATACAGCCAAATGCTTTTCAGAAACCACTTGCTTACAGCATTTAGTACATTTATTGTAGAAGAGTTCCTGTGAACTAGCAAACAGAATAAGATTTTTGACATTCATCCACTTGAAGATAGTGCAAATTGACCACATCAATCCTCATTGTATTAATGGTAGCCAAAGTCTTATTTTTATTGAAAAATTACAGAGATAGCAGTGATTTTAGAAGGAAGATGTGATAGGACATTTAATATTTACAACTATGTAGTTGAGATAATATCTACTCTGCTTTAAATAATTTAATTTGTGTCCATTAAAAGGAAAGGGTAATAGACAACTATAACTATTATGTCTGTCTCATAGACAAATAAGAATAGAAGAAATTTGTGTTTTCTGAGAATAACTAGCAAAACATATTTCTCTGATTTTCAAATTCTATGTCATCTCATCATTCCAAAAAGTTATCATTCCCAGGTGGTAAGGTCTTAAATTATTGAGAAGTATTACCCTCAAATTTATATGAAGGTACAAGTAACACATTAATAAGAAAACCAATTATAGAGTAATATATTTGAGGGGTTTTATTCCATTTTCCAATAGTGGCAATACTTTTCTATGGAGCTATCCTGGAGTCTTGATTTATTACAATTAAAGTGCCATTTTGTGGGGTCAATGATATTATCAGTTTCTACAAAAGAGTTTTCTCTATCTGTAGATAATATAGACTTTGAGGTTGACTGTCATGACAGTCAGTTGGACTTTTTTAGGTTGTAGTGAGAACAGAGATATGCTCATGTATTTATAAAAATGTACAGGCTTCGATGGGGAGAGGTTGATCAACAAGTACAGTTACAGTTAGATGGGGAGAATAAGTTCAGATAGTCTATTGCACAGTAGGGTGACTATGTTAATAATAATGTGTTATATATTTCAAAATAGCTAGAAGAGAGGATTTTGAATGCTCTTACCACAAAGAAATGATAGATGTTTGAGGTGATGGATTTGCTAATTACCCTGATTTGATCATTACACAATATATACATGTATCAAGACATCACATCATACCCAATAAATATGTATAATTATTATGTTTAATTAAAAATAAAATAAAACTTTCATAAAAGAATGTACAGGGAAGACAGTAAAAACAGATGCCATCTCACAGCCAGGCCTCAAGGGAATTGAAGCTTTGTTAGGGATGATCATTCAGAATTCAAAGAAAGTCCAAAATTCTGAGACACCTTTTGGCAGCTCTACAGTAGGCCTGCAATGATTCCTACTCCAGTGATCTGTCACGATGGTGATCCAACTCCTGCTTATGCTACTTCTTCTGCTCTCTGCACTCACAACAACCCTCCTCTACTCTCTTTTTTATGGCATGGTATTTTCTGTCTCAGGGATTTAACATTTTCTTCCCATAGCCAACTCCCATGTCTTTATTTATGTCACACAAATTCTAAGAATGTTGATTTGATATTTACGGATAGTCACTCTCCCATATAAAATGTTCATGCTGGATCAAATACTTTTTCTAGCTTTCTCACTCTCTTGATCCCAACATTTATTCAATAAACTATGGTAGATAGATGATCAGCTTTCTCAAAAGGAATCTGGTTAGCATATTTGTCCACGGTTCATAGAGTCTTCTCCAAAAATATACTTTGGTAAATCATATTCATTCTGATATTATATAATAATTGAGTTATAATTCCAGTTTCAGTGATATAGTATAATCTCAAAACAAAATCATTTACCACCTCCTAAGTCTGTGGGAATTGTATTCTTTTTTGAAGTTTCATGCTTCATTACTATCTAAATATTCCAGTTTCATCCTCTGTCTAAAGACTCAAATAAAATTCTGTTGAAGCATTTCTGCTTTTATTCAGGTATACCCAAATTAGATCACCAAAACACAAAACATATTTAACATTAATGAAAACATCCATCAGTATTTCATCTTCTCCTAAACTAATACAACAATTAGTCTTTCAATGTATATGAACACATTTCTTTCTATCTGCCTTAGTAAGTTTTCTTAATAAGACTAATCAGCGCCTCAGTGGATAGCCAGATTAAAGATAAGGAGGAATCTCAAACCACAAATAACCATGTCAGCTGAAGAGTTCAAATATGATTGAGATATGGACTTCAGCATTGTTTGTTCTAAAGTTATTTCTTATTTTGTATGCATCTTTTGGATTGATTTTGATGAAGTAGAGGTTAACAGATTATTTTAATGTGCTTTTAAAAATTAGTAATACCTGTACATTATATAAGATTGAAAAGGTACAAAAAACTATGCACAAGTAAGTCTGCAGCTGTATCAGCTGTTCTTGAAATATTTTTGTGTAACAAACCACTTCAGAACTTAGTGGCTTATATCAGCAAGCATTTACTTCTCTCATTCACAGGTCTGCAAATTGGCAGGGGCACCTCTGCTTTAGACTATGGGCTGTGTACGTTTGGATCTAGGCTTTGGGTCAAGTTTGGGCATAATCCACAGATGTCATTCTGGGGCCCAGGCTGACGCGGCTATGGCCACTGGGGTCATATTCTCATGACAATCACAGAAGTACATGGCCAAGCCAGAACTGCTTAAGCACATTTAAGATCTTGGGTTGTGTGGCATCTGCTACATTCTTTGCCAAAGCAAATCATATGGCCAAGATCTAGTCACTAGGGTGGGAAATTATACTTTACCTTTAAAGGGGACAGAGCAAGGGAATAAATAGTTGAATAACAATCTAATCCCCACTGTTTACCAGTCATAGAGTCCCCCTCTGGATACAGGAACTGTCTTATGTACCACAATGTACAACATTTCTTGTGTATTTATCCAGAGAAATTCTATGTAACTATAAGTATACTCACAAATAAATGTTTTTAGTACCAATGGTATCATACTATACACACTGTTATATATCTTGACCCTCTCCCCCAATTAAAGATATATCTCAGTGAGTATTGCTTGTCAGTACATACAAAGTGGCTTCATTTCTTTTAACACAGCTGTATATTATTTCATAAAATGGACATGCTATGATTTATTTAACAAATGTTCTATGAGTGGGTATTTACTTCGTTTCTGGCATTTTACCATTTTAATCAATACTGCAATGACTATCACTGTATATATTTGTTCCTATATCTATAAAATATATTCCTAGAAAGGATATTGCTAGTTCGAAGGGTTCTTATATTTTTTGTTTTGATAAATATTTGAATTTTTCTTGCATAAAAATTAGGCGGTTTAAACTACCACAAGTACTGTAAAGGGTTGCCCAATTAGAAAAGATCTCTTTTAATTTGAATTTGTATTTCACTACTTATGGGTGAAGTTGACATATGGTAAAGAGCCACATCTACTGTATATGGCAGACCTCCCTGGTCTGTAGAGATTTTTCCAGAACCTCCCCTACCCCATCCCACAGACTCTGCTGAACAGTTGGTGTTAGATAACTATATTTGTATTGTGCTACATCATCTTCCAGAGTGGACCCTAGACTCAAGGTTCAGGGTCTCAAGATAAAAGTTATGAGGCACACGAGTAAAATAAGCCTCTGATCTACATTTTATGTCCCTAAATTAAATCATAAAATAATCCAGACCAGACATTTTATAAGCTTTGACAATTATTTAAAGTGCTCAGTACAATGTTCTACAGAGGTGAAAAATAATTCTTGACTCTCTGAGGCAGCAGTGGCTATCTCGGCTGATGAAGACAACAACCTAGCCACACTTTTTGACCAAAAATCCAGAGCAACCTACAAATGCCATGGAGAACAAATGACAAACTCCAGTAATCAATCCCATCCATGGGGTTCATACAGTCAGATCCATAGCACCAAGAACAACAAGAGAAGCACAGCAGGATTCAGTCTCTAAAAAACTTTGTTTTCCTGAGAGAAAGATTCTTCATAAATAAAAGTACTAAAATTAACTATGTACTGATGAGGCATATTTAGCTAATTGCATGGTGACCCTCCCAGGTAATATTTTTTCTTCAAGAAAATTTTATAGACACATTAACATTTTTATTCATAACAACCGGAAATTACCCATTGAAACACTAAATAAGAGCTGAGATCATGAACTCAAAAGACTCTGTAATAGCTAAAGTTATAACAGAAGCTACTGTAGTGGATAAGAAGTTAGACTGTGACCAATTATGTTTAACCTTTAATGAAACAATTGTAAAACTTACTATGACTCACTAGTGGCTGATTAAGAGGTTGCGTTGTCAGTGCCAGATATAAGTGTCTAATCTCTCCCAATATTAGAGCTACAGTATTCTAACCACTTTACAAATAGCTTCTGCAATTCACTGAACCCTCATTATTGAATTTACCAAAACCTTCCTAGAATATTGTCTTTAAAGGTAGTGTCATGCCTCTTTACAGAGGAATAGTCTTTAAATGGTAGTCTTTGGTGACTATGGCAATTCAACCAATCTGATTTGGCCAAAAGCCAAGAATGATCTGCTCATACTAAGTTCCTCTATGTGAAAAAGAACAGTAGTGTGTGATTCCAATGAGTTCAGTGTATTTCTCTTTCGTTCTTATTCCAGGTAAGTTTTGATATCATTGAAATTGTTCAATCTCTGGCAGCTCTCCCTCGGAGACTTGGGGTCTTGCTTCTAAGATTTAAGGTGACTGCCTCTAAGTGTCAATTCTTTCCTCAAATAGTAAAGGCTTAGCAGACACATAGAACCTCCAGTACCTTTGTTTTCTTCTTTTATAAACAATTCAAACTTCTAAAACAATCTTAATATTCATATCAGGGATACCTTTGATGGATAAACCAATTTAAATAAGAATTTAAAGAATGCGAATCACTAAAAAAAGCTGATGTATCTCTTGTTGTGCTGCCTTTATTGTAAATTGTTACCTGTTTTAACTTAGAATTAAACCAATCTCCTCATCTCTGCAACTCATTAAAGACTCTTTTTGCTCCAACTGTTGTTATCACCTGCTGGTCCAGCTGTCAAGGGGAACGTATCAGAGCATGGACCCAGTGAGGTATCAAATGTCCAATTAAATTAGCAACTATTATGCCATCTTTACTTGAGACAGTTTATATCCAAGATATTATACACACACAATTGCATGCAAATGCAAATGACCTAAACTCTAAAGCAAGAAACTATATTTACCCAAAGCTTTCTCTCACACCCTCCTCATCATTCCAGTTTCCATGACTAATTTGTTCAGTCAAAACAGTAGGGACACAAAAATATAATATGTCACTCAATATCGCTCACCAATCCATATGATAAATGAAATTCCTTGAGCTACCCCCTTTTTTATGGTCTGAGCCTGCGAGCATCCTTTCAAAAGTCCAACTACTGTAGTTTAATCTGTGGGTAAGGATTTTCTCTGACTGCTTTGTTTCTGGTGAAGCTATCAGAGATAACTAGCTCCTCTTTACCTCAACTGGCTTTGTAATTCAAACTGTAATACAGCTGTTGCTTTCAGAAACTGGTCTTTGCAACAGATATCATTTAAACATCATCACCTTTTTATTCACTCTAACATAGTTAACACAGTCTTTAAAAAATGTAAGTCTTAGTTTCTTCTCTTTAAAAAATGTAAGTCTTAGTTTCTTCTCATGCTAATAAATTGAATGAATTTGCTGCTATTTATATAGAAATTGATATTAATTTTCTAATCTTGTTTCACAAATTTATTATCAAAAGTAATTGAGATACTGGAAGGAAACCAATAGTTCTTATGTTGTGATATTCACGTATTTACAAACCTTGGGGCTTTTTGTATGAACTTGCTTAGTGCTGTCAGTTCACAGATCTATTCTAACTTAGGCGTCAATGATACTGCTAAGTATCCCAGCACAGCCATTGTGGAAAACTGTAAACAATAACTAAAAATAATAGCTATAAATATAATTATTATAATATTTTAATAACCATAAATATACTAGCCTTGACTCCTTCAATTCTGAAGCTAATACAAGGGTACTAGTATATCCATGAAACTTATAGGGAATGTGAACTGAACACAAACTACGAAAGAAAAATATGTGGTTTTCTTATAGGCAATGGTATAAGTTTAAATACAATTGTCCTTCTGTATTCATGGGGAATAGGATAGGTTCTAGGACCCTCTGTGGATGCCAAAATCCATGGATGCTCAAGTCCCTTATATAACATGGTATAGTATTTATATGTAACCTACTCACATCCTCCCATATACTTTAAATCATCTCTGGATTACTAACTAATACAATGTAAATTCTAGGTATTAATAAATAATTGATGTATTGTTTAGGGAATAATGACAAGACAGAAAGTCTGCCCATGTTCAATGCAGACATAACCACCGTTTATTTTTTTCGAATATTTGTGATCATGGATTTTGGATGAATCCAGGGATGTGGAATTCAGGGATACAGAGGGTCAACTCCACATGTTAAGAATTTAAAATACAATCATTAATCTTTAAAAGGACCTTATAATATAAATGGTATCTGTATTTTACAGACAAAGAAAATAAAGCTGAGTGAGGTTAAGTGACTTGATTAAATGTCACATAACCAGAAAGTGGCTGGGCTAGATTGTGCAGTAATGGCCCCCAAAGAAGCACATCTTCTTATATTAATGATATTTTGTTTATCTATTTTTTCTGTTGGTGCTTGTGCTTTTGATGTCATATCTAAGAAACCATTGCCTAATCCAAGGTCACAAAGATTAATATCTATTTTTAATTCTAAGTATCTTACAGTTTTAGTTCTTACATTTAGGTCTTTGAGCCACAGTGAGTTAATTTTTGTATATCGTATGATTAGGATTTCAACTCGATTCTTTTGCATGTGTATAGTCTGTATCAATTAGCTTTTGGTGCATAACAAATGAAAATGTAGTGGGTTAAAACAATAAGCATTTTTTTTCTCATAAGTCTGTAGGTCTGCTGGGCAGTTCTGATCCCAGCTGTCTTGCCTGATTTCTGCAATCAGCTGGAGGATCTGTTGAAACTAGATGGTCTAGGATGGCCTCACATATGTGTCTGGTGGTTGTCGGGCTAGTTCATCTAGTGTGCCTCAGCTGTGATGGCTCATCTCTGCAACAGACTCCACTTCCACATGGTGTCTCATCTTCCAGTAGACTAACTTAGGCTTCTTCACATGATAAACTCAGCTTCCAAATAACAAGAGAAGACAAGCTCCAATGAGCAAGCATCTTTCAAACCTCTGCTTGTATCCTGTTTGTTAATATCGCACAGGACACAGCAAATGGCATCACCAGGCCCAGAGTCAGTGTGTACGAGTATGGACTAGTATACCTTTGCTACAATTCTGGCTCCTCAATCCTGGGTACCACATAGTCATACCAAAAATTATGATGTTGCCAGTGCTTATCTCCACAACTACTATTGTTATTTGTTAGCATCAGATGCAAAATAATGTATTAGAATACAACCCTCATATCAATGCCACCTGCCTAGTTCTCAACTGTATCCCTAGCATGCAGACTAGTGCTTGGCACAGTGTAGGCACTAAATGTATAGCTGTCAAGTAGATGAAATTATAGGAAAATTGAAGAAGCAAAATTGGGGTCTAGATTCCATATTAAAGAGTGATCTCATTTAAGCCTATGCTGTACAGTTATACCAATGTGCCTTATTCCTATTTATTTCATGAGTTAAAGATTAAAAAGAGATGCTGTATAATCCAGTATACCCATCATATTTTTGTAGCATTCTCTTTTGCATTGGCAGTATTTTCTTAGTTTTATTATAATTATCTTAATGATAAGATTTTAATCATTTATATTTTGGCTGCATTCTTCCATAATAGAATCTGATTTAGAAAACAATTTCCCGAAGCCATACAGTGAGGCTTCTTGTCTCTGTTATAGTTACTTCAAAGGTTTATCTAACACTCTGGTGGCATTAAACATCAATGTAAGGAAGGGAAATGTTAAAATTCTCATATTTCAGATTTTTTAAAATGTACATGCTGGCTGGTAGAATTGAAGAATTATAAAAAAATTAGAAACACTTCAAGACATTTGGTTCATTTGTCTGCTTTCACCTAATACTCTATTCTACCCCAAGAAAAAAAATGTGAGCCATAACCCCAGACAGGTAATTGCCTCCTTATTCCTATGATTCTGAGATTTGGCATACATTGGATATTCAGACATACTTTAAGAGTATACTGAGAATCAGCCTCAATACAGTATAATGGTACATTCCTAGATATAAAAGGAAACCATTCTGAAGGGGCAAACTTTCAAGAATGCCACAGCTCTCAGTGATAGAATGGCTCAGCTGGATAGCATACAACATTAAAAGGCAAGTAAGTCCAAACCTTAGGTGAAGTATTTGAATGTGATAATCTGTAATTAGAGCTATTCCTGATTTTTTTTTTTGTAGAACTGTATAGTGGTCAAAGCATTTTCATGTGCATCACCTCAAACTCCATTTATAGTAGCCACCTAGTATGAAATTGGTTCCTGTAGACTTTCTTTTCATCTGTTATAATCTTTCCTCTTGAGGTTCTTGGTAGACAGTTCAGTCCTTGTCACCCAATAGATAGCTGGGTATCAAGGATTCTCAACAATATGTGGTATAATGCTCTCAGAATTTTTTCACAGTAAATGCCTAAGACTATTCATCATTTTGCAACTATCTTAGATCCATCCTGACACATAACTTAGAAAGACATTCTGGTATATCTCTCAGAAATTATTGCTGTTTAATATCTTACTTGCTTAAGCACCACCTTTGCCTTGCCCACATAAATGGCACCCACAGATCAAAAACTTTAATGACAAGGAAATTAGTTCCAGGGTCCTGTTACGTATGTTCAAAAGACTATTCCTTATATTTGCAAGGTACTTCAAAACTTAAAAGTGGTTTTACATATATTACCTCATGGGGCATGTGTGCTCTGAAAGACATAAAATTGTAAATACATTGCGAATGACATCATCTTCCTAGCCCTCTCAATGTCTCCCAGCATAGACCTGACCTTCCTAAAGTTGTTGATGATCTCATTTATATTATTTAAGTCATGTTATGTAAGGTACTACACCATATTGTTAAGAAGATGATTTGATATTTTGTAAAAGCATATGATTATTATTCTGTTATAAAAATGTGAGATTCTGAATACCTACTTGCCACTATGAGTACTTTTTAAAGTGTGAATACTGGAACAGCTATATCAGAACCCTATGAATAACTTTTTAAACACTTTAATGCATAACACATACATACATCAATGGTTGCAAATGCAGATTTCTGGGCCTACTCCAAAACCTACTAAATCAGAATCTCTGGAAGTGATGTCAAGGAATGTGAACTTTTAGCCATCTGAGAGGTTGCTGTGGACCTCCAAAGGCTAAGACCTTTGCTTTACAATGAACTTGATTTTCCTAGGGTTCCCGCTACAACTTAGAAGAAAGTTCTGTGCTTTACAAACTCCAAGAACTCTTTAAGACAATTAGCATACCATTTAGGGAATAATTCAAGTTTAAGAAAAAAGAACAATGGAATTTAAATTATCATCAAAACATACTTCCGTGCAGTGCCCTGTACTTGGTGCTCTAAAAACTGTAGAAATTGATACAATCTCATAATAAATATTCAATCTGTAATGATGAGCTCTGTCAATCTTAGAAAAGATAAATGTAGAGTTTAATTAGAAAATAGATGTCTCTCTGAATGTGAGGTGAAAGCTGGATAAAATGCATTTCTGTCTGCTTCATAAGGTACTATTCAAGATATGTCATTGTTATAATTTGAAAAGTATTATTCAGAAAGAAGACAGATTTCAGTTCAGCAGCTTTGACTGCAAGAAGACCAAGAAATAAAAGCCAAATGGAAGAAAGCTAAGTCACAGATGACTGAACTTAAAAATTATCACATATCTTTAAAGTTAGGTAAAGAGTTATAGTTAAATCCCAATTTGCCTCTCAACAAAAAGATAGGTCAGGGAATCTTGGGACGACTTGCTTGATGTAAACTTAAGTAAGGGAGTCTCCTATTCCATGGTACGTGGCTTGTATTGTTTCTTCGTAAATTATGTTCTGATATTTTTAGACTACTTAAAATGTCAAAATAATATTGAGTTAGAAGTATTGTCTTAATGAATTTCATGAGCTTAAAACAGGCCCTTCTCTAGGATGGCAATCGGCTGACATTTATCTCATTCTGACAAAGAAAGACTTTTATTCACGGCGTTCCTGGAAGTGTATTGCAAAAATTATGTGCAAGCATGCAAGGTTAGGTCACTCCCTGTCAGCTGGGGGCAGTAAGGAGCAGATGTTTGGACCAAGTTTGTGGAAGACTGGACCAGATAAGGGTGGAAGTTTAAATTTCTTAATTCATTGTATACAACTGTTAGCTCTTGCCACAATAATACTTCATTACGAACACCACAAAATCTCAGTAGCCCACAAGAGTGTTTATTGTTCACGTATCTGGAGTTACATGCTGACCTTGTCCCCATGGGGAGAAAAAAGTCCAAGGACCCATTTATTCTGACTTTGTAAGAGGATCAGCTGGCTGTTGGCTGACATAAGCTGTTCTCGGCTTGGATGATTGGAGCAACTCTGCTTATCTCTGTATGTCTCTCATCATCCAGAAGGTTAATCCAGGCATATTCTTATGTAGTGGCTGAGGTACAAAAGAAAACAATTGGAGTTATGCATGGGCTCTGGGAGCCTAAGCTTAGGACTGGTACTCAATCACTGTCACCATATACCATGGGCCAATGCAAGTCATAAGACTAGTACAGATAGAAGGAATGGGAAAATAGACTGTTCCTCTTTAGTAAGAGAAATGGCAAAGTCTCATGGTAAAAAAAAATGAAAATAAGAATTGAAGTCATTAGTGCAATTTCTCACCGTATGAGATATTGAGTTCCTACTCTCTGTAGATAGCATGCTATGCAATATGGATAATAAGAGGCATAAGATCTGACAGTGATTCTCAAATACAGAAGGATTGTTAAAACATAAATTGCCAAATCCTTCCCCAAGAGTTTCTGATTCAGGAAGTCAGAGTAGAACCCTAAAATTTGCATTTTTAGTAAATTCCCAGATGATGCTGATAATGTTGGTCCAGAGAGCACATTCTGAGAGGCACTGTTCTGTGATTTTGGAGTTAATAGGAATTTACTAGGATCCTAAGGCAACAGAGGGACACTGATATATATAGGAAAGGCAATTTGAAGTGAAGTGGGAGAATTTGATGAATTCATTTCCTAGATATCCAAACAGCTTTTTAAGAATAAGCAGGTTAATTTGGGGCCTTTGCTGCTATTTTAGCACTACCCAATTTAACTGTCCCAGGTAGCCAGCAAACAATATAGGGATTGGGAAATGAATGACCTATCAATTGTAAGCTGAAAGCCACGCACAAAACTCTACATTGACCAACAAATTTTGATGGCATCATTTTATTGAAAAAGTTAAATAAATAAGGGTTTGATATATCCATAGACTCGAAGTCAGAAGTCCAACTTCTTCTTCTAACATCAAATCAACCACAGGTTGGAGGACAGAGATAAGCCATGAGATCTGAGATTCTGTGTGAGCTTTCCCTATTTAAGCTCTGATTTCTGCTGGGACATGATAATAATAGTTAAGGGCTTATTTCTGAGGGAGGAGAAATCACAACGAAAGCAATCAGTAAAGGAGGCCTTAATTTTAGGAAGAGCAGGAAAATGCTGTTAAACTATTTTGGGGGGATTGGTGAACTACAGCCAGTTAAGATAATGTGATAAAGTATAAGTTTTGAATATTGAGACCTAGTGAGGCTTAGCTTAGCCTGACACCACAGTTAAGTGCTAAGCAAAATAAAAAATTAAAAAAGAGCTCATAAGTTATTATTAGACAAGTGAAAAGCGGATTACTTTTTACCAAAAAAAATGCTACTTCTAAATGTATACAGGCAATTATGAAAGATGAATCAATATTTCTAGATCTCTACTTTTGGAGGCATCCCTAATTTTGTACTAATCGCAACAAAAATGACAACAAGCAAAAAACATATGAATTCATCAACATTATTAGTGTTTCTAAATGCTCATTTAGAAATTGGAATTAATACAATACAGAAGGAACCAAAAGAAAGGGAGTCACGTTTACAAACATTTAAACCTTTCTTTATTGATACTTAGTCCCTCGATTTAATCTTAAATGGAAAAAAATTTATATAACTGAATCAAAGACTAAAAACAAATTTTTGGAATGAATATAAATCTGCTATGCTAATACAAATTTGAATGGAATATTTTACAAACTTATTTAATAAAGTACGTTATGTGAGCTTGAATTTAATAATATAATTATCATCAAGTGGTATTCATTCAATCATAAATATTCACTCATATACTTTAATTCAAATGTGAACTAAAGTCTTAGAAGACAGTTACTTTGCCCTCATTTGGGTTGGTACAATGATATCTCTCCTTTTACCATCCTTAAGTCCCTAGACCACACAAACACATTGAAAATTTGAGTTCCAATTTGACTGAAATGATAAGGTTATTATGATTTTGCACTGGGGTTATTTTTTTCTATTCGAGTGTTTTTCCTATGAAGTTCTCCACCTCCACTTCCATCCACCCCTATATACAGTGAAAATGTTCCCTAAAGCTCAGGGGAATTAATAGATTATTTTCTTTATAGTGGTTGTCACAGAACATGGTTCATCATTTGTTTTTTCATGTGAAATCAAAAACAAAAGCTGCACGAGAGCATCTCTAAGGACAGCAAGTGGCTTTTCAGTTATCTGTGAAACCTTGTTTTAAATATAAGCGGGGTGGGCCGGGGGCGGTGGCTCACGCCTGTAATCCTAACACTCTGGGAGGCCGAGGCGGGCGGATTGTTTGAGCTCGGGAGTTCGAAACCAGCCTGAGCAAGAGCGAGACCCCGTCTCTATCTAAAAACAGAAAGAAATTAATCGGACAACTAAAAATATATAGAAAAAATTAGCCGGGCATGGTGGCACATGCCTGTAGTCCCAGCTACTCGGGAGGCTGAGGCAGGAGGATTGCTTGAGCCCAGGAGTTTGAGGTTGCTGTGAGCTAGGTTGACGCCACGGCACTCACTCTAGCCCGGGCAAAAGAGTGAGACTCTGTCTCAAAAAAAAAAAAAAAAAAATATATAAGCGGGGTGAAATCATTGGAAGTTAGAAAAAGAAAATGTGTATAGAAAAAAACCTGTCAATTGAGAAATATATATACCATGTCTTTTTCATCTATCAGAATAGGAAAATGAATTTAATCGGGCCTGGGGCTGGGGGTTGGAGGCAGAAATGCAAATAAAGGAAACAAAATTAAATTCAGGAAGTTTCTTAAATATCTTTTCCCAGTGATTTGACAATATGTGTCTTCAGATAAATACAGAATCTTACTTAAAGGATAAAGATAATGTTGGTTTTTTTATCAGACTTTTCATAAAAGCTACTTTTCTTTCTAAGTTATTTTGACCTAGCAACAAGAATTTCAGAAAGTAGTAGGATTAAGCTCTGGGGTTAAGCTGCTGATATCTAGACAACTTGGAATTGAATTCAAACAGAAATCAGAGCCCTCGGATAGGTAAAAAAAATTAGCAAACTGGTCCCATGAAAAAAAAGACTATTAGAGTCATATAACTAAATGCATTTTTACTTCAAAAGAAGATAATTACCTATTTGTAGCATATGAATTTCAGAGTACAGTGTCTTGATTTAATGCATCCAGCACCCCAGTGAGCCAAAATTCACAAAATTGCAACAGAAATCTAAGTTAAGTGAGAATAATGTTTTCCTAAATATTCATTCCAGAATCTATTTAAATCTAGCCCAAAATGTGCCATACTTCTCTGGATGGATTGATTAGCTCCTATTGGAAACAAACTGACCCCAAGTTCTCCCTCAGATACACGGTTGTAATACAAAGTTACACTATTGTTGGAAACATCTGAGGCCCCATTACCAGGTCCCTGACAATAGCAGACAACAATCAGCATATTCAAAATTCCTCTTGTGGTCACTTAGACAAAAGTAGACCCTTTTAAGCCCACAATGGATTCAACTATGTTCTTCAGGTGATTACAGGTTGAACTGACCCATTGGCCTCTGGGCCAGTTCAGCCTGGGACCACTAGAACACATTTTCATCTGAAATTAATTCCAAGTTCAACTTCCATTTCCTACTACTTTTATGTATCAGAAAAAGAGAACAGTGCATTTTTGCAGGGAACTGTTTTGAAGCTCATGAGCAGGGCAGATTAATTAAATCCCCAAATAAACATAATTAGGGTGATTGACAACAGTCTTTCCTCAGTAAAAATGGTAAAGGTTTATTGTGAGTTTACTATGCTCCAGGCACTGTAAGCACTCGTCTTGTATCAGTCCATTCAATCCAAACAATAGTCCTATGATGTAGGTGCTATTGCTATCTCCGTTTGACAAAAGTTACTGAGGATCAGAGAAATGAAGTAAATTTCTTGGAGTCATTCCTAGTAAGTAGTTGAACCCAAGAATATGGGTGATTTTTTCCTTTCCAAAAGTGTCTTTTCTATCTTCCTTAAAGCTATCAATGAAAAAGCTGGGAGAGAAGAAACAAAGGAGGAAGAGAAGGGGGGAGGGAGGATTTAGCTAAAGCTGAGTTGCCCTGCCCTCTTTTCCTTCTCTTGGCCAATAGTTGAGGAGAATCCAGGTGCCAGATAATGAAAGCAAAAAAAGATTTTGAGAGCAAGAATCTCTTCTTGTTCACCACCATGCCCCTCAAAACCCAGCTTATCTGGTTGCATAGTTATTATAATGAAAAAAAAATGTTAGGAAGTATTTCAAAACTCTAGACACCTTCCTCTTTAGTGTTCTACTCTATGTGGGGGGAAAATTGGTTCAAAGGGGAATCCAAATGTATTCCAAGGATGATATGTTTATCAAATATTTACAAATTCTTCTCTATATACATCATATGTATTATGTAATGAACCTTTATTCTTCCATTACCAAGGAATTTTATTCTAACTAAACTGAAAATAGTTACATATATAGTATTTTTATCTCCTGAATTCAGCTCTAAATTAATAGTGCTGGATTTGTTTGCACCTGATAGGAACAATAGGAATGAATTTTACCAAATGAACCCTTTTCAACAGCATTGTTCAGTGGGTGAAAAAAATGTGCTGTTCAATTTCTGATATATTCACTTTCTTTTTTCCTACAACCTCATGGTCAACTTAATGCTTTTCATCAGAAACATCTAACTTTCTAATGCCTCAGGGAACTTTAAAACACCAGAACATCCCCACAAACAAGCTATATAGCATATGCAATTGGATTGGTTTGTATAAAATGCTTTGCTTCTTCAATGAGAATGGAGACAACAAAGCCACCCACAATTTTTTCTTGCATAAACACTCTTAAAACCAAAATCTACATGCTCTATCTAGCTTGGACTATACAAGGAATATTCCACTGGTCCCCAGAACTTGCCAAGTTGTGCAATTGGCCCCATTGTGGTAAAATAAGGTCTTGGAAATACTGTACTTGTTGTAGAACTCCAAATTCAGGCTTGCATGTCTGATACGCAGCTAAGGCCAAACACAGTGACACCAATGCTTCAACATAGGGAAAGGTTTATCCAATTTGGCCAAAGCAAGAAGACGGGAGAGCAACATTTCTCAAATCCACCTTCCCAAGAAATGAAGCAGTGAGTTTTTATGTGGGCTACAGGTAAGGGAGGAGAAGTTTCAGGGAACCCAAGGACAAAGTCTGTGTTGCTTTTAGTCTCAGATAACACTGAGAGTAACCAGATTTCTGGGCATCAGCAGCTAGTTGCAACTTTTTCAGGGACATCCATTCCTTCTGCAAAACAAACTCATAGATTCTCCTCATGACCCTGAAGTTATCACATCCTGCTTGAAAAAGAAAGAGAGCATCAGCAGGAAATAATTGCTTTGAAAACAAGGGGTGCTGGGCAGGAAGCAAGTGGTTAACACGTGCAAATATCCACAGGCCTAGTCCAATTTTACATTATTTCAGTCCTTAAAAAATGCCAGGGTACAAAAACCTCAAGGGACCCAGCTACATACTCTTATGGCAATTTTTTTTCTTACACTGAACTTTTTCAAGATGTACAGATATTGCTTTTTCTCTTTTAATGTATGCCAATTCGCAGGTCTCACCTTTCTGTTTTAGTGCAAATATCGTTAATGCCATTGGCCAAAATGTTTCATACTGCAATCTGTAAGGGGAAAAGAACCCTTCCTCTCACAGCACTCATCTAGGATTCTGTTGCTCCCACTTTTAGGCCCAACTCCAGCATTGTGTATGCCTGCTCCCATCACAGGACTATTCTACCACCTTAGTTGCCTCATCTACAAAATGGGACAATTAGAGCTCCTCAGTTTGTTTTAAAGAGTTATTTTGAGAATGACAAAGCATGTACCACTGAAAGTAAGTATCCGTTTCCTAATTTCATTATTAGTTTGTTCCCTTTCGCTCTTCAGTCCCCCGGCCAGCCAGCCACCCCCACCCTATGCCTTCTATTATTTCTTCCTATTGGTTTCCATCTTGGTCTTTCTCTTTTTCCTTCCCTTTCTCTTTGCTGCTTTACCATTCTTTCTCAGTTTGGTTTTCATTTCTCCTTTGGCCCTAAAATCACTTGTCTTCCTCTCCATGGGGATATCAGAAACAACAGTCATACAGGTCCCTCGATCTGTTCAGTCTTCTTGGCAATCATGTGCTATCAACATTCTCTGGCATTATACCCATTCATCCCCTCAACCCCTCACCAACAGAACTGATTTGATTGGACATTCGAGAGTTATGAGTTTGTTCAGTAGGTTAAGAATAAAAAGAACATAACTGAAACTAGTTGTGCATATGGCACAATAAAATGCTCATGCCAGTCATTTTTTCAAAAGGTAATTTCTGGTGATAATTAAGAATGTATGGTAACATTAAAATATCCTTATTTTATTACATGGATTAGTAATATATTTTATTTAAGGTTCTTTTTCACATTTCCTTTTCAAATTAAACCTCATGTGTGGGAAGCTGAAGAAAGACTTTATGGATTGTTTAAATTGTACACAATTTAGCAGCCTATTTCAATGAGTACATGGAGGAAAATAGTTCATGGGTGTTGTGAGGTGTGGAATATTTCATGCTCTATTAATAGAATTCATGGAAAAGAGAATATTTATTTTTCCTGCTGTCAATTCTCCCAAATATGGAGACTTTATATATTTTAATTGAATACATACACTTTTATTAATATGTCTCCACAAATACATTTATATTTGAGAGTTTTATCAGTAATTCTGATTTCATATATTGAACTATCCTGTATATATTTGGGGGGGAGGGAAAGAAGTTCACTAGTAAAATGTATAGAGTAGTTGGGGATTGCCTTCTTCCACCAAAGTCTTCATACAAAACCACTCAAGGCCAAATTCTGTGACTTAAATAGTTAAAAATCACATAAGTACTAAAGAATGTACAATTCCTAACATGTATTTACATTTCTAAGTGAAGTAAAGTGCCTCTAGTGAGTTAAAAATAAGTAGCAAAGAAGAGTCCGTGAGTTAATAATGGCTTACTGGTAAAATCTTTTCTTTGCGCCTGAACCAGTTCTATATATTTCAAATATAACAAAAAATTAGAGGCAAGCATGATTATGTACATTATACATTATATATTATATTTGAGGAATCCTTGGGTCTGGAGACTTAAGCATCATGCTAAGAGGCACATGGGTTGGTTCTGGTTGTTGAAGATGTATCTACAATATTCCAAAGACTATTCCATACAGATCCACTCCTATTCCCATTTGTTACAGAGATTTACCATTCTCTTGGTCATCTCAGGAAAGCATAGTCCTATTTCTCTTAGAGCCTCCCAGTATAGATGAGAGAAGGGTTCCTTTGGATGTTCCAGGCCCCATGCTAAAATATTCCTGTGCCACTAAAAGGGAAGATGTCCTCCTGGGCATGAACAAATGCTTGATAAGCTCCTGTAGATGTATGATTATGAGAAAGGGAGTAGATGAGCTACAACTGGGAGAACAGAAATTGGAGCACCTCAGTGGAGATGCTTTTTTAAACAGGGACCTGCATCTCGCCTATCCTAGCAGAGGGCAGTTCTCCCTCAGGGGTAGGATGGACAGTTCGCAAATGCCAGTTCTGCCCCTGCTATGTGAGGGCACCTGTTCTCTTAGCCCCCGCCAATCTTCCCCTCAAAACATTTATATCTTCACCCTAACGCAGCCCTCACTTGGGTCTCAGCCTTCCTTCTGAGGATAAAGTAGCTTAGCTCTTCATCTTTACTGTTATCCACAAGGCTAAAATAAATTTACCTCCTTGCTTATTTAGGTTCTTAGCTTTTGTTATCTGATGCCATGCTTCTGGATCTAAAAGAAAGCAAAGCATATCAACAACAAAATCTTCTCTTTTTCTCTCTCAAAAACTTCAGGTCTTGAAAATCAAAAGAGTCTGTGCCTTTAAAAATCCCCACATCTGTTAATGAGTTTTAAATATCTGTTTAGAAACTTAATTTATTCTTTTGCAGTTTCTGAGATCTTTATGACTAACTTTCCTGGGGGTAAATAATTACTTGCCTCCCTAAACTCACTGGACTTAATAGAAGCGGAAGAAGAGTGGAGGGGGGTAGGGAAGTAAATTAATATTTTTTAATGACTCCAAATGTCATCCCACCATACATGAGTATGTATTCAAATGGCTCTCTAGGCTGACCTTAGCTGACTGAACTGGTGATGAAGATCTGACTCAGTAATAGTCACCTATAAATTAACCATAATGAAGGATGACAAGGCACAAAGGATCCAACCAATATTTGTCCTCACTATACCTGGTGAATAGTGGAGTTCGTCAAAGTATTACTCTAAACTATAACCTGTTGATTTATAGCAACAAGAAAGCAATAGTTGAATCACGATGGTGTTCAAGAGCTAGAGATGGGACAATGATATAATCCAATCACTAGCAATTTGTCTTATCCAGAATTGTCTTCTAATTATTTACCAGTGCTGCTGAACAGATGTTGCCACTACTTCCTCCCCCCAAAATTTTTATAATAAAATTCCATTAACAAGTGTTACCTGAGTGAGTCTCTACATCCTGTAAAATGAAAGAGCTGAAATAATCCAGGCTGCCTCCAAATCCATTATTCTGACAGGAGACCTGAGTGAAGCTTAATATCCACATCCTATTTGACCTACCTATGGTAGATTGTTACAACAATGGCTCACAGTCTGTTCATGGCTCCTTGTATCCACAACCTCAGATAGCACAACAGTCTTTTTAGAAAATTCAAAAATAATCAAAACTAAATAATGTATATGTAAGTGATTGTATTTAAAGCAATAGTATGATCGCTACCAAATTCAGGAAAGTGGATACCTGAAGGTAGAGGCAAATGGGGTGAGCAGTGAAATGCAAGAGGGAACAAGAATATGAACAGTAAGTTAATTTTAAGGAACTCCTTCTTGGATTGGGTGGTAGGCTCTGAATGTTCATTAAGTAATAAACAAATAAACAAAAAAATAAAGGTCAAGTGTGGATCCATGATGATAATGCATCATAAACCAATAACTGTGCTTAATCATTCTATTCAAATGAGGCTCCACAAAATTAGTTAACTAATAAATGGATGGCTAAGTTACATAAATAAATGCAAAGAGAAAATCAGGATACTAATCTTAATATAAGTTTAAGTGAAATTCAGGTCATAAATTTAAAGGAGACAAAAAAGACACTTCATAAAATTAAATGATAAAATTCACAAAGAAGACATAATATTTATGAATATCTATGCATCAGATAGCATAGCATCAACATTCATAAAGCCAGTACTTAAAATCATGAAAGAATAAAGAGACAGAATAACAGTGGTGATGGAAGATACTAAATCATCTCTCATGGGCCATGACAGATTAAGTGGGCCAAAAAAATCTCCAAGGAAATAGCACATCAAGATAGAACATTTTAAAAATTATATAAAGTAAACCAAATACTTTCTCATTAAAAAATACAAATGCTTTTAAAATATCCATTCTTAAAAACCTTAAAATATTCTTAAAAATCATAACATCAACCTCAACAACCTGTAATATGCAGAAATAGTAAAAATAATATAACATTCGCAGATAAGCATACACCTATACATTAGTAACAAAACCAAGAAAGAAAAGGCCCTTACCTACTAAAAATTTTCAAATGCTTTCATACAACAGTTGAGTCAAAGAGGAAGTACTAATCAAAATTGCAAAATATCTAGAAAATAATGATTAAATATATGTATCAAGACTTATAGGATATAACTAGAAAGAATACAAATAAATAATTTAAATATTTGACTTATTTTAGTTAAAATATAGGGAAAGAATCACAACAAACAAAAGAAGGAAAAATAGAAATAAGAAGAAAATAATAAAGATAAAATCAGACATTGATAGCATTAATAATTTAAAATTATCCCTTTATTAACAATAATATAAGGTATAACTTTTGATTTAACCAAATCAAGGAAAGGAGAAAGCACAAAACGCAAAATAAGAAATAAGCAAGGAAAGTAAAAGAATCATAAGAGGATATTTTGCTAAGCTACACATAAATAAATTCAAAATTTGTGGTGAAATAGACAATTTTCAAGGAAAATGTAATTTTCCAACCTAAAAGAGAGAATATGCAAAATGTTGGATTTCCATAGAAAATTAAGATAATTTTTATTTCATGGCTATTTCCTCATGAAGCACAATTGAAGATATTTCCATAGGGTAAGTTAATCTGGGTCCTCCAAGAAGTACTTATCAAGACAGGATTTAAAATGTATAAAATTTATTGAAGAACCATCTATGAAGGATGAAGTGTGTTGGAGCAGTAGGCAGGGAGAGCCTTCAGACTTCAGTGCAGGTCTGACAGCCCTCAAAGTGGAGAGAGGAGGAAAGAGAATTGAGAAGAAAGGAGCCTCAGACTGGAATGCAGTTGAGAGTGTCTCAGCCAGGTCAATTGGGAAATCAAGCCGAGGTTGCCTATTAGAAGGGTCCCACATCTGTCAGAAAGGCCAGTTTCTAGCATATCTCTCACCTACTCAAAAACATTTTTCCAAAAATTATCTTCAACGTAGCCTACATCTTCTTTTGCTCTCTTTACTGGATCATTCTCATCAGTATACAAACATGCTCTATTATCTCTCATCTTATGAAAATATTTCCCTGCCCCCTCCTCCCATAGTAGCTACTTACTGCTCCATTTCTGTGCTCTCTGGTAGCAGAACTTCTCCAAAAAAGTTACCCTATGCTCATTGTACCTACTGCTCCTCCAATTTTCTCTTAACACTAATTCATTCATTCTTATACTTCCACCACTCCACCAAAAGCACATCTGTCAAGTTGACCAGCCATGTCCATATCTCTACCATGGTCAATTCCCAGTCCTTATCTGCCCTATCTGCAGTGGTTTCTTCCTCCTCCTCCTCTTCTTCTTCTTCTTATCAATTTTCAGTATAATTAGGTGGTAGTTAAGCAATCTCCAGAGAAGCCCTTTAATTTTTTTCTAAAAACTGTTATGAACTTATGAATTTTAACATATTTTGATGTATTTTAATGCATTATAGATATTATTCCTTTTAATAACTGAATCATTCTTTCTTTGTCAGTGGGAAACCTTTCAAGTCAGCCCCTGGGTCATTTCGTCATCTCTCATTTGCTTGTAGGCACAAGATATCTAAAGTTTTTCTTCCTAGTTCTCTTTCCCAGATATGGAATTGGCTTTCTCTAAGCAGTCCCAATTGTTTTTAGTGGGAAATGTAATTCAGAGAATGCAATCTGGACGCTAGGGATGCTAGCTAGTTACTACTGAGTTGTCATTGATTCTATATTTTTGTAATTGGGCAGTACTAGAGAAATACCAGTTTCTGAAAGAGAAAAATGAATATTGCTTTTACTCTGAAATACCCATTTAAATTGATTTATAAGATATTTTAATATTTCTCTTAGGCCATAATCTCAATTCTTACCATTATTGTAATTATGTATTTGCTTAATTCTAATCTATCTATCTTAGGCTGAACCATCTTAAATGAACATTCTTATGGATCAATAGTTACCAGATAATATATATTAGTGATTTCATATGGTCCAACCATATGCGTGTGTGTGTGTGTGTGTAATTTGTGTGTATGTGTATAGTTTGTGTGTGTGTGTTTCTCTGTGTGTGATTTCAAAATAACAATACCAGTTTTATTGCCAATAATAAATCTACTGAAAGAAATTTAAGATGATTTTGATATTGTTTTTGTCTTTGGGATAAATCCCATAAGGGATGTTCAGTCAATATACTGTGTTCCAAAGTTACTTGAAATAATTCCTTTTTCCATGGTTATACCACCAACTTTATACACAGATTATTTATTTCAGTTTCTCTTTTATTTTTTATAAATTTCTGTTTTTACTTTTGGATTCAATATTGTTTTCAAATTTATATGGTTCCTAAATTAAAATGATAAAATGTTGCACATTGATATAGGTCTAGTTTCTATTCCTGTCTCTTCACTCATTTTATCATCCTGCTTTTATAATCGTCAATTGTTTATTAAATAATTATTTATTTTAAACATGTAAATAAATATGTAAATATTCATATTTCACTAAATTTATTATAAACTATTTCTATGGTGAAAATTCTCTTTCAACCTCCCTCCCTCCCTCCCTTCCTTCCTTCCTTCCTTGCTTCCTTCCTTCCTTTTTGCTCTGTTTCTCTCTTTCTTTTATTCATACAAGTCCTATAAAACACTCCATAGAAGTGCATAGCAATCAAATTTATTCCTTCTCCCTTCACATAGCCCATCTCCCCACCATGCTACAGAGCACTCCATTGTATACATGTGCCATGTTTATTCAGTGTGCTTTTAGTGGACTTTTGGGTGGTTTTAGCCTTTTTCTCTTACAAAAAGTACTATAATAAATGCTCAGACTATGATGACTAATCCTCCCAGTTTCCCTGGGACTGATGAGTTTCCTGAGATGCAGGACTTTCAGTGCTAAGACCAGGAAAATCCTGAGCAAACCAGGACAAGTTGGCCACCCTACCATGTGCACACATCTTTTCACAGTACTGATATTTTATTAGGTAGGATTTTTTTTACCCAAGTATATGGTAGGCCTTTCCATTTGTTCATATAGTCTTTTTTAGTCTTTCAAGTGTGCTTTAAGTATTTTTTCATGGTGGTCTTGAACATTTTTCATTAGGTTTATTCCTAAGTCATTTTTCGTTTTTGATGCTACTGTAAATGAGATCATTTCTACTATTACATTTTTAATCAATTGCTGTCTTCATGCATTATATAAAAGAGATAGATTTCTATATATTTAATTTTACTTTCCACCCCCAAGTGCTGAGCAAGCATCCAGACACCTTCCCCTTGTAAGACTGCCTTCCCCCAAGAACATCTTTGGCATCCCTTACTGACCCCCCTCTATCTGGCCTTCAAATGAGCGAAGAGAAAGAGAGTAGGTCCTCACCTTTTAATTCCTTCAGGTTACAAGTGACACATGTCACTTCTGCTCATATTTCATTGTCTGCAATTCATCTGGTGCCCATGCCTAACTACAAGAATACTGGGAAATATGGCCCTCACTTGTGCCTAGGAGGGAGAGAACAATGTCTTTACCTCAGTGCTCCTGTGGATGTACATACCACAAGTGCAGGGATTTTGTATCTTTGGTTCTTTAAAGAATCTGGAACACTTTGATCATCACCTAGTATACAGTAGGTGCTCAAGAAAGATGTACTGATAAGTATTAATAATAGATATGTCTTTAACATGAAACATTAATCTATCTCAGCCCACCATGCTAGGAGACACTAAAGACATTCACAGCAAATTCCAGGTCAAGACAGAGACGCTCACCCTCACCTTTTGTATTTAACACTCCAGGGAGTATTCACCAATGCAACTCAATAAGAGAAAAAAAGGTTTAAGTAATATTATTACCAATTGCAGATGATACAATGTTATATCTAGAAAGTTCAAAAGAAACCATTTTAAAACTGGTGAAAATAATAAGAGAATTCAGTAAGATTTTATGGAAGGCAAGGTAAATTTAATATAATATAAATAAAAAAATTTAGAAAAACTCTTAAAACAATGAAAAGCAATATGGGGAAACTAGCCCTACTGGATATTTACCAAAAATACTCAGTAATTTAAACTATGCGATACTACCTTAGAAACAGAAAAACTGGAATAGGAATTTTAGAGATAGGCACTATACATACAGAACTTATGATATGAAAAGGGTGACATTATAAACCAATGATGAGAAAAATAAAGTATTCGAAGAATGGTGTTAGGAATACTTGATAGCGATTGGGGAAAAACAGGAAACTGCATCCACAGATTGTACCTCACATAAAGTCTAATTGCAGACAGATCAAAATTTAAATATTCAAAATATGAGAGCATAAAAGTACCAGAAGCAAACATGGGGTAATCCTTCATTGAACCAGTATGCATGGAAAGATTTTCTAACTATAATACAATATGCAGAAATGGTGGATATATTTCATGCCATAAAAATCAAAACTTCTGCCTCACAAAACCAAAATCAATGTATTAATTTAAAAGATGGAAAATATTTGCATCTTCTATCACAAAGTGCATTAGTTTGCCAGCGCTGCCATAGCAAAATACCATAGATGGGGTAGCTTAAATAACAGAAATTCACTTTTTAAAGTACTAGAGGCTAGAAATCCAAGATTAAGGTGTAGGCAGGTTTGATTTCTTTTGAGGTTTCTCTCCTTAGCTCTCGGATAGCCACCTTCTTCTATTTCCTCACATGTTCAACCCTCTGTGTTGTCTGCGTTCTAATCTCTTTTTCTTATAAAGACACCGGCCACATTGGATTAGAGCCCACCCATGTGATCTAATTTTACCTTAATTACCTCTTTAAAGCTCATCTCCCAATAGTCACCTCCTGAAGTACTAGAAGGTTAGGATTTCAACATATAAATGGTTGGGCGACACAATTCAGCCCGTAACACAAAGAAACAATTAATCTCTCCAGTACATAAAGAACCCTCCAAGGAATTCACAGAGCATCCTCTTTGTCCTCTCCTTGAATGGTCTACAGTAATTCTTGCCAAACTATGACCCTTAGGCCAAATCCACCCAGGGACTGGTTTTGTAAATAATATTTTATTGGAACACAGTGACACCAATTTGTTCACGTATTGTCTAGAGTGAGTACTGCAGTTAAGACAGAGGCTGTATGGCCCGTGATGTCTTAAGTATTTACCTAGTCCTTTACAGAAAATGTTTGCCAACCTGTGGACAAGGACACAGCAAGACTGGAGTTTAGGGAAGAGAGCAGCCAGGTTGTATTATGGATAAGCTGACCACACATCTCAGTCTGCCTGGGACTATGCTAGCTTACATTTATTATTCCAGCATACTTACTAATAACATATATCCTTTTACTCTCATAAGTCCCCTAGATTGAACAATAAAGGATATGATCACTGTTATGGGTTGAATTTCGTTCACCAAAAAGATACTTAACCCCAGTAATTGTCAATGTAACCTTTTTTGGAATTAAGGTCCTTGTGGATGTAATCCAGATAAGATGAGGTCATTAAGGGTGGGCCCTAATCCAGTATGATAGGTGTCCTTATAAGAAGAGGGAAATTTGGACACAGACACACACAGAGAAAAGAATACTATGTGAAGACACAAAGACACACAGACATAGGAGGAGGATGATCATGTGAGGATGGAAGCAAAGATTGAAGTGATGCATCTCCAAGACAAGGAGTGCCAAGGATTGCCACAAATACCAGAAGCTAGAAGAGGCAAGGCATGATTCATCCCTGTAGGTTGCAGAGGGAACTTGGCCCTGCTGATACCTTGATTTAGGACTTCTAGCCTCCAAAGCCATGAGAGAATAAATTTCTGTTGTTTTAAATCAACCAGTTTGTGCTATAGTCATGTGCCACATAACAATATTTCAGTTAACCATGGATTATAATGAAGCATATGTAGAAACCTGATATAGGGCACTTGATATTGGCATTGCAGATCAAGTAGGGGAAATGATTGCTATTAAGTAATAGTGCTGAGACATTTTGTTTTCCATATAAAAATGTATATGTATATATAAATAAAAATACATGTACCATCTAGGTCTGTGAAAGTATGCTCAATGATGTTGGCATAATGACGATATCACCTAACGACACATTTCTCAGAACATGTTTCATCATTAAGTGATGCATGACTGTGCTTTGTTATAGCAGCCCAAGGAAATCAATGCAGTCGCCACAACCAATGAGTATCTAGAATCTGAGGGAAAGCAGTTAGTATTCAAGGATCATTATCACTTAGAATATTCTGGATTAAAATGTGGGTAAGTGAAATGTGAGGACACCAGTTAAGAGGCTATAAAAATAGGAGACACCAGAATTAATTGGGACATTATTACAAACTGACTCAAACCAATTTAGTGGGTTTTTATTTTAAATTCAGTATATTTGCCATAGATGGGTAGCTTCCATATAGCACCAGATGTTTAAAATAAATTATTTCATGTTACTTTTGTTTAGATTCTTATTATTATGTATGTTTTTTGGTGAAGTTTATATCAACCCGTGCATGATATGTGAAATCCAAAGTCTGTTAAGAAGAAAAAGCTTATATCAATCCTTCCTCCGCTGCATCCTCACTTCCAGGTGGTATATTACAATCAGAGTAAAGTCTCTGAAGGGGTTCAGAACATGTCACCCCAAAATATACTCTTCTGGAATATTGATTATTTTGAGTTGAAGGCACTTGAGAAACAGCAGATGCAGGGAGGGCTCTCTGACTTTCCTCTTTCTACCTAAAAGCAAGCCGTAAAATTTCCCATCAGAAAGGTACCCTTCCTGGACCAGGAAGAGAGGAAAAGTCTTATCATCAGAGAATGGGAGTTGAAGCTGAGATGGGTCTGTACAAATAAACCTACTAAAAATCTTTTATCTTCCATTAGTTTCTTCCATTTTTTTCCCAGTCACTTACCCACAACTTAATGCCCCCCTCAAACCCCTTTGTTTCGTCACTTCTCTAAAATGTATCATTTCTTTGTTTAAAAAGTATATAAGCTCTCAGTCCTAACCTTCTTCTTTGGTTCTTCATTTTTCCTGTGAGGACTCCTGTGTGCACATAATAATATTACATAAAATTTGTATACATTCCTCCTATTAATTTGTCTTATGTCAGTTTAATTCTCAGGCCCAGCTACAGAACCTAAGGAGGGAGAGGGAAGTTTTCCTCCCCTACTTCTCAAACCAAATGCTTCTAAACATGCAAACATTTAGTAGCAAACAATCACGGCCTGTCCTTGTAAATTCATGAAGTTCTAGCTCTCTGCCTTTTTAGTTTCTCTGCCAAGAAGCCTGCACGAAAGATTTGCTTGATATACATGAACTACATTCTAGTGGCCAGGTTCAGCTAACCTCGGAAATGAGACCACAGAATTTTAAAGGCAGCACACTTGGTTAAATACGGTCAGGAGAAGATGGCCACTCAGAGGATTTCACCAGCTCATGTAGGGCCAGAGGTGCTAGCTCATTCTTTCTAATCAGGGTCTATCTATTGAAATAGCATTCATTTCCACCAATGAAAAATAATTTCCAATAGCTAATATGTAAATTAGTAAACCTTGTGTTGTTCTGATATCAAACAATGAAGCCAAAACAGAAAAGCACACTCTAATTAGATCATTCAAATGCTAATTAACTACACATGAAGTATGAATGCCTAATTAGGGTATTTCAAAGTTAACCAATAGTGTAGGATTAAATATTACAACAAGGTATTAGAAAGTAAACTACAGACACTATAGCAGGTCTGACCTAAGCGTATAAGATGGTAGATTTTTCTAGCTGATTCCAGTTTTCTGAAAACAGAGCAGAGGAATGGGCTTAAGCTGAAATTTCATTGACCTAGTCAAGTCAAAGAAATACCTGATAGGCTCTGATGTTTGCCACCATTATGGTAACCATCTGCTTAAGTGTGTATATGAGATCCTACCTGGAAGCGTGAGCTCAATGTCCTGTGGAGCATCCTTCCAATTTCGGTAGTAGCATATTGATGATGTGCATGCAGTAATCATTTTTGGATATTTAAAAATTGTTGTTGACTTTTGTCCTATGTATATATACATTAATTCTTCTTTGTTTGCTACTGAAGTTAGATATATTTGTTTGTGTTAGTATTCTTTTTGATCATAGTTACCAAAATAACTATTTTGAATTTTCTCCTGTCTTCTACTACTGAAAATAGGAAACTTTGAAAATATATAAAAAATTTTATTTCATACCAGACACAACTTGAGATGTGATCATTTTATTAATTTATCTCCCCTCCTACAGCATGCTGTGAAATTTCCACACTCCATTTAACTTCCATAGGCATCTGTTTGCATGTAAATAACTCCCAGGATACCTAACTTTCTTTGATGATTTACCCCAATTTAAAACTAATTATTATACATTTTTAATTGTGAGACTTAGTTACATGAAAAAGATGGTTTGTCTGATTTTAATTCAGGATTTGTAACACCTGTAATTTAACACAGAGCAGTGTTTTATTTCACTTTTGATAAAACAGAGTGATTATTATTGGTCATCAGCTCAGTAGTGGGTTGGCCAATGGAAATCTAGAATGAAATTGAAAAACATCTTTAAATTAGGGGGCACTGATTTTAATTTGGGGATTTTATGTGGGACCAAGTTACAGCAACAACTCTAATGGGAATGGTTCTAAGTTCCAGAAGGCAGAATTATATTTCTAGGAGAGAGGAAATTATACTTTTAGCATGATAGCCTCTAGGGAAATGGCAAAGATGTTGAAGAGGCAATGGAGTATAATAGGAAAAAAACCCCTCAGAATTTAGAGTGAGAATTAGAAGATCATTGCTGCTGCTTATTAGCTACTTAACCTTAGGCAATTCACTTAGCTACTTTGAGACTCAGCTTCCTTTTATTTAAGGTTGGGGTAATTATGCCTTACTAAAATCAGAGGATTGTTGTGAGGTTCAATGAGATAATATATGTGACAACAGTTCCATTCCTTTTTTGCCGTTCCCTCCGTATTTCAAGATCAACCTTTAACTCTTCTATTGATTACTTTGTCATTCTCCCTTCTTATCTTGCAGGAAAGAGAAATAGGAGATTAATTCACACACACACGCACGCGCACATGAAAAAAGGAACTGATAATAGATTGATGGGCATCTTACCTGAAGTGCATTTGTATTTTGAAAGGTTTTGCCTAAATTGGGAAAGTCTGTAGCTGTAGTTTCCTCAAATTCTACCAGGAACTGGGATGTTTCTCTGGGGACAAGAGTGTGCCTCAAATCATACCACAAACGGAATCATAAACTCAAAAGCATTTCCTTTACTTCTAGTATGATAGAAATCATTTTAATTTTTATTTATTCAGTTTTGTTTTAAAGAAATACTCAAAATTTAGGATCGATACAGAAAAAAATTCCATAGACGTAGTATTCCATGAGACAGGAAACTTTTAGTCTGTTTCCAGGAGATGGAAACTATTTCTGCTAAAGACCATATAGTAAATACTTTAGGCTTGCAGACTATACAATCTCTGTCAAAATTGATCAGTTAAACATGGTAGCTCCAAAGCAGCCAGAGACAATATGTAAATAAATGGGCCTGGCTATGTTTCATTGAAATTTTATTTACAAAAGCAGGCTGTGAGCTGGATTTGGCTAATAGGTCATAGTTTTTTGACACCTACAGGATTCCATCTACTCTATATCCTTCCTTCTTTTCCCAATCACCCAACAAGTAGAATGTTTCACAGGAGAAGAGATATTAAACACCATAACTTTATCTTTAATTTCTAGTTTTCTTTTGCATTTGGCCCCAAAGTATGTGCAGAATTTTCTTGGTCTTGTCTTCTCTGTGCTTAGGCCCTAAGGCAAGCATGATGCCCATGAGCTGTCCTACAACCAACTAAAATAATGATCAGGGGAAACTGCAAACAAATCCTTTCCTGTAATTGTTTAGTGAAGGCTCAGTATCTGAGCCTTCAGGTCCTGCTTGGAAATTTCGTAGTAGCTCCATCCTTTCTCTAGCTAAAATTAAGGTATCTATGAATATGTGTATGCTTTCTGTGCATCTGAAACATCAGAGTTTAGTGCACCAGCACTTACTGAGAACAACTGCCTGCAAAAACTATGTGGGAATGCAAAATAAGAGATACATCCCCTCAAGGATCCAACTGCCTGGTTGGGGAAGCAAAACACACACAAGAAAAATACTAAACAACACTTACAAAGCCAAACATCAGAAAAGTATATCTTTCTAAAGTAGAAGCTGACAGAATCAGTGCTTAGAGGAACCTGTACAGGAATGATCAGAGTTAGGTAATAGATCATAGAGAAAGCAAGATGGAATGAGATTTTCCCCCTCCTTAATTCCTCTCAAGACAGACGAAAAAATCTTTCAGGAAAAGAAATGCCTACTTCCCTTGCTAACAATGCTTCCCTTAAGTTTAATGGCGGTGAGAACGCTGAACTGTTGAAAAAGAAGGTGAAATATCGGGATCAATAGTAATGTCTTACTTACTAACAGGTTAATTTCAAATTTCTCATATAATTCAGTTGGGTCAAAAACTTGATTGGCTGGTCAAAACTCAGAACCTATTTAACCTTCAAATCCCACACAACCCATTTATTGACATTCAGCATGCATTTCAACATCTACATGAGATTATTAAATTTTAGAAATTGTATTTGGAATATAACTTGAAACTTTGTTTCACATTATATGCTTTTAATGTTATATTGAGTTTTATGGGTACAAATAAAAACTTTTAATATATAAACATCAAATAAAAAATCATTAAGAGATACATATACTCTTAATATGAGTATTAAGAGTATGGCTATTAAAACTTCATATTTAACTGCTTATCTTTTATAATGAAGAATAGTCTTTTTCTTAACTTCTTCCTAACTACCAAATTTGACTATGCCATCTGTTTTTTTGTCAGGAACCTGCCTAACAGAAATATCCAGAATATATGGGTGGATTCAACTATTCGAGAGGCCCTCCCAACCCTCGCATGGATGGGATAGAAGGATCAAGTGAGCTCTTGGTCTTTTGGAATATTTCCAAGGCTTGATTCTGAAATGGTCCTTGGTCCTCTTGGTCCAGCCAATTATTATAGCATTTCCTATACCTGAAGCTAAAAATAAATTTTTTGGAAACTTCAATTGTTGTTGTCCTTTTCCTGTGAAGCTTTCTTGTAAGGTGTGGTAGCAGCACTCAAAAGGCCTAAGACCCGGATAGTTCTGAGCTCGGGAGTTCGAGACCAGCCTGAGCAAGAGCGAGACCCCGTCTCTAACAAAAATAGAAAGAAATTAATTGGACAGCTAA
>RJWJ010000521.1:83915-106259 GCA_004363605.1 Indri indri
AAAAAAAAAAAAAAAAAAAAAAAGCCTAAGACCTGTGAGACTTTACTGAGATTACAGGACAGGTTGTCTGAACTATTTTCATGCCCACTGACCCATGAATATTTGCTTAATTTTTTTTTTATTTCAGCATATTACGAGGGTACAAATGTTTAGGTTACATATATTGCCTTTGCCCCACCCTAGTCAGAGCTACAGGAGTGTCCATCCCCCAGACGGTGCACACCACACCCATTGGGTGTGATTATAGCCATCCCCTCCTCCCCCCTCCCACCTGCTCGACACCCAATGAATGTTACTACTCTATGTGCTTAAAAATGTTTGATGTCTGTTGAATTCATCTTCAAACTTGCTTTTTATTAAAAAATTGTGGTAAAATAAACATAACATAAAATTCACCATTTTAAATTATATAATTCAGTGGCTTTGATACATTCACAATGTTCTAGAACCATCACCACCATCTGTTTCCTGAACTTTTTCATCATCCCAAACAGAAACTTTGTACCATTGAATAATAATTCCTCATATCCTCATCCCATAGCTCCTGGTAACCTCTATTCTACTTTTTCTTACTGTGAATTTGCATATTCTAGGTACCTCGTATAAGAGCAATCATACAAAATTTGTCCTTCTGTGTCTGACATATTTCACTTAACATGATTTTTTCAAGGTTTATTCATATGTAGCACATACCAGACTTTTATTTTATTTATTTTTTAAATTTCAGAATATTATGGGGGTACAAACATTTTCCTTACATATAATGCCTTTGCCTCACCCAAGCCAGGGCTACAAGCATGCCCTTCCCCCATACAGTGCATTCCTCATCCATTAGTTGTGAGTTTACCCACCCCCCTTCCACCTGACCGGCACCCAGTGAATATTATTTCCATGTGAGCACCTTGGTGTTGAACAGTTAGTACCAATTTGATGGCAAGTACATGTGGTGCTTGTTTTTCCATTCTTGTGATATTTCACTTCGAAGGATCGGCTCAAACTCTATCCAGGATAATATAACAGGTGCTAGTTCACAACTGTATTTTTGTGGTTGAGTAGTACTCCATGGTATACATATATCACATTTTATTAATCCACTCATGTATTGATGGGCACTTGGGTTTTTCCCACATCTTTGCAATTGTGAATTCTGCTGCCATAAACATTCGAGTGCAGATGTCTTTATTACAGAATGTCTTTTTTTCCTTTGGGTACATGTCTAGTGGCGGGATTGCTGAATCAAATGATATTTCTATTTTTAGCTCTTTGAGATATCTCCATATTATTTTCCACAGAGGTTGTACTAGTTTGCAGTCCTACCAGCAGTGTGTGAGTGTTCCTGTCTCTCCACATCCATGCCAACATTTATTGTTTTGGGACTTTTCTATAAAGGCCATTCTCACTGGAGTTAGGTGATACTTCATTGTGGTTTTGATTTGCATTTCCCTAATGATTAGAGATGTTGAGCATTTTTTTATAATTTGCTGGCCATTAATTATCCAGTCGTTTTCAGAATTTTATTCCTTTTTATAGCTGAATAATATTCCACATACCACATTTTGTTTATCCACTCATCTGCTGATGGGCACGGTTATTTCCACCCTTTGGCTATCGTGAATATTTTTACTATGAACATTGGTGTACAAGTATCAGATTTATTTTTAAAGTAAAGTTCCTGACAGTGAGATGGTGAGGGGAAAGCCTATTGCCTTCGCCTTTAAGTAATGACCACCACAAATATTTGCCTTAAAGAACTTAAAGTTGAGCATGACCAAATGGATTTTGGTCAGATCATAATACTCAGTTTCCTCATCTGTAAAATGGTGATACTGATAATACCTACCTCATAAGTTATTAGGAGTATTAAATGAGTTAAGTCACATGAAGTGCTTGGAAACGTGTCAGTCACTGTCTGAGCATTAAACAAATATAGCCTTTACTATCATTAGTGTCATCATCCTTCATCTCTTAGGGACACATTGTCTTGCTGCTACTGTAATTATAATTTACCACTGCCATTTAACAATCTAGCCAGGCTTGCCCTAAGTTCCAGCATGTTACTGTTCCAAAGTCACCCACCTCCTCAATCCAAATTCTCCTCCTATGTGGCTAATCTTATCAAGACAAGGAGGAATGAGACCTTATTAACCAATTTAATATTGATATATAAATTACAAGTAGACACTAACCATAAGACATCCTTATGATTCATAAATTCTTGCATCTCAGATTCTTAGCCTTGTGAAAACATTGAAAAATGCAACAACTCCAATAGTTACAGTACTACAATATTTCCTTTAACCCTATTTTCAGTAATGACAATCGAGCTTAAAATTAATGACTTCCCCTAAAGTAAGAGAAAATTTAAAGACAGTTATAGAATTTCTAGTGGTCAGGGGAATCATGAACCTATAAAGCAAGACAGTATAAAAATGTAACCATCACATTTTAAAATGCAATTTAATATTTAATAACAGTTCACAATATAGGAATAAAATATAAGTTAACATAATTACTTTTTTTTTTTTTTTTTGAAATGAGGTCTCACTCTGTTGCCTTGGCTCGAGTACGGTGGCATCATCATACCTCACAGCAACCTGAAACTCTTGGGCTCAAGTGATTCTCCTGCCTCTGCCTCCCGAGTAGCTGGGACTGTAAACATATGCCACCATGCCCAGCTAATTTTTCTATTTTTAGTAGGGATAGGGTCTCACTCTTCCTCAGGCTGGTCTTGAACTCCTGGCCTCAGGCAATCCTCTCACCTGGGCATCCCAGAGTGCTAGGATTATAGGTGTGAGCCACCACAAAGGGCCCATAATTACTTTCTTTACATGAGATGAGATATATAATATTTTTATTTTTCTATTTAGGTGTAATAATCAATGTAAATATTATAACTGTGATGTACCAGTGGTATTTTTTTAAAAAATTAGCTGTACTTTGCTTTAAGAAAAATTAATATCCATAAATAAATGAAAAAACAAAGCCCATAATAATAATAATAATAAATCCCTTATATAATAATACTTAAGTTAGGTAACTATTAAAAATTCCAGAAAATGATTTCACCAATGGCTTCCCTGAATAATATGCTTTCTTTGTGCATTTTAAGGATATTTATTTTTGTTAAAATCTGATTAATGTTTATTGCATAAAGTGAGATTCAGTTACCTATACTTTTTAAATAGAATCTAAAGTTGGTTCAAGAAATCCTTTTTTTTTATTAATCAGTGGATACTTAACAAGAATAGATTTGAAACTTGATGAGTCTGATTATCTTTTTAAAACATTTCAAATACTATCATCAGTTAGTCTATTAACAAAGCTGTGCCAGAGTCCTTCAAAGGGTTGGGGATGAAGATGAGGGCAGCTAAAATAGTAGCATTTGGGGCTGTGAATTAGGAGACCCGGGTTCTAAGGCTTACTAAACCAATAACTAGCAGTTTAAAATTTTGGGGAGATCAGTTTCTACAAAAATGAGTGAATTAGATGGCTACTAACAGCCCTTATTATTAATAAAACCTATGTGAAACTATCAGGTTTGTTCTCTATGGTAAAGGCAATAGTCTAGACAAAGAGACAAGGATTTGTAAAGCACCATCCTGACCACAAGAAACACTGATTTGGCATGTAGCAGACACTGTTGCTAATTTGCCCATATCACCTCAGGCCTTCCCATGGAGGCGCACCCAGGCCTGACTTCCAATAGCCAGCATCTGCATCTCCTTGCCTGAGGGCTTTCTTTGGCTGCTACAGTCCACTCTGTTGAGAAGCACTAAGAGAATTAGCATACACCCTGAAATCCTCATCTTATAACTGTAAGAGTTAGTATATAAATATTTCAGATCCCCTACCACTTGGCTGGATTAACCACCTCATGCCCTTAAATTGGATAATACCTAGGCACCTTAGACACTGGTTCACAGAATTCCCCAGCATAGTTAATCCCTAGTTACTCACAGTGGTACTTGCTTGACAACATATCTTTCATTGGCTGCCTTCCCTTCCCCATCTTGTCTTCCCCTTTAGGTATTCCCTGGGGTCACCTCGAAGATATATTATGCAATCAAATCCTTATTTCAGGTCCTGCTTCTGGGGAGCAAAAACTAAGTGAACTGTGTATATGAGCCTGGCCTCATCCTTTCTTTTTCCCAAAATTTTATCATAAATTTTCTCTTCCTAGGCCCCATCCACAACTGGGGCTCCCTGGCCCACTGTCTTCAGATTCATTGCTAGGCCCAGCCAAGATAGTGGTATTATTACTACCATATTATGAATGAATTCTTTACATATATATTTGCCTTTGTCCCCAACCTCACCAAAAGTGTGCACAGCTTAAATTCTGAATTTATATATTTTTGTCTGTCTCTCTAGTGCCTAACACTATATCTGGCACATGTGAATTTAATTATATGATCTTTCCTGCTTGGAAGATGTTTACTTCCCCCATTTTCCCAGGCGATCCCTTATACTTGTGATTTATGATTCTTTAGTGAAATCTTCCCCAACTGCCTTACACTGAAGGAAGCATTTCCTGCCCTATGATCCCATGAAGATACTGAGGATACTCACTTCTTGAATACCACTTATCATATTGTCAGGTATTTATTGCTCTGCTTTTCTATTTTCTATGTTGAATAAACTCCTGGAAGGGACAGGTTTTGCTGTATTCCATCCTCTTTGTCCCAGCCCCTAGCACAATTCCTTACACGTAATAGACATTGCTTAATGAATAGAGAAAGCAGAAGGACATTGTTGGTTTTATTGGGAGTTCATGCCTCCTATCATTCCCACATTAAATAAATTTGTGCAATCTCCATTAGGGGCAAAAGAGAAATAGCAACCACAAAATAAAATATATATTGTGGCTGAAAACTATATATTTGGGACAGAAAGCCCTTTACTTTGATTCGACATCTGAAAAGCTAGAGACCAACAGCTCTCCACAATTAGCCTGCTAAACTGGTGTTGTACTATGAAGCTTTATGGTTACTACACACCTAAATATACTTATGTATATATTATTTCAGAAAAGGTTTAGATAGGTGTATGAATCAGAAAGGTTTCATGGCCACTAGTTTAGACTCTTTAGGCGAGGCCCACTGGTCATATCATAATGTACCTCCATACGTTTGTCCATTCCTACACAGAATTTTAATACTGTCACCATAAAATATTCTTAAATAATATAAAGCAAGTCAGAAATTTGTCTTGAAATAACTGACGACTCATCTCTTCAAGTTTTGCAAGGACATATTTATACTTGGCACATACTATAAATAACAGCTGGTAATTTTGCCACAACCGTTTTTTACTCACTTCTACTTTTTCCCACATTTATTCTCCTTCCCATATTCAGTCTCATTTAAACTCAAGTACCATTTTAGAGTTTGTACTAAGCTGTGCCTATTGACTCGTTCTGTGTTTTAAATCCTCTTTCTAACACATCATAAAAGGAGTTACAGATGGCTACTTATAAAAAGCAATATTTTATAAGAATATACATACTCACAGGCAAAAATATAGATTATATATGGTAAACCGAAGGGATGCATTTGGGACCTGTAGACCTCAAGGAAAAGTAGAAGTTCTAGTTTTAGCAAAATAATTTCTGAAGGAACCGTAGAGTCTATAGAGATAAACAAAAAGCATTCACCATGCTTTGGAAACTTGCAATCTTGTGAAATGAACAGAAAAATGTAAAAGTAAATATGAGAGCCTGGTATCTGGGAGGAGTGCATCAAAGAAGTATGAGCTTAAAAAGTAGAGGAGTAAAGGAAAAGTCAGCATTAATTCTGATAGGGAGCTTTGGGGAGATTTCATGTAGTAGAAAATGACATTTACGTACAGTTCAAAGGCATCCCAGAGAGCAGGAAAAGCCCAAATTATGGAAGAGTTCAAAGGAAGTTGTAGGAATGATGAACCTTGGCTTACTCATTTTGTTACTCTCCTTCTGCACTCCCCACACCCTGCCCATTCCTAGGCAAGTAAACCAGCACTAATGCTTTCACTACATGTTGTGTGTTATTTCATTAAAGTTATATCCACATGATATTATCTTTTTTTCCTTTATGAATCTATCTTACATCTCCATGTGAGCTAGACCCAGGTCTTTTTATTTTGTATGCCTAAAATCTATCCTAAGACAAACACTCAATAAATAAATATTACAAGGAGACCTGAGGTCTTAGGGTAATGTGAAGAAATAGGTTTAGAAATACAAAGAAAATTTGATAACATAAACCCAGAAGTCTTTGAATGCTAGTCTGAGATTGACCTCATTCTAACAATAATAGGAAGATATGCGAATAATAGTTTCTGTTGATGTGCCAGAATCTTTACATAAGTTATCTCATTGAATCTTCACAATCTTCATCTGTTAGGTGGACACTATCATCTCCATTTTGCAGATTTTTGAAACTAAGGTTAAATCTGGTAACTTGCCCAAGGTCATTGAGAACCACATTGTATGTGGCAGGCACTGTCCAAGATACTGCAAATAAATTGGCACCAAGACATACAAGTTCCTTACACTCCTTAAGCTTATGTTCTGGTTGAGTAAAACCAACTTTAAACAAAACTACTAAAAAACAAATAAGAAAATTCACACATGGTGATGAATAGCTTAGAGGAAAATAAAACAAGCTGGTATGATTGGGAATGACCGGTGTGACACAGAAGAGTTTGCCTTACTCAATGGATGGTGATTTTCCCAATATGACATTCTGATCTTATGTTATTCAGGGAATGAAAGTGATCAAATATGAATTTTAGAAGAATAGCTAGTGGTCATGCAGAGGATTATTAGACAACACTATTGATTAGGAGAGAAGAAATGATCATCCAAAGTGAGGCTTTGGGTAGGTAAATAAACAGAAGCAATTGTAAAAGGAAACAATGGCATGCTCTATAAATAGGTGAATAGGTTTGACATAAAGAGTATGGAGGAAGGTGGAGGCACTGATAACGATGCCAATGCTGCTGCTGATGATGATGATGTGATGGTATTGATGATAATATCAATAATGTCATGTTGATCATTTACTCAGTACATGTCCAAGGTTGCATGGGCGACTTTGGTGGAAAGTTAATTTTAATCACTATGAGAATGTTTTGCACAGTGTGGGACTGTCACCACAAGGTATCTAAGATGATTTAGAGTGATACTCAAGATAATTTTAAACTACATTGGAAAGGGCATTAAAGAATGTAACTATCACATAGAAAAAATGCTATTCCCATTTTAAATCTCTTTCAGTCCCTCTAATTATGTCAAGAAGAAATTCTCAATTTGAGCTATTTGAGCTATTTTGACTTAACACCTCTCTAACATTTGCTAATCTCCTTTTTTTAAACAAAGAGTGAGCAGGCCTTATGTTCAGAGCCTTCAGCAGCCAACGGTATCTAGCTGAAATTTAAAAGTTTATTTTCATTGAATTTATTTTTATAGTTACCCTCTATTTATGGTCAATGATACTAGTTTACCATTTATGGAACTGATGTATCCTCAACTTTTATAATAAATTTATTTAATCAAAAAGTGAGTGGATTTAAGGAAAACATTAAGGAAGTTCAATGTAGTTTATTTGAGTATGTAGCAAAAATGTTAAAGGTGGTAGAAGACTGGAGTTTGACAATACTGTAGTAAATTACAAGAGCTACCTGGAATTGACTGAAAGCTCAGAGGTTTTGAATTGATTGACTGAAAGGATTGTGAGGTCACTTAGGGATTCCAAGAAGATTGGGTCTCTGGATGAGTTATTCGGTCATAGACTGTGGTAGATTCTGCTTTATACATGTTGAATCTTAGATACCAGTAAGATATCCTCAAGAAGTCTGGCACACAGTGATGCATTCAAGACTGAAGCTTGAACCTAGATCTACACTAAGTTTATAGATTTGAAAGTCATATTAGTTTTCTACTGCTGCAAAACAAATTACTGCAAACTTGGTAACTTGAAACAACACAAATTTATTACCTCACAGCTCTGAATGTCAGAAATCCCGGTGCACTTTTCTGCTGGGGTTTTCAGAAGGCTGTTATCAAAGCTGGGCTATTTTCTGGAGGCTCTGGGGGAGAATCTGCTAACAACATCATTCATGTCGTTGGCAGAATACAATTCCTTGGGCTGGGGGTTATGGCTCATGTCTGTAATCCTGGCATTCTGAGAGGCCAAGGTGGGAGGATTGCTTGAGATAAGGAGTTCGAGACCAGCCTGAGCAAGAGGGAGACCCTGTATCTACTAAAAATAGAAAAATTAGCCGGTCATCTTGGTACGCACCTGTAGTCCCAGCTACTGAGGAAGCTGAGGCAGGAGGATCACTTGAGCCCAGGAGTCTGAAGTTGCTGTGAGCTATGATGATGCCATGGCACTCTTGCCTGGGTGACAGAGCTAGACTCCGTCTAAAAAAAAAAAAAAAAAAAAAAAAAAAAAAGAATACAATTCCTTAAAGTTGTAGGACTGAAGTCCCCATTTTCCTCCCTCACATTGAATCCCTCTCACATTTCTCTGACTTCTTTACTGCTACCAGCCAGAGAAAACTCTCTGCTTTTAAAGAGCTCATGTGATTGACTAGGCTCGCCCAGATAATCTCCCTATCTTAAGGTCAACTCATTAGTAACCCCAATTACATCTACAAAATCCCTTTTGTCATGTAACCTGAAATAATCATGGGAGTAACATGAAGAGAGGGGGTGGAGAGAGAGAGAGTCATCTTATAATTTGGCTTACCATAGAAGTCATCTGCATAAAAATTTACTCATGTAATAATTTATTCAGCAAACATTTACTGAGTATTATATTACCAAACATTTTCATAATCATTTGCGTATTTAACCATGGAACAATGCTTCTCATACCTTTTATGTGGAACATACCATTCTAGCAAACATTTTTGCCAAGGGGATATGAGTGGGGTACTGAGAGCGTCTCCTCTAATCTACCCCTTGCACCACTCAGATCCACCTATGGACACACTAAGTTTATTCTTTCCTGGCGCTGCTTCTTCAAGATGGTGGCCAGTCAACATGTCTTTTAAAAAAATAAAAATAAAGCTTTCAATAGGGGAACCACACTACTGCAGTTGATTTTGAAGTCAGAATCACTATTCATCATTTCCCTCCTCCATCAACCATTCCAGATTTTCATTGCCCCAGCCAGCACACGTGCTATTCTAGGTTTCTTGCCCTATGGAATCCAGGGCCTGATTACCATGCCCTTTTCAGGCCATGGCTGAGGCAATTGCTTGTTTGCAGTTTCCACTAGGCATGGAAGCATCAAAAACCAGTTACTCTCCAAAGTTCCAGAAATACTCCTCCCTGCTTTCATTTTGTAGCAAAAGCCCTGTCTTTGTGCTCATCAGTGTCATTTATTCATGGTCGTATAGTAAATCCTCTTTTTATGTGCTGGTCTACTGGCATGAGAAACTCAAAATGGCTATCCAGTAGCCTGAGCTTTAGTTTTAGTAGCACTGTACTGTGTTCCCTGGTAGAATTAATATCCACATCTAAGAGCCAGGATTTTTAGTTGAACCCAAGCTAAATTTGAAGGGATAGGAAGCACACATCCCCCAAGTGGGTCCTTGGGAGTAATGATAAGAAGGTTAGCTCCTACTTTCACTTTTTTCTATCTAAAGCTGTGTATTGTAAGAAGAATACAGTACAACATATAATGGCTATTGATTCACATTTTTTCTTGAAACTTGAACAGTGTCCTAATCCTATAGGATATCATCCTCAAGCTCTTCTTTAACCATTTCAACATTCAAATAGACCAGATAATAAGGTATATGGCAGGATCAGGGGAGCCCATGAATCCATGCACATACCTCCCAGTTTCACCAGAGGGTGAATCCCTAGGTCTGAGACTATGTTTTTTGACATTTTGTAATGGTGAGTTAAGCACTCACTCTGTGAGCCTTCAGACATTAGTGTTGGCAGTGGCACTGCAGGCCAGAAAGCCAAATCCACACCAGAAGTGTGTGTCAGCTCCAGTAAAAACAGATTTCTGCCTCCTCTTGGGTGGAAGGGGTTGTAGTGGGCCAAATAATTGCCCCCAAAGGTATCAGGTCATAATCCTTGGAACCTGTAAATGTTACATTATAAAAAGGGTCTTTGTGGATGTGATTAAGTTAAAGATCTTGAGATGGGGAAATTATCTTGAATTATCCAGGTGGGCCATAAATGCAATCACACTCAATGAGGGAGGCAGAAGGACATTTGACACAGACAGAAGAGGAGAAGGTTATGTAATTGGAGTGATGTGTCCACAAACCAAGGAATGCTGGCTGCCACCATAATTTGGAAGAGGAAAGGAAAGAACTTTCCCCTAGAGCCTCTGGAGGGAGCATGGCCTTGCTGACACCTTGAATTTGGCTCAGTGATACTGATTTCAGTTTTGTGGCCTCCAGAACTGTGAGAGAATAAGTATCTATTGTTTTAAGTCACTAAGTTTGTGATAATTTGTTACAGCAGCTGTAAGAAACTTATACAGGGGTCCAATGTAATCTATTTGCCATTAACTGGTTGATTGTTCCCCTTCAGGAGTGATACCACATTGAGGGCTCATCACTGTTCTCTGCTTCTGAAAGGTTGGATCGTCAGAAATGGAAGTAGCTAAATCAGCTCAGATGAGAGAGGGCCATGACGCTGTGCCCATGAGTAGCCTTCATCCCTGCCACCATGGCTATAGCATTCATGAGGCCATTGTGCCATCGTGAAACCACTAAAAAGCAGAGGATAGAGGCTGGCTGATGTCCACTGGACATTTATTCTGCTAACCAACTAGTTTTGTGCCTTTTTGTGGTGGATGATATCTGATAGGCATTGATATGTTAACCAAAGAATCACATACTTTATATATGCCCACTCCCATAGACATATACACATGGTTTTCACCTTACATCTTTGTCTCTGTTCTTCCCATCTTGCTCCTTCTAGGAGTCTCGACCAACCAACCAGTCAAGCCATTTTCCACTGCTAATGATTCCATATTATCTTATCTGAGGCCTCATATTCCTCCACACAAGTTGATGAGCAGGTATACTGCTCAAACCTCTGCCCACTGGAATAATTTCCCCTCACCACTGTCATTTAAGGCTGCCCCTTTGCAGGGCTTTGATGTGGCAGCAGTCTGTTTAAGCTTTCACTAACATGTTGAGCCATGCATGTACCAGGAGTGAATTTTTCCTCTTCCATCAGCTCATCATTGGGAATACCCCATGAGGTCATAGGGGAAAGCAAAGGAAGAAATATCAGCACAGAGGTAGGTGGCATGGGGATCTGGACTACTTGGTTATGTAACTTATAGGTACTTTCTTAGAAAACATTCTGAACTGGAGACTTTTGTGGCTTTGCATAATGAATCCACTTAAAGAGTCTCACTTCTCTAAGCCTTTTCATGACACTTTCAATATTCTGCCAAGTTATTTCCAGCAATGTCACCTCATTTCCTGTAGGCTATTATTTTTAAGTTTCAAAGAACCATCTCACTTGGGTTTTAAGATTGTCTCCAGTGTTCTTGCCAGGATGTTAAATCCTGATCCAGGAGAGTGCCTCAGTAGAATCTCTTCTATCAGTATTATGTTCAGCGACCCTTATCCCAATCCAGAACCCACAAGATCCCTTCCCAGGTACATTCTTCCATTTTCTACTGGAACATATTTGCCTGATATAGAAGGAAAAGAACTCTTTTGCCTGGGTCATGCTGAGACTTGACCCTAGTTAATGGTAAAAGTGATGAGGGGAAATGAAAGCACATCTATGGGTTCAAGGTTTTTTAAGTATTTCCTTCCAAGGGTCCCCATGCCATGTCTTAGGGTCCCACTCTTTCTCTGTCGAGGCCTACTTTTAGTACCACCTTTACAACCAGATACTGGTAGTTATTCTAAGCACATTCTGCCTTCCTCCTCTAGGATATCAGAATCTTTTTAAAAGCTGCCAAGCCATCTTCTGACTTCAACACCTTGCCTTGAGCTGATAGTTGGCTGGTCTCGGTCTGCGATTTTTTCTTTAGGGTTTCAATCACAGTTAAAAACAACTAACCAAATACATAATCCTTATAATTGCCTTCGTTCCCATTTCTCTAGGGTGCTAGAGCTATTATGCCTATATCCCATCCCAGTTCACCACCCGTGCAAGACTTAGTAATTGTGATGCTTCAACATGTCCAGGCTCATCAACAGTACCCCTCTCACCACCGTAATGGATCTTTGGTACCATTTAGCCAGCAAGTAATCTAATGCCAGCATCCCCTCCTGAGGTTCCGCTTCCTGGAACCACTTCTGATACCAACTATCTTCGCTTAGGATTTTCCAGGAGCAGATACTGAGACAAAGATTTGAGAGAAAGTCATTTATTTGGGAGATGATTTCCAAGAAACATCACAAGAATGAGAAAGTGAGAAAGGGAAGGAAGAAAGCCAATAAAAATTGTATGAGCAAGCAGTTAACCACTGTGGCGATTGTAGATCAATCCTAAGAGGGATCTCTGGGAAGGGGTATTAAACATGTCTGAGATTTAGTCCCCTTAAGAGTTGAGAAACCCGAGGTATCTCTCTTCCAACTCCCATCCATCATTGGCTGAGGATTTCTAGAGATCTAGAACTTCCAACCAGTCCTTTGCATATATGAGTTGCAGGCGCTTGTAAGAAGACATTGTCAGAATATGCTGGAAAGCTAAGAAAGTAGAATGGGTTATAACTGGGCTATTCAAAACGCTGTGAGAAATGGATTCATTCTGCTGGGTTTCAGAAAGTTTCAGAAATAGTAATGTTCACTCTGGTAGCTAATGTAATGAAATAGATGCAATTTCCGAGGTAGGGTGGGGAATGTCATGTGCAAGAAGGGCTAAGACCAGTGCCAGAGGACTTCCTACATTTGACGACTGGCTTGAGAAAGAGCAGACAAATGCTGAATTCGACATTAATAAAGTTCACTTTTAGGGATGGCAATCATTTTTCAGACTTTCAACGTCTCCAAGCTCATAATTATTGGAAAATTTTAATTGGAGGGGAAAAACTTTAAAAGTCCCTTATTGAAATTGTTCAACAGATGACACTACAAAACAAAGGAGATAGCAAAAGAAAGTGCAAAATATTCATTTCTCTTATACCATGAATAATGTTATCTCTTTATAAGGATTGACACAACAACAAGCCATTCAGAAGTTTTGAACGCGAGCATGAATTTTATTTTGTTCTGACTTTTGTAAATAATATAAGTGATTTTCAATTCAGTGGTTATAAATCTTTCTATACAAACATGTACACAATTTTTATTCCCATATTGCCACCCTCTCTGCCACTTGCAGAGTGAATCATTAGAACAAAGTTATAAACCTCCAGATAGTCGATATTTGTAGTAGAAAATACTGACACAACAGTAAAAAGAAAAAAAAAGAAAAAGAAAAAGCTTTCTTTTTTGTCTAGCTTTGTTCTCTTCTTCAACCTTTGCTCATCCCCTTTTCTCCTGGCCCTCTAAATATACAAACCAGCAGCGTTTGCTTTGCTTTGCTTTTTTACTCTTGCCTTACTGCCTTTTGGGGATGGCTTGAATTAGAGATATGTGTTAACTCTACAGGATTGTTGAGGGAAATATTAATGCTTTCAGGAATTGACTTAATTTCCACATGCTAATGTTTTGTACTGTTTGTTTGTTTGGAAGAAGCATGTGAGGAAAGCTGGAGTCTCCATTTTTTAAATTAAGCGAAGGAAGGACAGAGCAAGTCGATAATAGTCATGATTAATCCTTTTTAATATCCCAAAGAAATTGCTAGCACTCTTTTTCTTTCATTCATCATTGTTAAAAATGTATTTACTGCTTCTCATGGCTAATTCATGGATGCATGCATCCTAAGACATTTTCTTTTTTACATTTACATCAAATAAATGCCTTAATGGTTCAGGAAAAACCTGGCAATGTCACCATTTCTTTATTACAATTCATATTATGTTGAAAAATGGAAATATTTTCTACCATACTTTATTTCTGTTTTTAAAAAATTGTCTTTTGCATAATACTAACAGTTTAAAGTTATGTCAATATTTTTGTGAGTACAGGTGTTTTAAGGACTTTCGCCTGGTATGAGTGGTCACCTTTTCCACAGGAGTAGTTGATAGTAGTCACATTATATACCATCTAGGACACCATAAAAGACTCTCTAATAGATGGTGGGAAAAAGAAATTCATCACAAATATTTTGAATATCTAGTGGATATAGGATATTGCATGATATTTAAGCTGAGGTGAATTTCTGAACTTCCTTTAGGGGATAATAATGCTTTTATTCACAACTATAAATGAGGTTAAAATGAAGATGAGAATTATGACTAATAGTATCTAGAATTTATAAATTGCTTACTATTGGCCTAGCACTATACTAAGATCTTAACCTAATTATCTTATTTTAATCTCATAACAAACCTGACTTGAAGATGCTAACATCTTCATTTTATTGATGAAAAAACTAGGCCAGAAATATAAAGTAATTCTTCAAGTCACAAAGCAAGTGACAAACCTGATATTTAAGCTAACTCTGTAACTAAGGTACATTAGCTCTCCAAATATTCTCTGGGAGCCAAGAAATATTGATAATATTAAAGTGACATCAATGATTAAAATTAGATCCATTTTTGAAAGCAAGTTATAAATGGGAGAAAAGAACAGAAAAGTACTGGATACTTGAAAACCGGAAGGAATTTGGGATTCACCAAAAATAAATGATCTGCAGAATAGAAGGTTATAGAAACCAAGACAGTCTAAAGACACCCAATTTCATAATTTTGCTAAAGGCTAACCCTGGAAGCAGGGACTATTAAAACTAAAAATATATCAAGACTAAAAATAATCCTATTATTTGACAGAGTAATTCCAAATCTAATACATGGTTCTTTATATACAATTTAAAGTGTCAACCCACAAAAAATAAAATAATTGCAACGAAGATGCAGATCTATCATCAATGTTAAAAATTAAAACAAAAATATTTAAAATAGTAAAGTAGATCAAATATTGGGAAAAGGTTAAGTAAACTACAGAAAATGTTCTCGATGGAATATTCAGCAACTATTAACATTATATTTAGAAAGATCATGCAATAAAATGGTAAATATTTTGTGATTATTATAAAGAAAAAAGTAGGAGTAAAATTCTATCTACATTATAATCACTGGTAAATAGAACAAATGATACTATGATAGCATTAGGGGGAAAACTATAGGAAATGGACTAAAATGATTGAATATGTTAAATAGTAGAACTATCAGTGTTCTTTTATAAGAAAAAATATAACAAAAGTATTATAAATTAAACAGGGAGAAAAAAATGAATACTCAGAGGAATATACAGGATTTCCACCTTATTGCATTTTCCTGAGGACCTAAATCCCCCTTCCGTGTTTTGAAAGGCACTGCTAATCATCCACCCGTTCCTCCCCTTTAACTTACTAAAAGAACTTCCCTTTGCTTGGCAGTGGGGGTGGGCAATGTGTCCAAGACTTTTTTGCTGGTAGTAATGGCCTGGCCATGAACAGGTTTTGTATGACGTGTAAATAATGTTGCCATATTGTACAGACAAAAATGCAGGGTGCCCAGTTACATTTGCATTTCAGGTAAATAATGATTGATTTTTTAGTATAAGCGTATTCAAAATATATCATGAGCCATACTAAAACAGTTTTTCATTGTTTATCTGAAGTTCGAATGTAGCTTGATGTTCCGTATGTTCTGTATTTTATCTGGCAACCCTACATGTAAAAAATTTGGAAAACTAAAGTTTCTTGATGTAGGTTTTATTAACAATAGTGTAACTGTATAGGTTTGGATTGTGTTTCACTGCATGTAACAGAAACCAGGTTTTGATCTAATAAAGTAAGAGTTTATTTTTATCATATAACAAGATGTTGGAAACTAAGCAATACAGAGGGTGCAGTTGCTCGAGGAAATGAAAGAATGAGGCTCCTTCAAGCTTCCAGCTTCACTTCCACAGTTTGTGTCTTTGGTGCTAAATAAGAGTAGCAATATGATGGCTCCACCTCTAGGCATGGTATATAGGTTCTGGAGAAAGAAGACAGTAAGAGTGATGAGCAAAAGGTGCCTGGAAGTTTCATCTGTGCTTTCTCTTCTCTTGCCTTATTATTTTTAATTAGAAAAACTAGTTTTGGGGCAAGCTTCACCTTATAACTTAGGGTTATACTTCATTGGCCTTTCATCACACTATTGTCTATCTCCCATTGGAAAATTCTCTTCTTCTGGGAACTCTTATACATTGCTGGTGGGAATGTAAATTAGTATAGCCATTATAGAAAATAGTGTTAAGGTTCCTCAAAAAACTAAAAATAGAACTACCATATGATCCAGCAATTCCACTACTGAGTATATATCCAAAAGAAAGGAAATTGGTATATTGAAAAGATATCTGCACTCCTATGTTTATTGCAGCACTATTCACAGTAGCCAAAATATGGAATCAACCTGAGTGTCCATCAAAAGATGAATGGATAAAGAAATGTGGCACATAGACACAAATGAAATATTATTCAGCCATAAAAAGAATGAAATCCTGTTGTTTGTAGTAATATGGATGATCCTGGAGGACATTATGTTAAGTGAAATAAGCCAGGCAGAGAAAGACAAATATTGCATGTTCTCTCTCATATGTGGGGGATGGAAAGAGTTGATCTCAAGTAGGTAGAGAGTGGAATGGCAATTTCAGGAGGTTATGAAGGATAGCAGGGAAGGAATGAAAAGAGGTTGGTTAATGGGTACAGAAATACAGTTGGATAGAAGGAATACGTTCTAGCATTTGGTAGCACAGTAGGGTGACTATGATTATCAATAGTTTATTGTATATTTCAAAATAGAGGATTTGGAATGTTCTCAACACAAAGAAATAATAAGCATTCTGTTGATAGATATCTCAATTACTCTGATTTTATCATAAGACATTTTATGCAGGTATCAAAATATCACATGTACCCTGTAAATATGTACAATTATTATGTATCAATAAAAAAATTTTTAAAAAGGAAAGAAAACCTGCACCTTCCAACAACAATAACAACAACATCTACCCATTATTCAAAACCCTGCTAAAGCTCCAGTCCCTCCTCCAAATGTGCTTTGTGTTCATCAGTCCTCTCTAACCCTTAAACATTGAAGCATGTGGGTATGTTCCTTACAGTTTAGTTCTAAATTATACTCTTGAATGTATTGGCCCTTCTTGGTATATTCATGCTATCTTTATAAGTAGACCAAGTGGTCCTTGGGAGAGGGGACCATGCCTTATTCATCATATGCCAGGCTCCCAATATGTAACATTTGTTGATGAGTTTCCCACCACTGTCATCCAAGCTTAACAAAATGCTGTAAGAAGCCTCTAAGTATAAGCTTTTAAAAGCTGTAAAGAGAAAATTTGAATTGAAGCAGAATGCCTTTTATTTTACTTTATTTACTTATTTAATGCTTCATTGCATGTGCAATACATTTACATGGTTTAAAACTTCAAGGATATGAAAGATTAGACAGTATGAAATATCTCCCTCCTACATCTTTGCCCTAGCCACCTAGCTTCTCTCCCCTATGCAACCAACCTCATCAGTTTCTTGTATTTTCCAGGGAGAACTTTTGTATTTATAAGCCAATGTACATATTTTAAAATTAGTTTTTAATATTAAACATTCACTGTGCCCCGAACTTCATGCCAGACACTATGCTAAATCCTTTACATTTAATCTTTCCAACAACTCAGTGAGGTGAGGTTTTTATAATTATTCCCATTTTGCAGATGAAGAAATTGAGGTATACAGTCATATAGCTTCACAAACCCCAGTTGATATTTGAACTTAGGGGATCTGACTCCAGACCCCATGCTGTTAACCACAAAAATATATTTTTTTCCTTCATGCTCAATATTTTTATGAGAAATATGCAAGGTAAACCAAGTCTTTAAAATTTATATAGCCCCCATAGGGGAATAATTATCTTCATATATATGGAGAGAGTAATTTATGTACTTGTGTAGTTCTTGAATAAGGGAGTATAGTTGTGAAACCTTAGGATTTCAGACTTGCATCCTTTATCTCAAGACAGAATTTGGCCCTATGACCATGTTATTACAGCTGAGCATGAATATTGTTTGTCCCAATATAGTGCTGTAAAAAGAGAACAAACATGCATCAACAGGACATATTTTTCCTGCTGAACATGAAAGGGGAGTTTGTAAGAGAGTTGATCTTGTCAATGCCTCTTAATCAGAATTCCTGTCCCTTTGTCTTTATTTCAGACTCCTCCATTCTCTCCTGATCTTCAACCTCCTTGCCTTGCTCCTCCACTCTGATTCATCTGTCTTCACTGGTCCTCTACTTTGTCCTTTGCATTTGCCAATCAGCCCTATGATTTCAGTGCTGCTATGCTGCCAAGCTTCCTTTTCTAGGAAACTGCTGATTGCTTCCGTATAATAGGGAAAGAGGCTAACAGTTGGTACAGTTTATATATAACACCAAAAATAACCAATCCAACTTAGAGTTCACTATATGCTAAAAGTGCACAACCAGGTTACAGAAACCTGTAGAAAATTCTAAATAGTTACGCCCATGATACTCAATTTTTTAAAAATTACAGACCTTTGTAAATGTAGGGGCAGAAAGGTGTGAAACTTTTTCTCACCCATCATAAAGGTCACCGGGCCCACGTATAACAAAAGACAGGTTAACAAAAGTACAACAAATTTATTTAATCAAAGTTTTACCAGACATGGGAGCCTTCAGAAATGAAGACTCAAAGACCCAGGGAAAACTGTTCGTTTTTATGCTCAGGTTTGATGAAGAATGGACAGCCATGTAGAAATATGATTGGACAAAAGGGTGCCGTCTGATGGTAATAGACTGAGAGTGAAACCCGGTAAGGCCTGCCTGTTAAATTCTTCCTGGCCTCTTTAGATAGCATTCCTTCCTCCTGGGAATGGGGCAAGACTCCTCTAGGGTCTTATGACTTACCATGAAACAAAGTAAGTCAGAGAATTTCTTTATGGCCATTCCTACACGGAAAGGTGGCAGAAGGTTAGAATAATATATTTAGGTCTTATGGCTGGCATTGGGGGAGTGGGGTTCTAGTTTCTATGATCTGCCTTGGGGAAGAGGAATTCTGTTTGTTATGAATTGCTTCGGAAGAAGAAAGAGGGGCGGGAGACAAAGGGGCAGAATTTCAGAGAGAAACTTGCTTCCGAGGGCTTCCGATCTCCTTTAGTTCAAAGTAACCGGCATGCAAAAGTGCCACATTTTAGGGTATCATTTTCTGACCCCCAACACAAATTTATACAAAAGTAAAATAGTAAAACACATTCCAATGTACCCAATTAAACAATCGTCTCCACTTGAAATTGTGTTAAAATAGGAGTAGTTATTATTAATATTTTAGTGCTAATTTAAATAAAATAGTTATAATTTAATATAGATGATATTCACAAATAATGCGTGATAATCAAATGCTCCACAAAGTGATTACGTTAAAAAATAGCTTCTCTCACTGGTAAGAAATTTGGGAAAATGTTTAAACTATTAGCAATCCAAGATATGTTAAAAAGTGAAAGTTTGATTTTTTTTTTTCAATTGAGTGCAGGGGACTGGTGCTGTCATACATTGTTGGAAGCAATTTGCCTTAAGAAAATATTTTAAAAAGAAAAGCTATGGACTACAAGACTGTTTTCCTTAAGCCAGGGAGATTTGCCCAGTCCTCAAATGCAGATTCTGATGAAGTTGGTCTGGAATGGGACCTGAGATTCTGCTTTTCTAACAAGCTCCTAAGTGATGTCAATCCTGTTGAACCCATGGTCAATATTTAAGCAACAATGTTCTAGATACTGCCTTTGGTGCAAGGACTTCTTTACCTGAAATAATTATCTGAGGCCTGAATGATAAATATAATAACAAGCCTGAGAAACACTGGTTAGCACCCAAAAGGGAAGGGTCAGAAATATGTTTCCTCTTAATTGACTGGAGGAAGAAGGAGAGCAATAGTCATTTGCATAGGCTGAAAATATTTTTATAGGTGAGGACGAAGCTAGATTTTACAGAGTCACAGTTGGAAGAGGGGTTGATGGGACTTCCTCTGGGATAGAAAACGGAGTCCTGCCTATGAATTTGATGGAGTCATAAATTCACAGTTTCTGTTACTGACTTATTTTATTCTTCTAAAAGTCAGAGATCTGGAGTAAATTGGCTTATGTTTTACACATCACTTTAAGGTGTTTTGTAATATATCAATGTATGATATAATCATAGTTTAGATTAAGAGTGGAGAGCTGAATGTTTCTAGATAAGAAGTAAAAGGGAATTAGGGGTTGAAAGTTTTTAGACAGAGAAGGGAGAAAATGTTCTAAAAGAAAAGAGCCTATAGGTGTTGGTTGAAGAAGGTGGGACCAGAGAGAGAACAGGACTAGGTAAAAATTTCCTTTCATCAGGTTTCTTTTAGCAAGATGCTAAAGGAGTGCTCTTACTGACTCCCCAAAGAGCTGCCCCAGGGAGAAGCCCTGGGGGGGGGTGGTAATTAGAGAAAGAAAGAAAGAAACAAAGAAAAAAAGAAAGAAGGAAGGAAAGAAAGAAAGGAAGGAAGGAAGAAAAGAAGGAAGGAAGGAAGGAAGGAAGAAGGAAAGAAGAAAGGAAGGAAGGAAAGAAGGGAAAGAAAGAGAAAGAAAGAAAGAAAAGAAAGAGAGAGAGAGGAAGGAAGGAAGGATGGAAGGAAGGAAGAAAGGAAGGAGGAAAAAGTGTGAGAACCTGTGGTGGTAAATAGCTGGGAGCAGACATTTTTGAACTGGTATGAGTTGGGGGTGAGTCAGGGTTTGGCCTGGGGCGGGAAGTCATCAAACTTCCTTGTGGAGGCAAATGTGATGGTGATGGCTTGAAGGGGGAGGCTGTAGGAATCTTACTCTTGATTCATTTTTGCTGCGGTCTTGTGCCTTCTCCGCATCTTTGGCAATTCAGGGCTTAAGTGGAGGTGTTGTCAATGATAAACAAATTAGTTAAAGCAGTAAAAACGGATTTTTTTCAATAGCTACCATAGTAGGAGAGAGAACTAAGTTTAATTCCAATTCACTGAGAGGTGACTGGGTGTTTTAAAGGAGGAATGAGGGAGTAGGGAGGGGAAGAGAGCAGAGGCTAGAGCAGAGTCAGAGAAGTGAAAAATTACAAACAGCGGGCAAGAGGGCAATGAGAATGGATTAGGCCACCAGTGTCTGCTAACTGGCATTTATCAGAGTTAGGCTTCTACTTTCCCACAGACGCTGGGAGATTGACACCCTGTCCTTTCTGATGATTACATTTCAAAGCAATGGCTCTCTGGTCTTTGAGAAAGACACTCCAAGGTGGTAGGAGATACATATACATCTCAAAGGGCCAGGAGAAGCATTTAGAGTTGTAAACTTCTTTTTTAAGCAAATACTCTAACAAAGGGAGGTCAGGGACATATTCTCAGGTGGTGGTTGGAATAACAGTAAATTCCTTTGGCAGCCTTAAGCTTTTCCGGATGGGAACTCCAGGCGGGACTGGGTTTTCCCAGGGTCAGGTCCTTAGGCAGCTAGAAGTCAGGCTAAAGTTTAGTCAAATCTTTTAGTGCAGGAGTTTAGATGGAGTCATTTCTTTGAAGAGGTTTTGTAGTTCTTTGTAGCCACAGGAGTAAAATCAAGGCCACTGAGAAGCCCAGTGGTGTTGGAGCATTGAGAAAATTAGGAGAGAACTAAATTTCTGGTATTGCCTGCTCCACCCCTCCGCCTCTAAACACCCAATCTGGGAGTTTACAACTTGAGGAGTGTCTCTTCCTAATGCTCCCTCTCCCAGAGGGGGTGGATGGGATGTAAATGAGGGAGGAATGACTGACAGGCTTTGGGAGTAGTTTCGGGATGCTTGTTGCTATCCACCTTATGGGTTATTCACTCTTCCCCACTAAATTCATTGGGACTGAATAAATTGGGTGATAGCCTTCTCCTAATATATTGCCTAATGGGGTAGTCAGTGTCCTGGAGAGGAGGGGGCGCAAGGGATAATTTGCAAGCCAAAATAACAAGACATTCTGAGGAGGATAGCTGTTTCAGAAGGAAAAGATATCCTGGATTACAGATTCCACTAGAATCAAAAAGTATTAAATAACAAACAGGAACTTAAAATTTTCCTTAAAATATAGTGTATAAAAAGAAAGACCTTTGAAACAGAGAATGATGGGGTGAAGAGCACAATACTGAAGTAAGAAATGAATTGATGAATTTGAAGACCAGACTGAGGAAATCTTCTAGAAGGTAGAAGGATAGGAAAGGAGACTATAAATGAAAAGCCAAGAGAAAAAGACAAAGAACACAAAAGTA
>RJWJ010000521.1:106359-185929 GCA_004363605.1 Indri indri
AAAAAAAAAAAAAAAAAAAAAAAAAAAAAAAAAAAAAAAAAAAAAAAAAAAAAAAAAAAATCCACACCTGGCATATTATAGTGAAATTTAAAAACACAAAAACAAAGACAAAATTCTAAACAAAGGAAAAAAGAGCAGATGACATACAAAGGAAAAAGGATCAGAGTGATGTCAGATTTGTCAACAACAGTGGATACAAATGAGTGTTTTCAAAGGATTGAAGGAAAATTACCTTTGAACATAGTATTTTACATCCAACAAAATGTCATTCGAATAAGAGGACATGATAAAAAAATATTCTCAGGCATACAATATTTTAAAAGCTTGTTACACAAAGATGCATTTACAACTCTTTCAGGTAACTATTTAAAAGTAAGGAAAAGACAAATCTGGTGATGTTGCAAGAGGTATATGAAGTAAAGGTGATCAAATAAATATCTAAGTAATGGTGGTTTGTGCTTAAAAATAATAAAGACCAAAAAAAGAGAAACACATTCATAACAACCAAGACTTAAAAGTCTAGTTTAGTGGCTCACAAAGTTTATTGTGCATATGAACACCTGGAGCTCTTGTTTACATGCAAATTCTGATTCAGTAGGTTTGAAATGGGGCCCGGAGTTCAACAATTCTAATAAGTTCCCAGGTGTTGATATTGCTGGTCCTTGGACCACATTTTAAGTAAAAGCCAGGATATAAGTTTGATTGACATGATGGGTGTTGGACGGAGGGGCAGACAAGGGATGAGAGAGTCCTTGCCTTATTCAGGGTGAAGCGTAGCTTCAATTAAAAAATAAGTAAGACAGGCATAAAATGAAATGTAGAAGAAGAGGGACACATTGAAATAAATTAAGATGGTAGTAATAATAACAAACATACCACTAATTGCAATAAATATTAATATAGGAAACCAACTGGCTTAAAGGCACAGCTGTATAAATAAGATTAAAATCCCCAACCCAAATTTAAATGGTTTATGTGAGAAATACAAAGCATGTGGACATGCAAAAGTTGAAAGTAAAAGTATGGGAAAAACAAGACCTATCAGGAAAACCCTAATCAAAATAATGTTAATAGCTCTGTTATATTATATAAAATACATGTTAAGTAAAAAGTATTAGGGGTGGACAGAGTCATGACATAACACAAAGATTCAATTCACCAAGGAAGCGCAACAATTTTAAACATGTATACACCAGTAAAATAGCCTCAGAATATATGCAGCAAAATTGATAGTACTATAATAGTAAATTTACTATCATATTGGGGAATTTCTACACATCTCTCTTGATTATTCACAGGTTACACAATAAACAACTCAGCAAAAATATAGAAGAAAAATAAGTAACACAATTAAGAAATAACTCAATTAACAAGTAACACAATTAACAAGCTTGATTGTTAGTTGAGAGAGAGAGAGAGACTCATGTAATTATTTCTGCATCTGTTAGGAAATATACAATTGTCTCACGCACATGTGGAACACTTTATAGAAATTGATTATATATTATCTATTAAAGAATCCCCAAAAATTTCAGATCTCATAATATCTAACCATATATAATTCAGTTAGAAGATAATTTTACAAATTAAAAATATCCCTGAACAGATGGAAATTTAAAACACACACACATACATATATACACACAACACTAAATAGGTCAGATTAAATTAAAAAACAAAAACTGAATGATGGAGAAAACACTAGATATTAGAACCTATGAGATACTGTAAAAGTGCTTTGAGAAAGATTTATAGCCACAAATGCTAATATTAAAAAGGAAGAAAGCCTCAAAATTAATAATTTAAGTGATCAACTTAAGATGTTAGAATATGATCCGCTGAATAAATTAAAGTAGAAGGCAACAGATATCAAAAGAATACCAGAAATAAAAATATAATTAGATCAACAAAATGTATTATGATTAGTATGTGGGATGTAATTACATAAAAAGAAAATATTTGCATGTGCAACTTGAGGGTGAGCCTTGGAGTTCATAAACAAATTTGCGGCGTCAATTTTCTGACTTCTTTCTCCCTACAATCTCTCTGGTACTTTCCATTTTCTGCCTCCACCCCTTTTGGTTCCCTGGCCAGAAACTTGGGGTTCCAATTACTGCACACTGGCATGCTCTATTGTGGACTACTGTGATTAGATTCATGTTCTGGCTCAAGTCGAGGAAGATAGAGAGTGCAAAAACAAAACAAAAACATACAAAATGAACAAAAAAACCAATGAGAGTTTGTTCTACCCTCTTGGAACTGCACCTCTATAGAACAGAGAGGAAGATTCCTCACTCAGAGTTTTCCTTCTTGCTTGTTCCAGTAACTGCAGTTGCCACCTCCACTAACCACCACCGGATTGCCTGGGAACTGAGACAGAGAATGGAGAAATGAAGAGAAAAGTTAGAGGGAGATCTCCACATTCCCTCTGAGCATTAGGAGATCCCTTTCCTTGAGCCAGAGGTACAGGGTTTCTCCTGGAGCTCTCTCCATCTGTGCCACAGTGCCCATCTCCAAGTTCTGCTGATATTTACTTTAGATTAGGAGGTATCAAAGGAAAAAAATGTAGACTCAGCACAAATTCAGTCCTACTTCAAATTCTGGTGCTCATTCCTGATCTGCTTACAACTATTTACTTTCCAGGGTTTTCAAATAGTTGCTACATGCAATCTGTCCAGGTTTTAAAGTTGTGTTCAATGGGAAAGAAAGAGTAAAGTATGCTTATTGCATTTTATACAGAACTGGAGCTAATACTATTTATGAATTGAAATATAAAATCTATCTTCTTTAGAAATGCCTATAGACAGATGCCACAAAACTATTTTAAAAATAAGTCAGAGAAAACATGCACATGGGATTCAGAATATGGTTTCCTTAGGTGAAGGGAGGCAGATGTATAGGTTGACAGGGGTACCATTCCGTTTGTTAGACATAGATAATGATCAAGATGCTTGCTTTTGGTTTAGGTGTTTTCTCAAGTCTTTAGAACCTCAAGAAAAATAAATAAATACATAAATAAAGCTGGGCTGCACCAAAGAACAATGAAAAAGACTATTAACCAAGAGTTATGATCGAGGCAATTTTGTACATGTAAGACACCAAAAGAAAAAAAAAAGGGAGAGGAAAACTAAAACAAAGAAAAATATTTTTTCCCTTGACTTTGAGAGGTAAAGGGTGAAAGGTTACAAATCAGGGTCATCAAAGCTCTGTTGTACTACCAAATGAACCTGAAATCTCCGTGGCTTAGTATAATGAAAGTTTGTTTCTTAATCCCACAAAGCCCAAGGCTTATGCTCCTGGCTACAAAACTCTTCTCGTAGCAATAATTCTGGGATTAAGGTCCTTCCATCACAAGACTCCACCATTTCGAAGCCCTTTCTTTCAAGCCAGGCGTATGAAGAAATGAAGCATGAGAATAAAGACAAAAGGGAGATCCCTCTGGACATTTCAGGAATCAAGTCTGGAAGATGCGTATAACACAGCTGTCCACAATCCATTATGACTCCACCTAGATGCAAAAGGACTGAGAAACACGGTGTTCGTGAGTGCTTAAGAAGGAAATAAAAAAAAAAAAATTGGTGAACACATAGCACTGTTTTTGTCACATGAGGTTTTTATCAATACAATAATGATATTCAATATACAGGTTTTAAGTTACTGCCTATATTCTGATATGCCATAACCTCTCTCTACTACCTGGTACTCACTACACTATAATATCATTCTAGTATGTCATAATATTCCTATAACATCTGATAAACACACAAATTGAGTATAGGTATCTAGTTATTAAACATCATCTATGATGCCTCTCTGGCCTCCTGCATGACTTAATAAAAGAGTTGTTTTTCTCAGTGTAAAAATTAGTTCAGAAAGCCATACTGGTATTTACATAATGTTAACGCATCTTTCATCATGCTATTCTTAGGTGTTTAAAAAGTTGAAATATTAACATTTTTGCCCTGAAAGCTATAATTTTATCATGTTTCTCTTCATTCAACAGAAACATAATAATTTAGATCTCCTATAGGAAAAAGATAAACAGAGCAAAGAGATACACATTCAGAATTAACAGACTCTGCTAGGAAAAACAGTGCACTAGAAATTTGGCTGAACTACTGCTAACTCTTTAGTTTACACCTTGACATATTAGGAATATCAAGAAAAAAAGGCAACCTAGATGCCAATTGTAAAATTGATGATTTTATCTTATTTTTAAATTTTTAATTATTATGGGTACAAAATAGTTGTACATATTTATAGGATACATATGATGTTTTGATGCATGCATACAATGTGAATTAATCAAATCAGGGCAATTGGTGTATTTGTCACCTCAGGTATCCATCACTTTGTGTTAGGAATATTTCAATTCCACTCTTTTAGTTATTTAAAAATATACCCTAATTTATTCTTGATTATATTCATTTTGTTGTACTATCAAATATTGCTCATTCTAACTATATTTTTGCACCCATTAATCATCCCCACCTTACCGCCCCCCCCCCAGCTTTCCGCTACCCTTCCCATCCTCTGATAACCATCATTCTACTCTCTGTCTCCACGAGATCAATTGTTTTAATATTTAGCTCCTATATATGAGTGAGAACATGTGAGATTTGTCTTTCTGTGCTTGGCTTATTTCACTTAACATCATGTTCTCCAGTTCCATCTATGTTGTTGCAAATGGCAGGATTTCATTCTTTTTGTGGCTATATAATATTTCATTGTGTATATGTACCACAGTTTCTTTATCCATTCATCTATTGATGGACACTTATGTTGATTTCAAATCTTTGCTATTTTGAATAATGCTACCATACACGTAGGAGTGCAGATATCTTTTTGATACACTGATTTCCTTCCTTTTGGATATATACTTAGCAATGGGATTGCTGGATCATATGGTAGGTCTATTTTTACTTTTTTGAGGAACCTTCATACTGTTCTCCATAGTGGTTGCACTAAGTTCCCATCAGCAGTGGGTTCCCCTTTCTCCACATCCTCACCAACATTCATTATTACCTGTCCTTTGGATAAAAGCCATTTTAAGTAGGGTGAGATGGTATATCTCATCGTAGTTTTAATTTTAATTTGTCTGATGACCAATGATGTAGTGTATTTTTTTCATATACTTGGCCAGTTGTGTGTCCTCTTTTGAGAAATATCTATTCAGGTCCTTTGCCCATTTTGAAATTGCATTATTTGATTTTTTTTCCTATTGAGTCGTCAAAGCTCCTTATATATTGTAGTTAATAAACCTTTGTCAGATGGGTAGTTTGCAAACATTTTCTTACATTCTGCTAGTTGTCTCATTCCTCTGTTGATTGCTTTCTTTGCTGTGCAAAAGCTTTTTATCTCGATGTGATCCCATTTGTCCAGTTTGCTTTGGTTGCCTGTGTTTTGGGGGTATTACTGAAGAAGTCCTTGCCAAGAACAATGTCCTGAAGTGTTTCCCCAATGTTTTCTTTTAGGAGCTTTATATTTTCAGGTTTTAGATTTAAGTCTTTAATCCATTTGTTTTGATTTTTGTATATGATGAGATATAAGGATCTAGTTTCATTCTTCTGCATATAGATATCCAGTTATCCCAGCACCATTCATTGGAGAGACTGTCCTTTCCCCAATGTATGTTCTTGGCACCTTTGTCGAAGATTAGTTCACTATAGATGTGTGGATTTATTTCTGGGAGCTCTATTCCCTTCCATTGGACTATGTGTCTGTTCTTATGCTCTGTAGTATAATTTGAAGTCAGGTAATGTGATTCCTCCAGTTTTGTTCTTTTTACTCAGGATGGCTTTGGCTATTCTAGGTCTTTTGTGTTCCATATAAATTTTAGGATTATTTTTTTCTCTTTCTGTGAAGAACGTCATTAGTGTTTTGATAGGGATTACATTGAACCTGTAGATTGCTTTAGGTAGTATGGACATTTTAACAATATTGATTATTCTAATCCATGAGCATGGAATATCTTTCCATTTTTTTGTGTCCTCTTCAATTTCTTTCATCAATGTTTTATAGTTTCCATTGTAGAGATTTTCACTTCTTTGGTTAAGTTTATTCCTAGGTATTTTATTTTATTTGTAGCTATTGTAAATGTGATTACTTTCTTGGTTTCTTGTTCAGATTGTTTGCTGTTGGCATATAGAAATGCTACTGATTTTTGTATGCAGATTTTATATCCTGAAACTTTACTGAATTTGATTATCAGCTGTAATAGTTTTCTGGTGGGGTCTTTAGGTTTCTCTACTTATAAATAAGATCATATGACTTGCCAACAAGGCAAATTTGACTTCTTCCTTTCCAATTTGGATGCTCATTATTTCTTTCTCTTGTCTGATTGCTCTAGCTAGAACTTGCAATGCTATTTTGAATAACAGTGGTGAAAGTGGGCATCCTTGTCTTGTTCCAGATCTTAGAGGAAAGACTTTCAGTTTTTCCCCGTTTACTGTGATACTAGCTGTTTTTCTGTCACATATGGCTTTTACTGTGATAAGGTACGTTCCTTCTATACTCAGTTTATCGAGAGTTTTTGTCACAGAGGGATGTGTAATTTTATCAAATGCTTTTTCAGCACCAATTGATATGGATCATATGGTTTTTGTCTTTTGTTCTGTTGATATGATGCATCACATTAATTGATTTGTGTATGTTGGACCATCCTTGCATACCTGGAATGAGTCCAACTTGTTTATGATGAATAATCATTTTAATGTGTTGTTGAATTCAGTTTGCTAGTATTTTATTGAGGATTTTCATATCTATTCCATCAGAGATGCTGGCCTACAGTTTTCTTTTTTTGTTATGTCTTTGTCTGATTTTGGTATCAGGGAGACATGTAGAATGAGTTTGGGAGTATTCCCTCCTCCCCAATTTTTTTGGAATAGTTTAAGTAGGATCGGTATTAGTTCTTCTTTGAATGCTTTGTAGAATTCAGCAGCGAAGCCATTGGGTCCTGGGCTTTTCTTTGATGGGAGACTTTTTATTAGTGCTTCCGTCACGTTATTTGTTATTGGTTCATGTAGGTTTTGGAATTCATTCTGGTTCAATCTTGGTAGATTGTATATGTCTAGGAATTTATCCATTTCTTCTAGGTTTTCTATTTTATTTACATATACTTGTTCATAGTAGTCTCTAATCATCCTTTGAATTTCTGCAGCATCAGTTTTTCATCTTTGATTTCACTTATTTGGGTCTTCTCTATTACTCTTTGTTAGGCTGGCTAAAGTTGTGTCGATTTTCTTTGTCTTTTCAAAAAGCCAACTTTTCATGTGGTTGACCTTTTGTATTTTTATTTTAGTTTCAATTTCATTTATTTCTGCTCAGATTTTTATTATTTCTTTTCTTTTACTAATTTTGGATTTCTTTGCTCTTGTATTTCTAGTTCTTTGAGATATACTGTTAGGTTGTTTATTTGAAGCTTTTCTACTTTTTTTTTCATGAAGCATTTATTGCTATAAACTTTCCTTTTATTACTGCTTTTTCCTGTATCCCATAGGTTTTAATATGTTGTGTTTTCATTTTCATTCGTTTCAAGAATTTTTTAAAATTTCCTTCTTAGTCTCTTCCATGACCCACTGGTCATTTAAGTGCATTGTTCAATTTCCATGTTTGTATAGTTTCCAATGTTCCTCCTGTTATTGATTTCTAGTTTTTTTCTATTGTGGTAAGAAAAAAATACTTGATATAATTTCAATTTTTTGAATTTTTAAAACTTTATTTGTGTCTTGTCATATGGTCTATTCTTGAGAATGATCCATGAGCTGAGGAGAAGAACTTATATTCTGCAGCTGTTGGATGAAACATTCTGTAAATATCTATCAGGTCCATTTGGTCTATAGTGCAGATTAAGTCCAATGTTTCCTTGTTGATTTTCTGTCTGGATGACCTGTCCAGTGCTGAAAGTTGGGATTTGTGGTTTCTAACAATTATTTTATTGGGGGTCTATCTTTCTCTTTAGGTCTGATGAATATTTACTTTATGAATCTGGGTGCTCCAGTGTTGGATGTACATATATTTAGAATTGTTATATCCTCTTGTTGAATTGACCCCTTTATTATTTATTATATAATAACCTTCTTTGTCTCTTTTTACAGTTTTTGTCTCAAAAACTATTTTACCTGATAGAAGTATAGCTACTTCTGTTCTTTTTTGGTTTCCATTTGCATGGAATATCTTTTTCCATCCATTTATTTTCAGTCTATATGTGACTTTACAGATAAAGTGGGTTTCCTGTGGACACCATGTAGTTGCATCTTGTATTTTTATCCATTCAGCCAGTCTATGTATTTTGATTGGAGAGTTTAGTCCATTCACATTCAATGTTATTATTAATAGGTAAGGACTTACTACTGCCATGTTGTTACTTGATTTCTGGTTGTTTTGTGGTCCTCTCTTTCTTTTTCCTTCCTTCATGTCTTCCTTTATTAAAAGTGATTTTCTGTGGTAGTGTGCTATAATTTCATGCTTTTTATTTTTTGTGTATCTGTTGTAGGTTTTTTGATTTGAGGCTAGCATGAGGCTTACAAGACACATTTTATAACCAATTATTTTAAGCATATGACAACTTAACTCTGCTTGAAAACAGAGAAATAAGCAAAGAGAAATCTAAATGAAATTCTACTCTTTAACTCTGCCCCCCCCACTTTTTAACTTTTTGTTGCTCCCATCAATATCTTTTTATACTATCCATTTCTCAAAAAGTTGTTGTAGCTATCCTTTTTGATAGGTTTGTCTTTTCATCTTCCTTCTCAAGATATCAGTGGTTTGTATATCACAATAGAATATTCTGTATTTGTGTACTTACTGTTACCAGTGAGTTGTATACCTTCAGATAATTTCTTATTGTTCATTAATGTCCTTTTCTTTCAGATTGAAGAGCTTCTTTTAGCATTTCTTGTAGGAGAGGTCTAGTGTTGATGAAATCCCTCAGCTAGTGTTGTCTGGGAAAGTCTTTGTTTCTCCTTCACGTTTGAAGGATATTTTTACTGTATATGATACTCCAGGGTTAAATTTTTTTTTTCCTTTCAGTACTTTGAGTATATCATGTCACTCTCTCCTAGCCTGAAAGGTTTCCACTGAGAATTCTGCTACCAGACATATCAGAGTTCCTTTATATGTTCTTTTTCTCTCTCTTTTTTTTTTCTTGCTTCCCTTAGGACCTTTTCTTTACCCATGACCTTAGGGAGCTTAATTATTAAATATCTTGAGGTAGTCTTCTTTGAGTTAAATATGCTTGGTTTTATGACCTTCTTGTACCTGAATATTAATACTTTTTCTAGGGTTGGAAAGTTCTCTGTTGTTCTTTCTTTGAATAAACTTTCTACCCCAATTTCTCTAATCCTCTTTAAGGCTGATAACACTTAGATTTGCCCTTTTGATGATATTTTGTAGATCTCATAGTTGTGCTTCTTTCTTTTTTAATATTTTTTTCTTTTTTGTCTTCTGAGTGTACATTTTCAAATAGCCTATCTTCGAGCTCACTAATTCTTTCTTCTTCTTGGTCAATTCTGCTGTAGAGACTCTGATGCATTTTTCAATTTGTCAATTGAATTTTTGAGCTGCAGAATTTCTACTTGATTTTTAAAAATTATTTCAATCTCTATGTTAAATTTCTCTGATAGGCTTTGAATTCATTCTCTGTGTTATCTTGAATTTTATTGTGTTTCTTCTGGTCAGCTATTTGAATTCTTTTTCTGAAAAGTCACATATCTCCACCACTTTAGGATTGGTCACTGGTACTTTATTTAGTTCATTTGGTGAGGTCATGTTTTCTGGATGTTCTTGATGCTTATGAATGTTCGTTGATGTCTGAGCATTGAAGAGTTAGGTACTTATTCTAACCTTCATAGTCTGGGCTTGTTCAAACTTACTCTTCTTGAGAATGCTTTCCAGATATTCAAAGAGAATTAAGTGTTGTGATCTAAGTCTTTTTTCACTGCAGCTGTATCAGCACTGAGGGTGCCCCAAGCCCAGTTATGATGTGACTCTTGCAGACTCCTGATGGTACCACCTTGGCAGACTTGGGTAAGACAAAGGAGAATTCCCTGGATTTCCAGGCAAAGCCTATCACTCTCTTCCCTCACTGCCTGTGCTAGGGTGCTAGAGTTGGGGGAAGAGTGACATAGGCACTCTCTGGTGGCCACCACAGCTGGGTTTGTTCCAGGTCACACCAGAAGCCAGTCCAGTCTCACCCAAAGCCTGTGTGTGGTGACTATTGCCTGGCTACCTCTGATATTTATTCAAAGTCCAAGGGCTTTTAGTCAGCAGGTGGTGAACCCTGCCAGGACAAGTTCTTTCCTTCCATGGCAGCAGGATTCCTTCTGGCCCAAAGTGGGTCCAGAAGTGCCATTTTGGAACCAAGGCGTAGAATCAGGGGCTTCAGGAGTCTGCCTAGTACTTTATTTTACTGTGGCTGAGCTGATACTCAGGTTTCAAAATGAAGTCCTCCAAACTCTTCTTTTTCCTTTACCCTACTGGAAGAAGATTCTCCCTGAGGTATACTGCTCAGAGTTGAGGGAGAGTTGACATAGGCACTGGTTTGACTGCCACTGCTGGTGTCTCACTGGGTGGTGTGCACCCAAGTCACTGTCTCTGAGCCAGCACAGCCACAGGAATTGCCCAAGGACTGCGGCCTTTGTGGCCTGACTGCCTTATGAATTTATTCCAGGCCCCAGGCCACTTTGTGTCAGCCAGTGGTGGGGCTGGCCAGAACTTGGGTTTGGGGAAGAGGATTTCCCTCTGGGCTGGCTGGTCTAAATGCTTCCTCTGTGTGCACCGGCAGAATTCTGCCCTCTACTGTGTTCCCTTGTGACATGGCTGCTCTGAGTTCCAGTGCAAATCCCCGCAATCACTTCACTCGCCCTCCCCTGGGCACTCAGATTCTCTCTCAATTAGGGATGCTGGCACAGCACTGCAGGTGGGGGAGGCATAGGAGGCATAGGCGATGCAAGATTGTCTTTTCTGCTCTCTTCAGTGCCTCTTTCCTTGATATATTGTTAAAAGCAGGTACTGTGATCATTTGTCTGATTTTTGGTTCTTCTGAAGGTGCTTCCTTGCACGGATTGTTGTCGAATTTGTTTATGTGGAGGAAAGATAGCTGGAGGTTTTCTGTTTGGCCACCTTGCCCTGCCCACTCTCTTAATTGATGATTTTTGCTAAATGTAACACAGAAAATAATCAAATGTTAAGAGTGGCAGATAAGCATAGAAATTACGAAACGGTAAAATTCCCAACTTTGCCACTGTGAGACATTGACCAAGCTTTCGTTTTCTCATCTGTAAATTGGCCATAACAATAGTACCTATTTCTTTTGAGAATTAAATAAATTAACACACATAAGATGCCTCCAGTGGTACCTGGCACATAGTAAGTGCTGAATAAGTGGTAGCTATTATCATTTGACAAAAGAATGAAGCTTTGATTGGTATAAAAAGTCAAAAACATGATTATCTTAATTATCTAGTTCATTTTCTATGTTAAATTATACTAAATTAACTATGCTTCAAAAATACACCACAAATTTATTTTCTGAAAACATTTTTTAAAAATCCTGCCTTTCATATCCATTTCACAGGAAGACCCTCATATTTAAATATGATAAAATATTTGACTTTCACAAATATCTGCCTATACTTTATTATTTTTACTGATTATTTTTAATAATGTGTCATTAATGTGGGAGTTACACTTGTTTTTCTTCTGATATTAGAACAAACTTCTTTTTCTGTAAAACTTTTTTTCAATTTTTATTTCAGAACATTACAGGGGTACAAACTTTTTTTATTGAAACATGAAATGTATACACAAGTACACACATCACAAGCATAAAGCTTGCAATGGATTTTCACAGTATGATTATACCCAAGTAGTGAACACGTGGATCAGAAAAATTCAGAACATCATAGCATCCTTAAAGTTCCTCTTATGCTTCCTTCTAGTCACTACTCCCACTGAAGAGAACTATTATTCTTATGTCTTACAGTGTAGATTAGATTGGATTTGTCCTTTCTATAAATGCAATCTTACAAATATGTGCTCTTTTATGCCTGACGTATTTTGCTCAACATTACGTTTGTGGTATTCAATAATATTGTTGTGGGTAGCTGTAGATTTTTAGTTCTCATTAATGTATGGTAGCCCTCAGTATGGATATAACACAATTTATTCGTCCATTCTACTGTTGATGAGCATTTGGGTAATTTTCAGTTTGGATTTTTTTTTTCAATAAAGCAGCTCTGAACTTTCTAATACATGTTTTTGGTGAACATATGTATGCATTTATGTTGGTTATATACCTAAGAATGGAAATGCTGGCATCATAGGATATACATATGTTTAGATTTAATAGGCACTGCCGAAAAGACTTCCAAGGTTGTTGAAGCAATTTTATCTTCCACCATGAGTAGATGTAAGTTCTAATTGTTCCAACTCTTCACCCACATTTTCTGTTGCCCATAATTTCTTTTTAAACATTCTGATGATTGTGTTATGAAATTGTACTGTGGTTTAAATTTACATCACCCTTATGGCTAATAAAATCACTTACCTTTTAATACATTCATTTGCTGTTTGGTCATCCTCTTTTGGGATGTGTATAAAATAGACTTCTTCAACTGGCAATTATGTGTTTCAGTATTATGTTCATAATTATTATAACTAGCTAGTTAGACGGTGCAGACTTCCCTACTTAGCTAGCGCTGAATAAAGTTAGACTGGTTCTGAGATAATCTCTCAGTAATACGAACGAGCTGTAGTCAAATAGTGTTAATTCTAACCCAAAACACCACCAGCTTTTTGAAAAACCTTCTTACTTGAATGTCTGATTCCCTTCAACTCTGTAGCTGGTATAACAAAAATAAAAACAAAAATAAAACATTATTGACTCCATTTACACCACTATAACGTACTCTACTCAGGAAAGAAAAGAAATGAAAACTAATTTAAAAAGCTAAAATGAAACAGAACACTCCTCTCTCAAACACATACTATGTCATAGGCACTCTGCTGGGTACACATGCTACAACAACCCCAGAAGGAGGTTATCTTATTAACTTCATTTTTTACAGGAGGACATTGAGACTAAGAGAAGGTGAGGTATTTTCTCTTGGCCATATAGTGATAGGCCAGGATCCAAACCAGATCTCATTATATCAGATATCTCCATTATGTCCTCAACTTATCTTTTTAAAGAAAGGCTGACGGGCAATATGGCTGAGTCATGCCAGAAAAGATCTCCTACCTCCTAGCTGTGTGAGCTTAAATAACTATATCATTTGTCCGGGTGAGACTCAATTTCCTCTGTCTAAAATAAAGAGATTATTCAAGGTTGTCTCTAGAGTCCCCTTCAAAAAACAGATTCTATAATTTTAAACACTTTTGAATTCTACTACCAGAACCAATGTGATTCCCTTCTAGGTATAAGAAAGTCAGCCTACTTAGATGTTGCTCTTTATTCCTAGTCTTCGCTCAGTTTGTGATTTTTATTTTGCTTATCCCTGAAGGTCAGTGAAATAACACCTTCTCTGTTCAGGCTTCCCTGATTCTTTCAGGCTGAATTCAGATCTCTCATACAATATTTATCACATTGTATATCACATGTGTTGTTCATGTGTCTCCCTACCGCTAGACATGAGCTCCTTAAGGACAGGGACTGTGCCTGACACACCCCTAGAGCCCTAACATGCACCACTGTCAGGCATATAGTATGTCATTGATAAACGATAGACAAATGAGTAAATGGACAAATGTTACTGTCTTTACTTTCACAGGTTGAATATTTGGAAAGATTATTTCTTGTTACCCTCTATCTTACCTTCCCAGAAACCAAGAAAAGGTGTGAAATCAGGCACAGCCCCAGCCTCAGCTCTCTACAGGAGAGCTCGAGTATAAATTGCACCATGGAGTTCTTCTGAACTATAGTGACAAGAGCCAGGGTTTCAAACTCTTATATCAGTTACTCGTTGTGTAAGGTGGAGGAGGGTTTTAAACACCAGGTACCTTCTGCTCTTGACACAGGGGAGACATGAGGCATCAGTAGCCCAAGAGCGGTTGTTAAAGAGGGTCCAAGTGCTGGCCTTTAGCAGCAAAGTGCAGATAAGGGGGTGATGGCTGCGAGCACACAGAGCTAGAACCTGAGCAGGTCTGGGATGAAATTTGATAGTGCCTGTCTTACCCTCTTTTCCCATTCTATTTTCATATGAAAAATATTACTAATCTAGCTAATTTAGGAGACACTGAAATTTGATTCCATATTTTACACTCAGAAACATTAGCTCACACTGTTCTCTTCCTTCACCAAACTATTTTATATGCCTTAATTACCATGAAGTGCCTTGAATCATTTCAGAGGAAGTGATCTTCCATATATTTACATCAGTACCATTTCATTTAATTTCCCAAACCCAAAAGAGTATAAATTCTGTCCTACCCCCCGACAAATCATTCAATGCAGGAAAAGTTATTGTCATTTTACCTGCTTCAACTATAATATCTGAAGCTATTTTTTATGCATTCAATTTGAAGTAAAAGGTATTGCTACAGGTTATGTGTCCTGGAGATCATTAACTCTGATATAAATATAATACATAGAAAAAATAGCAAGTGGTCTATTTCAGTAGAACTATATGCAGAGATCAAAAATTCACTAGGAAATAGGGCTTTTAACTCACAAGTTCTGGTCAGATTTCAATAAAGTGTAAGCTTTAGGAACACAGGGAACTTGACTAGATATATCTTCAATGATACCCTTGGTACCTCGAACCGTGCCTGGCACATAGTGGGTTTCCAGTGCACATTTCCTGAGTCAATTACAATTTTAATATTTTACCCACCTGAAATATTGTTCTGTGGTTTTATTTAAACTGTTGTCAGCATGGAATGACTTCTGCATTCTCTCCTGGAAGTGGGTGAATTTCCATGGTGAGCAATTCCTCTATATACAGTTTGCAAATCATTTTGGGAACCTTCCAAATGAAAGGCACTGTATAAATATACCCTCCCACCAGCAGCCAGCCGGCTTTCCACCGGGGATGCATTTGCATCGCTTATGTACATAGTGTTTCATTTGGGGCATTGCTTTTATTTTTATGACCATAAAAGAAATATTCACAGTATGAACAATAATGTAAACTGCATTCAAGAAGATATATATTTGTATATTTTTATGATTCAAAACTTAGAAATCTGAAAGAAAAGCAGGCATGGCATTTTTCTTTCCTGTTGCTGTTTGCTCTTTCATAGCATTCTTTATTATCTCTGAACTTTATGGTGGAATTTTGCTGAAATGCTCGTCTTTGTCTGTACGTCATTTGAGAATATGTGGTAGTGGGTTCAAATGAATGTTGCTGGCAAAAGGCCTGAAAATGAAGGGTACTTGATTTTGCATTTATTCATGTGTGTAATAATAGTTTGCTTTAGCGTGCCCTTTTTGTGGATGGAAGTCTCTTTAAGGAGAGAAAGAGAAAAGGAAGCAACCTCAGGTATAAAATACCTGCTGAGTAACTTAGCATGATAATGGGAATTTTCACAGATGGAAGAGAATTTGAAGAGCAGTATTTTAACCTTCATAACAAAAGGGGGGCTGATTTCATAGAGAATTACTGGGGAGCTAGACTTTGATTCATATCATACAGAAAATGTTTAATGAACTTCGAAATAAACTGCCAACAGAGTTAAATCAAAACCTCTGTAAATTATGTATTTATCTACATAGAATCATCGGCATACAAAAATGTAGTGAATTATAACTTCTTAATTTATACATCTCCATAATTAAGTTTAAACCGAATGAAGTACCCCATTCCAGACATGTTTTCTAGCCTTAAGATTTCATTAAAAAGAGGAGCTACTCTGAATATTCAGATAATTTCATATAAAATATCTAAAAGGATAGATTAAATAAAACTCTTGCTCTCTTCACTGAGCAATGATGTGAAATGTGAACAATTAAATTTTGACTACCAATAGTTAAAGGCAGAATCAATAAGAATTTGAGTTCCTGTGTTCACGATTCTCTTTCATAAATACCAAATTTGATATTTTCTTACATTTTACTACTAAAACAATGAAAGTGATCTTTGAAATCTTAGTTTTAGAATAGTAATGTTAGGAAATAGCTCACTCAGGTTATTTTGTAGCTTATAAAGTAGATGTTATTATATTCTCCATCTCCTCTGTCAGAATATTATTGTAGATAAACTCTAATTTGATATTACCAGTAATATCATCTTTGTTGTATTACAATGAATTTCTGATATACAATATCTTGACATGCTTCTTTTTTTTATTACCAGAAAATAAAACAGCAGTTTCTTCAATTGAGAAGAGCTGGAAGCATGGAATTGATCTGCAGCCAGTTTTTACTACAAACCCCATAAGGCTTTGCATTATAGCCTACAATCCCCACACTGCAGTGCTAAACTTACTGTTAACCATCTTGTTACCAAAAAGAAAAAGAACAGAACATTTGAGAAGAACTATGTAAAGTTGAAGGATTCTACTTGAATAGTAAATTATCATCTTTTTCAGTATTTTGAGATTTACTTGCCATTTGCTTTAGTAAAAAGTTGTATTTACAGATATGCACACTATTTCTTCATCCTGAACATAATGTCACATATTCTCAAAGGGTGTGTCAAGGTATGTATTTCCCATGTCAAAGACTTATTTCTACACCAATCATTGACTTGTATAGTTTTTTTATCCCCCTTTGGAGGGAGGTCAGCTTTATTTAGATTTTAAAATAAAATCACAATACATTGTTTAATGCTCTAAACATCTGCATATGAGAATTTGATGAAGTAATTAAAATTCTTAATCAAATGCACCTTGCAGCTGCTGTAAGTCCTAACTGGCAATAACGCAGCTACATTTTGTTCTGACACATATCTTCAGAAGAGTTAGCGAGAGAACTGAAGGAAGGCAAGAGGAAAATGTTCCCACACAGTTCAAGACAGTTCGCACAAAGAGGATCCCATGGCAACAAACAGCAAGGCCCACAGTTGGCTCTGTAGGATCCAGGAATAGTCAATGCTTCACCTCGGATTCAAACAAACACTTCCCTTTCTGGATCTGAAGAGAAAGCGCTTTAAATCATCTCTTGCAATAGGACTGAAATGGTCAAATATTCACCTGTGTCTTTAAGACGCTTTTCAAAGCTTCTGGGTGCTCTCTGCAGCCCCATGCCAAGGTAACAATTTTAACTCATGCTCTGTGTAGAGTAACAAACCGACTTGCAGAGTATTGCATACAGAGGACTTAATTTTTGTACCATATGGAACTGGACCAAACGGTGGCAACTGGTTCATTTCAACCTATCATTTTACGGACAAGGAAACCGAGGCCAAGAGAAATTAAAGTGATTCCCTCGGGTAATCATGGCTACTTAAAAGGACAATTTAGACTCAGATCTAGGATTCGAGCTTACAGTCCAGGACTTTTACTTCTAAACTTCCCTTGAAGCAATTAAATTTGTTAATTGTGCCCCCTCCCAGTCTGCTTCAGGTCTAGTTATTCACATGTAAATGGGTCAGCTAAAGGACTGTGATAGAAGGTGTAGAAAATGTGGATCACCCACATGAGATGAGATGGATATATTTTCTCTTCACCTCTGGTCTTCAGTTTACTTTGAATTATAGCACGTGGGGAAGGAGCAGGGGGAAGAGAATCATTCACACAGAGGAGGTTAATCTGGGTGAGTTACCTCCAGAGAAACCATGTAAGATTTGCCTAAGCACTTTAACCACATCGTCCCTCTGCTTGGGTTGGAAAGTTCAATTTACTGCTCCTTCCTTCAAAATACAGATTTACCTCCTTTTCTAGTCTCCCAGTTCTCATTCATTCTCAGCTCTGCCCTGACTTAGTTTAGCTTGCATTCGTTTAGCTCACATTTTACCTAATTTTTGAAGTGTTTTCGTTATCTTTAACTTGCGTTTTACTCCCCAAATTACTCCCCACATTAAGCGATGAGACAGTTCTCAAGGGCCAAGGCTGCTCTACCTATTTATTGTTCTATTTTTGGTTCATCCTGTTAAGCTTTCCATTACAAAAGCTTGTGGAATACATTGCAGAGTGGGTTAAGGTTTTCAAGAACAGGAACTCCAGGGGGTGTTAAGGAAAGGTTGCAGGGTGAGGAGAGGGGGCGGTGACTGGGAAATCGTCTCTTTGCCCTTTAACTGTCCTGCTTACCCGGTATCCAGAACCTCACCCTGGCTGCAGTAAACATTAGCGCTTTGTTAGGGTCATGCTACTCCACGTGTGGGCTACAGCCCAGCAGCGTTATTATGGTCCGTGGGCCAGCTTATTAGAAATGCAGGCTCCCAGGCCTCACCCCAGACCTGCTGAATCAGAATCTGCATTTAAACAAGACACCCAGGTGATGTTTGAGAAGCACAGAATCACATGTGAGTATTATACAATCCCAAGGTAAACGGACAAGAACCTTAAATTGAGTAACTATCCTAATTTATTTGCCGGTACCTACTTGGTCCCTTTTTCTTCATCACAAATCCACCTCGGAAACCCGTAGCAAACTCTTAAGTAGAGAACTCTATTACGCGGTGGATGGGAGGAGGATCCTCTTCAATCCCCTCCTCTCTGCTTCTTCTCTCACCCCTCACCCCCCACTCCCTGCGAGCCTTCCACAAGCACCCTTCTCCCAAGCTCCTCTCACTTAGGGAAGGTTTTACTCCTCCCCAAACTGAAAGAGCGGCTGGCTGCGGGAGGGTTACTGCCAGAAGGACTCACAGTTTACATACCAATACAGACAGAAGCACTTTGCAAAACTGCCCTTTGGAATCAATTCTCACCTTGCCACCTGAGCTTTGGAGCAGCCACGCACTACCCTCCCTCTTGAAATCCATCTTAAAGTGATACTGAGAATGGGAGGGGGAGAGAGAGAGAAGAGAGAGAGAGGTCGCGCACAATAATAAATCTGCTTCAAAGAGAAAAGATGAAAAGGAGGTTATTATGAGTGTGTCAGCCTAGGCATCGCTCTCTGTATCTTTCTGCTTCCTAAAGAAATGGAACCATAATTCTAAGGTGGCTAATGCAAGACTGGGTAAGCATCCAAATTTGCCAGTCCGCTTTTGCCTTAAAGGACAGATTCCAGTTATTCGAGGAGGCCTCCCAGGGTCCTTTCCAAAAGATTCCCAGGCTATCCTCCTTCCTCTTCGTTGTTCTGAAAACTAAAACTCGAAAAGCAGTGGCTGTCTGTGGATTGGCTAGTACTAAAATATCCATTGGGTGGCAGTAATACTATCCTCTTTATGACTTGCAGCAAACCAGAGAATGCATTCAATCAAATGAACCGATCTTGTAGAAACACTGGAATCATTTATGCATTGCAGTTTCTCTTTCTTGTTTTCGCTCCTTCTTCCCTGGGATATTTTGAGTGGATTGTGGCTATTAATCAAGATCTCGTGCTATTCGTGTTTTGCTTGTCGTTTTTGCTCAGGATTAGCATCATTCAAGACAAACGCAAAGCTGCTTCTTTTCCCCCCACTCTTTTTTGAAAAATCATTTTTGGGGGCTGCTGAAGAGAGCTAGGACCCAGGAGACACCTTCCCAAACAGCAGGGGTTGTGTGCTTTCACATAGCAGTACTGTACAAGGAAAACCCCGTCGGATCTGTTATTGCGGGATACTTGTGAAATATACATAGGATTCTTTCTTATGGCTGCATCCCGGATCTGGAAATTTTACTTGGGGACCAGTAGGATTTGAAAGGCTACATGTATCCAGAAGATTTGCAAGCAAGACTCCAATTCTTGTCATAGAGCTCACAGACTTCTCACTTATCTGCCTTTTTCCTTCCTTATTTTTTGAAAATTACTTTTATTTTCCCCTCTTTTTCTGCTCTCTCCTATCTCAGTCTCTCCTTTTCTATCTGCCTCTTCTTTTTTCTCCTAGTCTTTTTTTTTTTTTTTTCCTGCTCTGCACCTGGATTGTATCTTCACCAAACAATCGGGTACTTTGAGAACTACTAACTGGAGGCAGTCTTGCAGGGAAGATCTGTATGGAATTATCTGCTTTCATGGTGAACTTGGCATTTGTGAATGGGTATCTCTTTCACAATATTAATTGCTAGCAAAAACAAGAAAAAGAACACAGGAGTAAAACGTGGATCTTTTTGAATACGCATTGTGATGACCGGCAAATACCTTACCGACTGATATCCAGAGGAGAATAATTTGGAAGACTGTTGTGGGTAAGGTCATTTTATATATGCAAACCCTATCAGTGGCATGAGCAAACTTGAGCATTTGTAATGGGAATGGGTGACTTGGATGATTGCTGCATCGCATTGATGGCTGTGATGTGGCCGTTATTGGCACTGAATGGAATAACTGCAGTTGGGTGTGTTGGTGCGTGTGCGTGTGTGTATGTATGTGTGCCTGAATTCTGAGTGTAATTGAAAATAAATCAAAGCATCACTCTCCCTCCTTCAATTATTTTGATATGGAAGAGTGTCTTGAATTAATTTCGGGTAGGCACTCTTTGTTTGGATGCAATATTTGTGGCCCCTGCGTTAAGGAAAGGGTAACAGCAGTAAAAGGAACACTTAGTGAAGAGCCTCATTTAAAATGAAGCGAGCTACTCTTTATTCATTAAAAGAAATATGTTTTCAACTCAGTGCAGCATTCTGCTGCATTTCACAGCCGCAATGGGACCAGGGGCATCCCACTTGTCAAGTTCCTAAACTTTAAGGTGATAATCATTGTTAATTGTTCTCTAGGTTGTGGTTATTGGAGATTATTAAGTGCCCTGGGCTACTTTTGTATCTACTGGATTATCACTCAGAGTGTAAAAAGGAAAAGAACAGAAAAAGCTGAAAATGATGACTAAAATAGAGAATAGGGCAATGTTATCTTAAATATCACCATAGTGCTTTCTTTCTCAAGTTCAATTGCCCAATAATATAATTATTTACCCAATACCCTAAATAGGCTGATGCTGCGACCCACGTGCAGGGGAGTCTAAGGTCTGGAAGCAGAGACCGTCCTTCTATTGCAATGCAGCCAGCTTGAGAAATGCAGGCAAATAATTACACATTTCCCTTTACCTTAAGTTGAAGATGTGTCCTATCTGCTGCATCTATTTTACCTTTTTGGTAAAAAGTTAGAGACCAGAGCACTAAGGGTGCTTAAGCATATTCTGCCTGGGAAATGGGATAAAAAATCAATATTGATGACGTGGTTCAGTGCACTGTACTGCAATGCTAAAGTCCCATATTCAGTACCTACGATGAAAGAATGGAGCATTTACATGTGTTATAAATCTTACCTGGTAGATTGATCCGAAGGGGAGGGGAGAAGATATGTGGATATGTAGGAAGATGGATGGAAGTCGTGCATAATCGGTGATTATGTAACTTCATTACATCAGCGAGCTTCAGTCAACGATAGTGAGATGAAATGATTATATAGAGAGAGGTTCCATTGCCCTGTTAACTTTTGAAGGCTTGTAACAACTAACAGAGGAGGAGGGCAGACAGAGATTAGCTCCAAGGGTCCTGCAAACCTTGATCTCTGTGGTGAATTTAGCATGAGTTTTCTCATAGTGAGTTTCTGAGGGACATCAGATCATGTAAGCTTTAGGGCTGGACAGGAGCAATTTTAGCCACACCCGTGGAGAGTCAAAATGAGTCCGCAATGTTTCACAAGTGCCCCATTGAGTAATTGGGGCTGATGATCCCAGCCAAGGTCATAGTTCTTTACACTATGATTGAAATATGAGACCCCAACTGAGTGGAAAGTTAAATCCATTGAAAATGAAGACTGTGAACGGAATGACTATTTAGGGTCCTCTCTCGCATTTTTCCTGGTAGAGCTTGATGCAGATTTTAGTCTGGTGATTCCCTCATAAAAATGATGATTGCTTCCACAGTGTGTCAGAAATGAGTGTTTTGTACCTTTATCTTTGCCATGACAACCTCTTTCTGGGCCATTTTAACCCTCTGGGAAAAGAGAATTTAAAACATTCAAAGGTAACAATTAAATCCTGTTAAATAACAAAATAAATGGCATTGGATTAATTATTCATACAAATCTCAGAAATAAAGAGCAATGCATTTTCAAGTTTTACTTATTGAATGGCTTAAAAGACATGTTGCAGCTGCCTGAGACTTTTACCATGAGACGAGATAAATGTACTGTGCTCACTGTCCAGAGAAGGGAATACTGCAGAATAAAATGTCATTTTCCCTCATGTTTTATTTGGGGCTGTGATTTTTTAAGCAGAAAATACACATCAGCTCCCTTTTGGCCTTCTACTGTTTTAGGATCTGTTTTTCCCTCAGTAGATCATATATTCATAAAAAATAAAACTGCTAAAATCCTAACCCTGCTCGTTTGAATCATCTTATTATCTAGTTGTGTTATTTCCTATTTCCTTTTACGTTTATTTTTACAAAGAAGGCTAAATGACTTTTCTAACAGGGAGATGAGATGATGCTTTCTGTTTTTCTTTTATTTCCCATATTCCATTTCCTTCCAGTCCTATGGAGTGAAGAGTCAGGATCTAGACACCCACTAAGTAACTTTGAAAGATTTGCTTACACGGAATCAGAAGGGTGGAATTGTGGAATGAAATTTTGAGGTCCGATATTTGAGGTGACTTTCATATTTCTGCAGGACATGCATGAACATTTATATATTGTGCCAGTGGATTTGGAGGTTTGCTGTTCATTTTGTGTAGAAAAATTGAATGTGAAGTTAACTCCTGATTCCTTCCTTCAGGGGTCAGGGTAACACAACAGCTGTTTCCAGGCTGTTAGTCTCCAACTATGTGCAGAAATATAGTCTGCAATGATTTTTCCTATACCCCTTATTTTAATATTTTATAAATGACTTCTTCAGTTGTTTCCTGACTTGAGCCACACATATATTACCAAATAGGGCATGTTCTGGAGGTTTTGTAAGCTCAGTAGGGGATGGAAATAACACCAGAAAGGAAAAGAAGTCTGTGTAAAAAGACACTGGCCGTGAAACATATATACACATGTAATTACTATCCTTTTACTTGAAGACTGCATATACTCACATTAGGAAAGATAGCTTCAATCATTTTAATGGCACTTTATAACCTGTTACTTTCTTTAGGAAGAGGATTATATAACCAAGGCAGGTTATGGCATTTTTCTTAAGTATCCTACAAATCAATAATAAAAAGCTTTGCCTAATAGGAAAGCATTTAAACATGAAAGCAGTGAGTAATTTAAAACATAATATCTATTTTTCTGTTTTATTGCCATTTTGTCAGCCCAAATCACGTAGATTAGAAAATATTTGGGGAAAAAAAGAAGAAATACTATTTATGAATGTGGAAGCCACTAATTTTATTTCCTGACCAGTTGCTTCAGCAAAGTCAGGAGACTTAACAAATAAGTAATCACAGTATTCCTAAAACTAGGGAACATTTTAAATGGATTTTTTGTTACGTTTGCAACATATATGAACAGATCAGTGTTACTTTAAAAATGATTACTGGATAATACATTTTAAGAACAACTGAACTTTGAAGGCTAAGATTTATATTTCAGAATCTGTTACTCTGTTATACATTGAAGTATTTGGGATATACTCTGTCTTACAACAGATGTGATCTTTGTTGTTTGGCAAATCTTGTGTTTTTATAAAGCAGACTATTCTATAATTTGTGGCAACCAAAGAAGTGTTGATTACTTAGATTTAAAAGTAGCAAGCTTTCTGGTGATGCTTAAGTTATAAAGCATAATTATAATGGCACCATTTGGGCAGCTATAGATAAGGTCGTGTCAGCACTTTTATTATTAAATTCCAATCCTATTTCCATTAGGTGTATCAGGAATCTCAAAGAGGAAGGAATCCAGCTCTCTGAAACATCAAGACATTGTAGAATTCCGGGCTGAGTCAGAAGGCCTGAATCGTACATCTGGCTCTGTCAGTTACTAGCCTTGTGACCTCTCACACTGCATTTGACTTCTCAGTGTTCCAGAGAATCATTAAAAAAATAAAATAGTTACACGTTGCTCTAAAGAAAGGAGATAATGTGTCTAAGTGCTTACCACCATTCTATGCCTTAGAAATATATGAAATTATTTTTGTTAAAGATTCCCCAAAGTCTTATGAATTTAGCAGTCCTTTTTTTCTCATACCCTTATTGTAAACCTTTGTTTAAGCATTTTCTAATAGCAATTACAGTTATCTACGTAATATTGTTCAGTGTTTAAGCAATACAGATACATTAAAAGCTTTGGTAGCTAACTTTCACTCAGTACCCAGTTTTTTTCAGGGATACTCGTATGGCAATATAGTTGTCTTAAGTAATTAAAAATAGTTGCTTTTGAATAACAATCAAAGAGTGTATCTAAGGATTTTGTGTGTGAGAGTGTTTTAAGCAGATAGCTTTTAAAAAAAAATGCTCCTGAGTACTTAGGATTTTCTGTTTCTGGTACCAAGGGTACACAAACAAATGCACACAAACAAACTTGATTTGGACTCAGTGACCAGAAAACGAATCTCCTCTAATGAGTTTATTAACAAAAGGATAATGAGTTTCAATACCAAGTGTAATAGAGGAGAAGAGAAAATAAAAATCCTAGTTCTGTTTGGAATTTTTTAGTTGCAATAATTACTAATGTTCTTTAGGGGGAGGCAATCCCCCATATGTCACTACTAAAACTGCATTTCTTTAATATGCTTGTATCTTAACATAAATATGTTTACATATATGCAATGGGGATAGTTAGTGATATGAGCTTCCATATATGTTTTTAAGTGACTGGATAATCAGGTTTAAAACGTTATGTTTTTATATTTTAGTCAAGGTAGAATTGGAAAGTGGAAAATTAACCCTGTAATAAATAAGTAAATAGACCTGGACTTAAAGAACTTTCGTGTTATAGAGCAACCTCCTCTTCCTGACTTCCTACGTCTTGCTTTTCTATGTTAAGGATCTCCAATATTTCTTTGTTTCTGATGAATTTTATCATGCGTATTTATCTGACTGTATTGATGACTATAAATAGCAAGCATTTTCTTGGTTTCCTATATTTAAAATAATACATATTATTTATGTCTTATGGAAATACTTCAGATTTGCTCTAGCAGATTTACAAAGGAAAATTATAGGAATGTAAATAGCCTTGTTTATTTGACAAACTCAGCTAATCACCTCACAAATACGCTTTTAATTTTCACCCAGAGAATGCCACCCTGGAGTGTCTTAGACTGCATATAGCATTCTATTATAGGCCAACCTCATGGCTCAATGGACATACCTTTGCTGCTTACCCTGACCATTGGCTTACTATGAAAGATCCTCAGCTGGCATATTTTTTTGATCTCCCTGTGTAGAAACAATATTCAGGTGTCCAAACTCTAAGACTCTTAAGGCTTTTAGCTACTGAAAAGGGATGACTGAGCAGCCTGTTATTGCTTTCCTATCACACAATTTGAAATTGCCAAGCACTGAACTGTGGATAAAGCAAAGAGAGAAAGCAAAACACTTTAATATTTTGCTTCTGAAATTTTGCTTTTTCCTGTTTTCATATCACAACATTAAAAGTAATCTTTTTCATGACAAGCAATTCAAATGGTGTATTACAGTTACTATGTTTATGTGTAAAAATACAATAAACGGCATTAAATGAGCTATTTTGTTCCTATAGGAGTTACATGTCTAAGAATATAAATTCGTGAGTAAAATTAGATTGTACTTTGTAATACTAAGTCAAGATATTGTGTATGGAATTTGGACTCACTGAAAAAATGAAATGGACTGTGGATTGTAATCATATAATTATAGACTTTTACTCTTTCAGTATATTTATTATGTATCTTATAATTGATATGAGTTATAATTATGATAAACCAGTATATAAATAATTATGCAATTATTGTAAAATTATTCATAGTGTTTATCTTCTCATGACCTGATCAAAGTGAATTACCCTATCAACATTTACATGTAAACATGTATGACTTAGTACAGTGATCTTTATCATTTTCTAGTATAAAGGTCCCTTTTTAATTTATTAAAAATTTTGAAGTCCACTCAATCATAGTTGTGCTTTTGGTATCAGTTGATTAAGAAACACATAATAATAATAAATTATTATGAACATACAAAAATGAATTTGTGTATAGTCACAACAGAGTCTACATGTGATTTTGAAATACATGATTAAGCTACCTACATAGAAAATTTGGTTATATGTAGATTCTAGATTCCTTGGAGTAACTCCTGCAGTCCTAGTAAATAACAGGTACATATGTCTAGAGCCAAAATACTTGCATTGCATATGCACATGAATCATGTTCATCTTACATAGAAAATAAAAGTCAAGTGCATATTGTAGTGGTTTGTGGATCAAAGGAGTTAGATTTGTGGATAGATGGACTTAGAGGATATAATTTCCTAAGAATATTCATTTAAAGTTCCAACATAGGTAAATTCCCATTCAAATTTTAGGATTCAATGGTTATAACTTAAAATTGACTGATATTGCAAAATAATTGCTTTTTAAAAATAAAATAAATAATGTTTTTATTGCAGTCAAAATAAAAGTGAATTATTATAAATATAGTCAGAGGTGATTAAAATCTCATAAAAATCTAATGGAATTATATGCAGCGTAGGAGTAAAGGATGCCTCTTTATGTCATTTTAAACAAGGAAATTGTGAGCCAGAGAAATGAAATTACATTTCCAAGATCTTATAATTCCTTGCCTCTCCCGTGATGCATGATTCCGGTTTCTTGATACGATGCAAGCCCTCAGTTGAGTATCTTAGTTTATATAGCAACATGTCCTGGCATACAACATTCTTTTTAGACGTGCAGCATAAAAAAAAAAAACAAAAACGCATTGTTCTAGTTGAGGCTACTGGTAGCACATCTAATCCTTTGGCCTCTAGCTCCATTTATTGACTTGTGATCACTCATATGACTTCCTCACTCAGAATCTGTGGATTTTATTTTTCCTTTATGCACACTGCATTCTTGACCTCTTTTGATCTCTAGGGACACAGTACAAGGGAGAGTTGGGAAAATAGGTCACTGGTGGGTCTCCTTGTCTTTTCCATACTGTCTTTTTCCCATTAGCTTTGCATCTCCCCACCTGCAGAGAATTGCTCTTCTTTGTGGCCCCTCCTTTTTCCTGACTTTCTGGAACATCCCACTCTGGAAATCCCTGGCATTTAGGACTGCCATCATTGTCTCAGTGTTGCATGCTGCTCTCTTGCTTCCAAGGGATTCCACAAAGGGGTCTTACCAAAATATTTTTTAGCCACATTTTATCCCACTTTGAAGAGATAACATTTCATATTTCATTTCTTCATCAACAGGCTCACTCTTCTTATATAGACAATAATGAACCAATTTGGAATGGTGAAAACAGCAATATTTTATCAGGTTTGCCAAGCTACAATCACGCAACCACTAAATGAATGAGATACAGTTGATATATGTATATATATGTATGTGTGTGTGTGTGTGTATCCCCATATCCTAGTGACTGCACTAATATGTGTATATACACACATATACACATGCACGATTTTTGTCAAGATGTTTGATTGACAATTGAATCATTGTTTATATGCTAAAGGGAATAAAGGGAAAAGTCTGGAATAACAGGCTTCACCCCTTTGTATTATAATAGTGACATTTGCAGAAAATATGCCATTAATTTTTTTTCTGTCCCAGAAAAATGGCTTCAGTGGATTGCATTTTAGGTTATAAAGTGGAGCCAGGGCTGTGGAGGACATACCTTTATTTGGGTTGGATCTTGCAGTGCCCTCCAGACTTACTGGGTAGGCAGCTGCTAGCATATCTGTATGAAGAAATGACACTAGCTATGCACACTATGATGCTTACAATCTCTCCACCAACTTTATTTCAGAAGACACACAGCCCGGGGAGCTAAATACAGCATTAAAAATGGAAAACTGAAAGACTTAGAATGGTATCAGGTATTTTATGTAAACAAAGCTTCATGCGGCCAAGGGAGAAAATTTGAATGTAACAAATGGATCTGGTGGTTCTCAGTGTTTGGTTTTTGAACACCCCTGTTAAAGCCCCTAATTGTTCTCGCCATGATAGAACTCCTGAATGGTACTCAAGAGGCACCCAGCTCCACAGTGTGCAGAGTAAATGTATTCAAGGGGTCTCTAGGGGTTTTGGACTCTGCTGCTTTTCCTTGTTGGAGTTCTCCTACAGGGCCCTTAATAACACAGTCACAGAGCAAGCCGCTATGTCAGTGGGTGTGCTCTTGTCAATGAGTGAATGGTTTAGTTGAGCTCCAGGAAGCAAGTGCCTGTCTGTCTTGTATTTCCAGGACCCAGTATTGTGCACAGCATACAGTAGGTCATCAGTAAATTGTTACACAAGCAAACACTTAAGTATTTTAGGTTAGCAGATCAGTTTTAGATTTGTGTTTTCCAAAGCCCATGCTGCATTGTAAGTAGAGACAAAAGCTTCTGATTTAGCAAAGTGAAAAAGGAAAATTGAGTAATAAATCAGAAAGGATTAATATTAGGTAGTTTATAACTTGCCAACGGACTGAGGGAGAAGAAATGGCCTTCCTGCCCTCCTGCCTTCTTGCCTTCCTTTCTTCCTTCCCCTTCCTTCCTCTGCTTTCCCTCTCCCTTCCTTCCATCTCTGCCACAGGTATTTAAGTGTCTTTGCTGTGCAGGAGGATGAATGGTGTCATGTGTCTGGGTCCAAAGATGGTATATTTCGTCAGGGGTATGAGTAATAAACAAAATCATATACACAGCCATCCCACAGTATCCATGGGGGATTGGTTCCAGGACTCCCCCACCGCCCCCGTACAGATACCAAAATCTATGGAAGCTCAAGTCCCTGATATAAAATGGTGTAGTATTTGCATATAATTTATACACATCCTCCTGTTTACTTTAAATCAACTCTAGATTACTTATCATATCTAATACAATGTAAATGCTATGTAAGCACTTGTTATACTGTATGGTTTTTGATTTGTATTATTTTAAATTATTGTTATTGTATTGTTTTTTCTTTGAATATTTTAGATCTGCTGTTGGTTGAACCCATGGATACAGAGGGCCAACTCTAAATGTAATTCAAGGTAGTCTACCATGCATAGATCTAAGAGAGATGCCAAGTATGGTACAAACTCAAGAAAGGGTCAGAACACATGCACATGGAGTGATTGCTAAAAGAGGCAGGCTTTATGTTGGGCTCTGAAGGAGTTAACATCGGTGTAGTGAAGCTACAACATTCCAAATAGAGGGCAGATCAAAAACAGATATACTGTAAGCAGGATAAATTGGAGCATGGTTAGGAAAAAGCCAATGTTCTCATTTCCCCAGAGAAGGGGTTATGTAATATGGAATGTAAGAAAATAAGACTGGACCCTTGAGCCTTCAGGTCTGGCAACTGGGAGCCACTGAAATGGGATTGCATGAGCATAAGAAAAACAGAACATTTTATGAGTCACTCAGATTTATACTTTAGGAAGAAAGGAAACAAATTGGGAGTCTGTTTTTGCAAGGTACATTTGATTCAGAGTTTTGTGAATTTCCCAAGGACTCCTGAGTTTCATCTTTATTCCAGTTGTCTTCGTGTTGAACCCCAGTCCTCAAACAGCTCTCTTCATTTCATTGGCTCTCTTCATTTCCTTTTCTCTTTCCTTTTTTCTAAGACTAAACCACTGCTATCAGTGCTAGATTAAGACAGAGGTCAAAGTTAAAACTTAGCTTTTCTTTTTTTTTTAAGCAGAAGGCAAGATTCTGTAATGGGGGTGATCTATTCAAACTATCTTTGCTTAGCAGTGTTAGAAAGTTGCCACACACTCTAGAAAAATGCTGCTGTTTAAATGTAAATCTTCAACGAATACACTGGAGAATGTCTAAAGTTTATTTCTTTATAGTGATGGCAATAGTAAAGTGACTCTAAAGTGACAATTCATTTGGAAGGAAGGAGAAGTTGAAGAAAGCAACTGGGAAAAAAAAGAAAAAGCAAGGTGCTTTATATAATATAATGGCAAGGTAGAAATATAAATTTCAAAATGGTTTTACACTAAGATCACATGGAGAAAGAACATTGCTTTAGTGTAGAATATACATTCAATAATAAGTTAATAGGATTTCTTCCTAACAAGTGTGAAGTCTTTTACTAACTACCAATAATCATAACAACTTTGAATTGCAGACGGAAATGAGAAAGTAAGCCTCCTAGTAATAAAAAAATCCTCATGCTAGCTTAGTTTAAATTCTTTCCTTATCAAATACTTTATCTGCACTTCTAAGAAGCAGAAGAAAAGAAACCGATTGGTACAGTTTTTTCCTGTACTTTATCTGATCACTCAATATTGGAAGTTCTAGTAAGCTGGGAAATGGCTATACATTGAAGATACAATGAAAAGGAATGCAATTTACTTAGACACAAACTAAATGTCATTGTTAGGATTCAGGAAAAAGAACAAATCACACAGTCCAGCTGTTGTCAAAACTCACTCTCTTAGCCCCGAGGATTTGGATTCAGTGTCAGAATCGAGTGCAGCAATTTGTGCTTTTAAAAACTTTTGAGGTCAGTAGGATCACCCAGGTATCCCTGGCTTGTCTTTCGGAATTAAGAAAAAAGTTTATGGTATTTTTAAAAGATCAAGAATTCAATGAAGGTAATATTCCTTTTCCATTACAATACCCTCCTTGTGTTTATGGATCTATGTTACTTTTAAAATACAAATTATAAAGCTTATTAAAGAAATTCAAACATGTCTGTATATTCACTATGAATTTTTTTCATTAACTATAACTTCAAGGCTCCAGGTTCAAAAATTGTTCCATTTTTACTGATTGCATCATGCTATTTGTACGCAGCGTACTTTTCTTTTAGTCTTCATAGACTTGAGACAATGAATTTTTGCTCTGCCACATAGTGTCACATCCCTCCAGTAGGTAAGTCATGTTATTTTAAATTTTCTACTCAAGAGTTATGTAGGTGGTATGGGAGATGAGTGGCGGCTATTGGAACAGACTGTGCATCAGAAGCTATTTAAACCTCATCTATATTTGCAAGAAAAAATGAGTTATTATTTCTTGTTTCCAAAGTTAAAATTCATTTTAATTTCTTAAGATTGTAATCAGAGAAGATGTGTGTTATTGTTCTAAGCATCTTCTTTGGACTTTCTCAATTTTCTGGAATGTAAGATTCAAATCCTACTAGATCTAAACTCATCTTTTATCAGTTTTGGTACTCCTGCTAGCTGAATCTTATTAGGTTTAATGTTAGTTTTAAAGTTATTTTCGACTATGATTACAAAAGTATAAAAATAATACATATGATAAAGTCTTATCATGTGGCTTTAGTTCAGTTTTTGGAACCCAAAGGACATTATGAAAATTGAGAGTTCAGCTTACCTTCACTGAATCATTACTTAAGTCAGAGATGTTAAATACACCTAGCTATGGTAATTAAGTCCTAAACACTCCAAGAAAAAATTACAGCACTCAAAATGTGTTTGTATACATGAAAATTTACTTTTCGATAATATCAAAAGGTAGCTGGAAGTTATTTCATACCTAAGGGCAATCTCTTAGAAAACTTATTTGTGTGAGACCTGTACTAATTTTATGTTGGAACTATTAAAGTGTGGGTAAGGTAGGTCAATGCACAAAATGTATTCAGTTTTCCTTTCAATCTTGTTGTCATTACTACTATCATCACCATTATCTTCATTGTCACTATTATCAAAAAGCTGATATTAATGAAAAGTTACTTATTATCCAGTCAAAAAGGAGCTATATAGGCCAGGACACTGACCATTGAAAATATGAGTTTAAACCAAGGTCTAAGTGGCTCCTGGAAATACTGTGAGGTACATGGATTTTGCCTGTGATATACTTCTGCATTCAGTTTAAGCAACTCTCCATTTCTCTTGATCCCCAAATGCTAATATAAATAACTTTGATTTCTCAGTGCTGACTTCTCTGTCACAGTAAATATTATATGCTCCCAAGTCACCACTAGCCATGTCTTTTTCTCATCAAATTTATCATTTTTAAATTTACTTCACTGGTCTCTCCAACTTTAATGTAAGGCTGGGAGTATAAGACTTCATTTATCTTGTTCACCAGACATCTTTGGTGCCTAGGAGAGTGCCTGGTTCATAATATGACTTGACTCAGTAATTATCAAAGGAAGAAAAGAAGCGAGGGAGGGAGGGAGAAAGGAGAAAAAGAAACAGAAGAATCTCCCAAAGCATCTTCGTCTCAGCAAGAAAACAGGAGGAAGAGGAGTTTTATTAAAATCACACTACAGGAGGCTGAGGCAGTAGGATCGCTTGAGCCCAGGAGTTTGAGGTTGCTGTGAGCTAGGCTGACTCCATGGCACTCACTTTAGCCAGGGCAGCAGAGTGAGACTCTGTCTCAAAAAAAAAAAAAAAAAAATCACACTAAGCCCGGCTTGGTAGATGTGTGGTGTTTGTACTGTGAAGTTTTTGTTCATGACGAAATGCCATTTGTATAGTATAGGTAGTATTTATCCCATCCTTCGTGGGGACAGGCACAGGCCTACCACATGCTCTAAATTGCCAGGTCAGTTGACAAAATGCCTAGTATGTCAAACTGAGAACTTACAACCTCTAGCTAAGGATTTTGGTTACATCAATAATACAGAATACAATGTTTTAAGGACCATTAATCTGACAATATTTTTTTAAAGTAAGCAAAGCAGAAATAGACTGGAACCTACGGTTAGGTGGCACTGTGTTTTTTAAATAAATTGCAGGGTGATAAAACTGCTCATATTTTTTTAGCTTCTTAGCTTTTTTCCCTGTAACTTTTCCCTACATATAATTATCCATTATGAAAAAACCTTTATTATAAAAACATTGATTTCATTTTTATCTCCTTCATAGTATTAATATGCCATTTCCTAATTACAGAAGACATCATGGCACACTAGAATTCACACTTGGATCAAGGCAAGTGTGAATTCCAATTTTGGCTTTGACATTTACTAGCTGTGTAACCTTGGATAGGTTACTTAGTGTTACAGAGTTTTGGTTTCCAGATCTCTAAAGAAAAAAGAATATCTACCTTTAGAATTATTGGGAAAAGTAAAAATAATATTTGTAAAGCATATTGTGCAGTGAATGGCAGATAGTAGCTACATAATAAATGGTAATCCATATTATTTTAATATTTTAACATATATTGCTATAATAGTTAGGAACAGTCTTTAGTTTTCTCATTGTACTCAGTGGTCAATTTTCCATCTTCATCACACTTAACCTGTGAGCAGCATTTGCAAAATAGATCATTCTTTCTCCTTGGTACATGTTCTTCACTTGGCCTTGGGGGTGCCACAATCTCTTGGTTTAATTTCTATTGCATTGTTTGCTCCTTTTCAGTCTCTTTTGCTAGTCTCTTTCTTCCCTTCTCTTCTCTTCATGTTAGGATTCCCTGTGGCTTTGCTCTTGGCAGTCTTCTCAGTCTACACTCGCCCCTTAGTGATTTCATACACTCTCATGGCTATAAATACCCTTTCTGTTACCACCTCCAAAATTTGTATCTCCACCTTGATCTCACTCCTGATCTTGAAACACATATGTCCAACCACTTATTTAATATCATCACCTACCTAACACTTGTCATTTATCTTGTCCAAAACTGAACTTCTCTTTTCCCTGTGAAATCTACTTTATTCAGTTTTCCCATTTCGATTGACGTCACTTTTATCCTTCTATTTGTTCAGGCCAAAAACCTTGAAATTATCTATCATTCCTTTTCCTCTATCACACATCACATCAAATGTGTCATCTAGCCTTGTTGGTACTGTCTTTACATATATCTGGAATTTACCCACCTCTCACCACCTCTACTGCTATCATCTCTGCTGGAGTCTCCATCATCTCTTTCCTAAATTGCTGCAATAACCTCCATACTGACTTCATGTCTCTGTCATTGTCCTTTACAGTCTGCTCTTGATACACCAGCTACAGGTGTCTTTTGAAAATGAAAGTCCAATCATGTCACTCTATTAGTCTACTTTTCAATTCCCTACAAAAGTTGCTGACTTTACTTGGAGTAAAAGTAAAATTCTTATAAAGACCTAAGGATATTGGCCTATGTTACTTCTTTGACTTCGTTTCCCCCACTCATTCAGTCTTTTCTCACTTTCTTTTCCTCAACTTGTTATTCTTTGAAGGTGACAGGTAAGTTCTCTGGCCTTAGGACCTTTGCATTGGCTGTTCTCTTTGTCTGGAGTATTATTTCCCCAGAAGTCTCTAGGCTTCCCTACCTCCATCATTTTTGGCTTACCTGTCATCTTCTCCATTGGACCTAGCCTGAACATACCCTCTAATTGCAACACACCCAACTCCACACTCCTGATCTCCTTATCTGGCTCTCCTTTTTAATTCTTTTAGGCATTTCCTACCTTGTAACATTTTTCATAAGTTATTTATTATGCTTATTGATTATGACTAGAGTTTTAGCTCCACAAGAGCAGGGATCATTGTCCTTTTAAGGTATCCCAATCACCAAGGACAGTGTAAACTTGGTAAAAAATTGTTCAGTGAATATTGTTGGTAAATAAAGATAATTATCCTTACCTAATGGTACTGTTGTGGAGATTTAAATAAGATAATGCAAGTAAAGTATTTTGTCACTGGGCCTGGCACAAATTAAGGGCTTAGTAAATGGCGGCTATTGTTAAATGTTTCACAGCAGTTAACTTATATGATTTATGTCAAAAATCAAAAGTATTACAACATGACCCCTTTCTTCCAAATTAAAGTTTCATCAACTAATGCCACAGGAATAGAATATCTGATCTAGGTATAGACAAGAATCTTATTTTATTAGATTCATCTAGTAAAGACAAAGATATACAAATGTTCAGCAATAGCTAATAGCTTGCATATGTCAGTGAAATGATATTGTTCTTTTTGTTTTATACCTATTAAACTTCATATAATTAAAAAAGTTAGTGGCATTTAAATATTCTCTAATACAGATCAAAATTTTTAAAAATTTCACAATGATTTATAAGATTACTGAGAACTTTCCAAGAATTAAAGAGATAACAAAAAATGACATTCCCATTATACATTTTAATATATAACCAATTTTTGGTAGATTCCAATGACAGTTTGGATTTTTCCACATATTTAAAATTTTTGGTTCTTTTCCACATTTTATAAATAGAAAAACATAAAAATAATAATTGTGATGAGGTATTTTTATGGGCATTACAAATGTAAGTTTTAGTGTGTGGAATTCAATTGAAAATAAATACTTTCTTTTTCCATCTTTATCTGTGAAAATGCTGAAAGATAGTTATAACTGAAAGCCTTTTGTAAATCAAAACAAAAAGTATTATTTCTGAATATTGAATAGATGTTCTCATTTTGTCTCTTCCCTGATCATCAGTTGCCTATTCTAATCAAATACATTTATTCTTCTATGTTTCATTTATATAGCCTAATCTTTTCCAGATAATTTACAAATGTTTTACTGAATGCCAAGCCTTGGATAATTAAAGCAGATGACAGAATGTGTCCATAGTTTATTCTGTAGATCTGACTGTAGTTGCAGAAGCTCACATTAAATTTGGGGTGAATGATAAGCTTGTATATATTTTTTCTTCCACTAAAAATATTTTAAAGAGATTGACTCTAGAATTCACTAAACAGGTAATTTATAAATAAATCTATAGCCATTTTTTATTGCTCTTTCATTCTCTTGGGTGTTCACGATGCAGGTTCATTTCCTTTCTCTAAGCTTGGAATGTTCAGATATTCACCTCTTCCCATTAAAGTTCATTAATTTTCTGCCACCAGAAAAAGGGTGAGGAATGGCAGAAAGAAGGAAAAAGAAAAGAGTGGCAAACTTCACATAATTGCCTGGCTGCTACCTTAGATTTCAACATTGTAAGTTTTCTTCTAACTATTTTAGAAAGAACCACTTTTTTCTAGCATTTTTATTGCTACTCGTGCCTACTTCACTTTGTTACTCCTCTGCTGGTTGTGGGTGGATGGAGTTTGACTACTTCAGAATAGTTACTGGTGGGTGGGTTCAAGAATCTCTAGTGGGTTGAGAAAAAAGCCATGTTTATATAGATAGTGATCCTTCTATTAAAATCCTAAGTGAGTAATATTTAATAGCTGTGTTCACCACGCACATAGCAGAGTCCATCTGTACAGAAACTGATGATATCTGAAGAGAATTCTAGCAGAGTTTCGGATTCCTATGCAGGGTTCGTGAGCAGGGCTTCTAATCTCCAAAATTTGTTTATTTTTACTTGGTAGACAAAGTATCTCTCCTGAGGGCATGACAAGGACCTGGGTGCTTACAGGTCTATACAAATACAAGATGCTATGAATTTGTCAAGACTTAGCTTTCCTACTACAGCAGATCATAGTACACAGCTTTAGGGCCTTGTGTACATTGCTTTAACTACAGATATAATACGTTTAGGTTGTGTGACTTTAAATTGTGGATAGCTGTGGTAAGGGTCGTCACATGGTCTACTTAGATGCCAAGTGAATGCATTCTCTTCTTCGAGTTAAAGTCTGGTTCTTTTATATTTTTAAATACAGAGCTGGTAGTGACCAGTAATGCTGTGTATACATCAACAGCACCATAAAATTTAAATAACACTTTCTATATGGCCAGACCACTGGAAATGACAGGTCTTTCAAAATATAGAAGATTTTAGCTGGTTGTTCTTGAAAGAGCACTTCATCTAACATGGTATTTAGATTATAATAAATTTCAAATAGATATCATTATGTTCTCATTTTCTGTCATTTCTGTACTAGAGAAAATGCCTTACCTTAATTTTTACCATTTACCTTAATCTTCAGAGGTCGAGTAGTCATTGATGTTCATGACCAACTTTATTGCAACAATGCTACTATCAAAGCATGAGATTTGGGTAGCTACAAAATATGTACAGCCTACTCATAACTTCTGCAAGCACAATCCCAGTAGTCAAATTACATACATCGTTTTATAATTATCATTCAAAAACTCAACGTACTAGGACAATTAAAAGTTTAAATGATTTGAAATAGAGAGCCCATTTTAAAAGAACATCCTACTTTCATTTTATTGGCAAGTTTGAAGACCAAAATTTAAATGGACCAAAAATGGACATAATTTAGATGTGCATTTTAATGAAGAAAGTAGAGAAAATGCTAAATGATTTGGAAAAAGATATTTAGCATGATGCAACTTCTATAAATGATGGTTTTTTCCCCCTGTTCTTTAAAGGAAGAAATAACGTTATATGTAATGGACATTACTAAATTCAGACTGGCATTAAGATGTGAATGTTTTAAATAAGTGACATATTTTAATTTGAAATTTTGAATCTAATATAAAATGCAAATTGCAATAGCCCTTAATGTAGAAAAAGGGAAAAATGTAGTGATTGAGTTTGGGGAAATTGTAACTTGGGCAGATCTAGCCAGCTGCAATGATGAACAAGGCCTCCTTTATTATTGCTTCAAGAAAAGCCATTGAGTGGCTAGCACAAAGTAGCTGCTTGAATACGAGAATATCCAATATCCCTTTGAGAGGCGTATTTGATTATACATTTTCCCTTTACCCTCTTGTTTCTTTCTAATTCTCCAAGTTCCACAAAAGCCCCCAAGATCACTGTTGTTATTATCCTTGGTGTTGTTTTTTGACCCAGAGGTTATACTACTAACAACTACTCTTATCTATTTGAAATGATCTTTATCAATCTTTGACTTTATACCTGATCCTGTTGTTCTTTTGTTTAAAATCTTCTCATAAATCTTTGGTGCCTACAGGATTAACTGTAAGAGGGTTAGCCTGACAGGCATTTTTTACAATCTGATTGAAGAATTCTTTTTCAGCTTCATTTCTCACTCTGGTCAAAATGACTTCTCAGCACATAGGTTCTTCCACAGACACACACGCACACATACACACACACACACACACACACACAAACACACATGTACAAATCTTTCTCAAAATGCTTCCTACTAATTTCTGCCTGGAAAACTCTTACTCATCCTTCAGTACCCATCTCAGATGTCTCCTCTTCCAAGCCTTTCTTAACTTCTCTGGTAGAATGTGTTAATCAACACTCCTCCCAGCTGCCCCCACACCCTCAACCGCAATGATTTGAATACATATTCCTGCTAAAACTTTTATTCCACTGTAATTACTTAGTTTACCTCTCTCTCTCCCATGTTAGAATGGAAGCTACATAAAGCCCAAGACACTATTTATTCATCTTTGAAAAAACTAGCCGCATACAGGCCACGTCCTAACAGGCCCCAACAAATAGTTGTTTGACTGAATGAACTGATCTTCACTTGTGGATTTTGCACAACCTACAGTTGTGGGTGCCAACTCAGTGTGCAGAGTTGGAAGCTGTTTGCAGCTCTGCCAGTCAGTTTTATGTTCTGCCAGCACATTCTTGGTTGTTGTACATTCCCCACTGATAGGATTTTTCCCAACAGTACTTGGCTTGATTACAGTGTTCAAAATTGTTTTTCACCCTGTCTGGTTTTTTTTTTTTTTTTCCCCTACTAGACTTCATTCTTTCAGTTTCTGTACAGCAGGCTTCTGTGGCATCCTGTTGTTACCCATTCCCCTCCTGTATTTTGCCCATCCAAGTAACTTTGGGACAAAAGGCTGAGAGATTGGCCTCTTTCCAGCACCTTGTTGCTGGTGATCCTGTATTACTGTAGGCATATAAGTGCTGAACCTGGGCATGCTGCCACAGCCAGCAGTGAAGGTGAATACATTCCAGTGCCAATAAGGACTAAGGCACGGAAGTAAATCCATGCAGAATTGACTTTGTTGGTGCTTTCTAGTAAAGGAGGAAATTATACATGTAAAGTACATTGGTGGCAGTGGACATTATTTTGTTACTTGTAGTTCTGGATGAAAGAACACCAATATTCTTCACCTTAATTATCTTTTTAGCAAGAATCTGTTGTTAATTGAAAGTACTGTACCCTTGTTGCATTTGTTGCCTAGCTTGACTCTGGGATAGAGAACTGAGTGGTTTACAATCCTACAGGTCAGTGTTTCTCAAACTTAAATTCCATGTGGATCATCAGGGGATTTTAATTCAGTAGGTCTGAGGTAGAGCCAAGATTGTACATTTTTAATAAGCTCTCAGGTGAGATCATGATGCTGGTATTATTGGTCTGAGGACTTCATGTCGAACAGCGAGAATGTACAGGGTGGAGTGAGCTTTTCAAAAAGCAGTGGCAGCTAATGGGCATGCCCTATATACCTTGGGTGCCTCAACAATTCCACAGGATGACAGAGCATACTCTAACAGAAATGAAGTCAGTTCCCCCATCGCCACTTCATGTTAGTTCAGATTGTTACTGATGGTGGTGGAAGCATCCCTGACTTAGTGTTCTGCCCACAGAGCTCATTTAAATTCTTTGTGGAGAAATAAAGAGGTTGGCCTCCCCACCAAATCTTTGATGAAAATGATTTAGTACATTAAAAGAGCAAAACACTCTCTTAAGGTTTGAACTTCTTAGCTGCAGAGGAAGTGAAGTTCAGTTGCCAAGAACTGAGGGGTCCAGTGAATTTCTACCAGGTCTCTTTTTCTCCTAATTCTCCAAGACAGCAGTAATAGAGCTATCATTTATTGAGTTCCTGCTACATGTGGGTGCTATGTGTTAGGTGCTCAAGGTACAAAGAGGCATAAAACATAATCTCTTCCATGAGGGAGTTTACAATTAAAGGTACGACTTTTCGAGGGCAAGGGTGTGTCTTATTTCTCTTTATATTTCTAAAAGTACACACTTAATAACTGCTTATTAACTAAAACGTTGCTAAGATACAGCATGACAAGAGTATATTGTATTTTTAAGGCTAAATCATGACGCGAATTTACGACGTGGTTAGGAGAATTAAAGTGATAATTGCATGCCACCTCCAGTCTGAAAATCAGAGTTTCCTAATCCTGCTTTAAACACGAAATGTGGCCTTGGGCTAAAAACTGTCTTAGTACCAGTAGAACCCTGTTTGTCAAACCATAAAAGGCATCCCAGATTTTTACATTTTGTTTCTCAGTTCAATATTATATGCTCTTTGTATAGCCACTAAATTTGTCCATGCAGCCAAACTTTCATAGGAGAGATGAGAGAGGGGATCAGATAACTGTAGAACACAGGACAAAATGTAAGGGCCAGGAAAGTGAAACACAGATAATGTAGGTGTTAGCAAACTACCACCCATAGTTCAAATCCAGCCTGCCACCTATTTTTTTAAAATAAAGTTTTATTGGAATACAGCCATGTTCATTTGTTTAGGTATTATCTATGGCTGCTTTTATGCTACAGCTGCAGAACTGAGGAATTGCAACAGAAATTACATGACTTGTAGAGCCGAATATCTATGCCTGTGAGAAAAAAAAAATTGCCAACCCCTTAAAATCTAAGAAGTAGGCTCACTTCTAATATTTGTGGGGTCAGAGCAAGAGAACAAAACAAGGGCCTTCCAACTATGGGCTACCACTCTGCTCTTCCCATTCCTGTCTCTCCCCTGCACTGTAAGGAGCCTCAAATATACCCCTCTCATATCCAAGTTCCATCCACCTTCCCCATACCCCTGCTTTACAAAACACCTGCACCTTTTCCTTCCTTTGAGGGTAGGGGTATGCACACAAACACTGCAGTAGTGACTGTTCTCAGAAAGTAAACCAAGGGAAGAAGCCCACGGAGGCCCTAGTAGGGCGCCCAGGGCCTCTCGGGCAAGACATTTTTAGTTTTGGGGTGCCAGATTGTGGTCTGAAAGGTGAGGGACAATGGCTTTGGGCACACACGTCCTTCATTCCCCTGTGCTTTCTGCCCCATGGTAGCGGCATGGCAGAAACAGCGCCAGAGTAGCACCCTCTAAAGGGAGGGGCAGGACAGGGGCCTCTTTTCCTGAGTTTAAGGATGATAGTGCTAAGGAGACCTGTTTAAATTGGAAGCTAGACAAGGGGAATATTAAGGAAGCTTTTTAGCTAGTCCTTGATGATTATGAGAGTTTTATTGTGCACAAATGGCGAAGAGAGATATTCCAAGGAGAGAAAACTTTATGAGCAAAGTCATAGAGAAGAAAAAGCTGCAAACACTAATAAAGAATGGCTAGAAAAGATGGATGTGTTTTACCTATGAAAATATATACTGTCTCATTTTACCCTTGCAGCAAATTCTCATGGTCAGTATGGAAAATTTTCTCTCCAGTGGAGAAGAAATTGAACCATATATTAGTTAAAATCAGAACCTGGAAACCTGAATGCTTGTTTCAATGCCAATACTATCAATAACGTCTTCAGCAAATCTTTTAACATTTCTACCTATATGTATGGAAGATCAGGGTCTGTTCTAGTCTAGATCTATGATTCTTAACTGTGTGTAGGGCATCACTGTCAATAATAGGAATTTGTTGTATGTTTTAAAAGTGAGTGGGATTTGGGAGAGAAGGGAAAGAAGAATCAGCTGTAAGTTGAGAGCCAGTGCTTAGTCTAGATAATGGCTCAGGTTGCTTTTATTTTAAGATTAGACTTAAATGAAATGACATAGTTAATTAGTGGCTGAGCTGGAATTAGAAAATAGTCCTCTCGACCTTGGGCCCCATGTTGTTTGTCCTCTATACCATATTTGCTAATCAGCGACATGACACCAGATATGTTCTAAAAAATCTATGTAACAGAGGGAAATAGGACATGTATTAGACCGATGGTTTTCATATCTTGCTGAAAACAATAATGCCCTGGTGAGCTTTCTAAAATGCTGATCCCTTGGCCCAATGTGAGGGACTCTGATTCAGAAGGTTTGCATGGAGCCTGGGAAACTGCATTTAAAAATCACCACTGGAAATCTGGATAAAGGTGGGCCTTACAACTCATTTTGCAAAGCAGTGGATTGGAATGTGCTTTCTTTCCTTTTGGACGTTAGCTCTGTACGGAAGAGCCTTTAGTACGTGAAAGACCTGAGTTATTTGTCCAGGGAAAGTGACTGCCTTGTGCCGATCCATCTACATTCTCTTGCGCTGTTCCACCAAAGTCTGTGGAGTGCCTATATATGAGACTGAAGTTGGGGAGGCACCTCCAGCCAAGGGACAGAAGGCAGTTTTCTGACCTTATCTGATTTTATCGTTGCCATACTCTAACTCGCTGAGCTAACCAGCCACAGTTTTGTTGGAACTCACCATGGAGACAGATTAATTTTAACTCTGAGAGAACATGGGCTTTTCAACACAAGTTAAATATAGGCTGGCACAGAACATCACAGAAGCATTAGGTCCTCAGAAATTTTCTTTCGCTCCCAAACTTTGAGCTGCAACTAGTGCATGCTACTCATACATTCTTTTGGTCATTTTCACCTTTTCTTCTTCCCTTGATCACTGAAATAGAGAAGGCAGGACTTCACCTGCTGGAAACAAAGGTCATCTATGAACATGTTTCTCCTAAACGGTTACATGGAAAATTAATGGAAAGAATAGACTGTATGTCTTAGGCTCTTAGATAGATTGTAAGCTTTTGTGCTTCTTGTTTGTGTTTTCTTGGATAAAAATATTTACCTTAAAGAAATATTAGATACATTTTGAAATTAATGTCCACAAAACAAAAGCTCTTAGATTTGACCAAATGGAAAAAGTTTGGAGGTAAAATTACTGCATAGTTCCATGTATGATAGTTTTTATTTTTCCTGTAACTAAGGAGAGTACAGACACATCCACACACCTCCCACTTTTAGTAGATATTTCATTAAAATACTACACAATTTAAATGTTGCTGAGGCCTTTTAAAATAGAGAAATTAAAATGATTATTAAATTTCATTGCAAGATTACTAGCTGGCATTAATAATTTTTTGTACTTCAGATTAGCATCTGGACTTTTTAAAAAAAGTAATGATTTTCAATGGCAGAATCAGGTCCAGTGCAAGTGGGTTCTACAATAATATTGAGAAATAGAAGATGAAATATCAAATCCTGGTGATAATGGGCCACATATGACCCATTTGTCAATATGTGTTAGTGTTTCAAAGTACTAATAAATTAATTTAATAAATTATTAGTGCTAATAAATCTGAGGTAAGACAGAAATTTTTAGTATTTGGAATGTTGACCTCCCGAAGCTACATTACAATACTAGCTATAGAATACTAATGGTTAAAGTGAGGGCCCTAGAGGCCATTGCTTATGTTCACATCCCAGCTCGGTGACCTTGGTCACCTTACATAAACTCTGATGTCTGTTTTCTCCCCTACAAAATGAATGAAACTACTCACAGAGTTTAGATGAATATTGAAAGAAATCATATATGTAGAAAGCTTAGTGTAGTGTAGTATAGAGCAAGTAGTTAATAAACGTTAGGTGTTACCAATATTTTAACCATAGTTTCATAATTTTCTTTCTAAAAACCAATTGTCAAAGGATGTATTCCTTTAATTGAAATACCATATCTCCATTGTGTATATAAACATATGAATTAATTTGTTAAAGTCAATTAATAAAAAATAAATATAACAGCATTTTTTAAACATAGCCCTATAAATAATAAACATACTTCCAAGTTCTCAACAGGATGATAAAAGCCATCAACAGGCCCTTGCCCCGCTGAGTTTCCCTCTGAAGCCAACAGCTCAGCCAGCCTCTCAAAGGTCATGGAAGCTTGAAGGTCAGACCCTGTGTGTGTAGGGGTCACCTACAGATTTAACTCTTAAACATGGGCCACTTAGATGTGCGGCTGTGTCTATTTCTGTGAGATAAAGGTCATTTTCTACCTGGAAGCACTGACAATATGATAAAGAAAGCAATCACACCCGGCAATCATACCCAGATGTGCTTTTAATTAAAAGAAGAAAGGAGAGTCACACAAACATCAACTTTTAGTGACAGAAACTTGACTGGGAGACCCTCAGCAAGGTCCCTTCTTCCATCAGCCTTCAAGCTGTGTTATACCTAAAATATCTCAAATACTTAATAGTAATAATAGTAATTGTGTTTAAGGCTATATTTACTTATCAGTGATCCTTTATGGATTTAGATTTTTATAGAAGTGGAGCTCCTGAGTGCATTTCTTCACTCAATTCCTTGTTTTTACTATCTGAGAAAGGCACTCCCCCAGGGGATTTGAGGTTCACAAATGGAGTTTGAGGTAGTTGATCAGCATGTCAGATGGAAACATATCAGAAGCACTAAGGATCCTTGGACAGATCACATCTGTAGTTTTCTTGATGTCTGTTAGGGCTATCATTTTGTCATAAAATGAAATTAAAAGGATCTGATAAGGTACACTTCTCACAGGCTCTATTGGAGACTTCTCACCACCTACATTTTCTTGTAGGTGTTTATAAATTAATGATTGATTCCTGGATCTTTGTATAGATCAAAGCAGCCTGGCTGATTTGTTATTTCCTAGAATTTACATTTAAAAACATCATGGTTTCTATTTGTAGTAAAGGCATTTTTCTATTGTAGTTGAGCATTTTTCATAACCTCTTATTCATTCATCACTTCAGAACAATATCTAACTTTAATTGGAATGAATTTCAATGTAACTTAGTTTAAACAATTGCAGTATAAAAAGAGATATCTATAACTCAATTCAAAGTGGAAGATAATTAATGATAATGCATAGAGAGCTAAAGAAGATAGAACTGCATTGGTCAGAGGGAAGTTTACAAAAATTGTGAAACTTTAAGGATTTTCTTTCACATCTAGGCTTGAAGTTTGCATTGATTTCCTCCCCAAGGGATGTCAAGAGATGCTTCTGAGAACATGAAAACTTTCAATAATGTTTTAAATATCTGGGGAATAAAAATGAAAGCCAAGAGTATTAATGTTGGAGGAGGAGGATGCTGTAGAAAGGAATAGAAAACAGGAGCAATAGGAAAAACAAAGATGACTGGACAAAAGATAACATCCTTAGGTGCTATAGTGACTAGTTCATTGGTAGTCCACTTTTACAAAATGTTATGTGGATTTGGGAGTAAGCCCCTTGCTACTACTTCCATCCCCCATGGCACCCCTAGCACTAGTCCTTTTGGGCAAGAGATTGTCATTGACAAGTCCCTATTACTGACCAAACTATTTTCTATAGTTTCTTTCAAATTCTATTAAATGAAGGATTATATAATGATTCTGTTAATATTTTTATTCTTAAAATATTTCTACTCTGCCATATATTGTCAATATGGCCTTATCTTTAAAATTAAGATGATAATAGTACTGACATCAAGGCTTGCTTTGAGAATTAAAAGAGTTGACTCAAGTAATGGACGTCAAGCAGAGGCTAGCTCATAGAACATGATCAATAAATGGCAGTCCTTGTTGATAAAACTCATTCAATGGAATCACTTATTTTTAAACTGTAGTTTAACCAGATATGGGCTCTTACTATCAAATTAGACCTAGGAAATATAAATGACTATAGGCATAGCCCTTCCTTGGCTTTTTTTTGGAATAGTTACAAAATTGAACAAATATTTTGAAATTTCATGTATTAATAGATTCAAATAACTTTCATGAGAGGGGGGTAGGGGAGAAATTATCTTTCTGTTCCACTCTTGAAATTTTTCAAAGCATTTTAACAGCATTCTCAAAATGGGAAGGCAGGTTAGCCTCATCTTGTCAGTTCTTTATACACATCCCTATATCGCCACCATTTTTATCCCATTCAACGATCCAGTCCACTTGGGAGGCTACTTAAAAGATGTTAGATTAAAAAATGGTTTATGTCACCTTCTCATGTCTTTGACATCTCCATTTTTCTGGAACCTACAGGGGTAAGTGAGCACTCCATGCCAATACTCCAAGAATAGATATCTTTTTTCCACACCTCTCTCTTCTACTGTATGATTTTACTTATCTCTTTGAGATATTTCAGTGGTATAGTTTCTGCAAACATGATTTTATCAGGACTTTGCTTTATGCTTTGGACTTGAAAGTGAATTTCTTTGGGGATAGTTACATCTTACTTGTTCAAGGTGTGAAACATATAACTATATCTGATTTTTCAGTGCTGTACTGATACACAATGATTCTAAACTGAAATAATATGGTACTGTTGCCTCTAGCCTTTATCTTCAATAGGAGAAGAATGAAGATTGAATATTTGGGTTAATATATACAAACATGAATTACTAAAGTTGTTATATTTTCTATGTATTCTAGTGCAATAATATATATTTTAACAATAAAAGCTCTTAGAAGACTTACAGTATAAAGAAGTTATCTTTGTAACAATGACCATTATGTAGTACTCCGACATGACTTTGGTTTAATTGAACTTTCTGGTGATTGCGTAACAAAAAAGTTATTCTAATTGGATTGGACCATATGAATATTTGATCAAGAGCAAATTTCATTTTCAGGAACATTTTTAAAATTACCAGTGAAATGTAAGTATAAATTATATTTTATAAACTACTTTTTATTCATATTCTCAGATAATAAAATTAATTTTTCAATTTCTTATTAACAGAGTATTGGGAAGCCAGATTCCACATTAATCCACTAAAAGTCTCTGTGAGTAGACTACAACAGGGGAAGGGGGAGCTCCCCTGTTTCTGAAGATAGTTTGAGATAATATTCTGGGTGGTAAAGGGGAGAGTACCATATTGTCTGGAGTCACAGACTCAGCAAGAATGTAGCTGGACCTGGCTGGACCTTCTTTTCCTCACAGGGAATCCCAACAAAGCAAGAAGGGGTGAAGTAAGTGGCTGAGAAGAGGCAGTGCCAGTGGTATGTGACTCCAGGATCTACTCAAAGAAGTTTGCAGGTCCATCTGTAGCTCTTGATCTACCTATCAGAGACTCAATAGTTAATTTCACTCACTAAGATAAAGGTTTTATGTTTTTGCTTTTATAGTAATAGATGCAATAAAAGTTATTTAAATTAATCTTTACCATATGGCTGTCTTATCCTTTACATTTCATATATTTTAAAATGTATAAAAATGGTGGTGGTAAATAGAGAACATGATGTGAAATGTCAACTCTTATCTCTTTAAAAAGAGGTTAGAATAGAGGATGGTTGATTAGTCCATCTATAAAATTGTTTAGCTGAGTTGTGCCATATAAATATCAATGGTTGAGTGTGTCACATAATATTTATGGAATGATTCTGATTGTATAACCTTGCTCATGAATAATTTACAATAAGGACTACAATATAGAGCTAAACAAGGTTTAACATTTTTGAAGTGTTCTTATGCAGTGGTTACCTGAGTCTCTAAGCTAAATTACCCTGAATTTATTAACAGTGTCTCCATTGGCTAAGTCTCTTTTCACATTTTAGTATAAATAGATGATACAGTCTAGTTTTGCACTTATATGCCAATGCATTTTCCTTGGAAGGTTAGTCCTCTGAAATATTCTGGAAAGAAAAGAAAAAAGTTCTTTGATCAAATAACTCTGGAAAATGCTACATTCTGTGTCTCCTACATGAATATTCATAATGGACATAAGCATGACTAAAAGCTCTGAGAAGTCCTGTAGTTTTAAAAAAAACCCACTAAAATAATTTTAACCCAGTGTTTTGTAGATGTATTTTACCATAGGCAGTCTCTTTCCATAATGCCTTGTTCTATCCCATTGAACTTTGGGACATCCAACAAAATTGTATAAACTTGAATTTGCTTATGTGTTAATATCTTTAGAGTTTATCAGAAATATATTGCATTTTTTGTTTTCTTAAGTAGACTTCATTTGCCATTCCATGCCACCAGCTCACTTGGGAGTACCTCTTTGTCCCCTCAGTATGGTCACCAGATAGCCTTCCTCTCTGGAGTCCTGGCTTTTTTCCAAGGAACAGGCCCATATCTCCAGTCTTCCAGATTTTACACCTCACCTCAAGCCCCTCATGTCAAGGTTAATCTCTTTCTCCTCTGGGGAGATGAGAAGGAAAGAGTTAGGACATGACGAATTCTGTGGGTCTCAAGCACATTGGCATTCTTGCTTTTCTAAGATATTCTGCCTCTTCCTTCAAACCTTTCCTTTATTTCTTTCACTATGGATTTTGATGGCTCATTAAACCCAAAGCCTGATTCATCCCCCTTTTCTTTGTGTTCAAAGAGGGCTTAATCCTCCAATGCTCCAAGTAGGTGAGAGGACAGATTTACATTCCATCTTTCCAATCTAGCACAGAGGAAAAGTAAAACAAAAGTCAAATTTCCATAAAAAAGAGGCAGAAAATACTTAAACCATTGTGTAATGGAAAAGGCATCAATTTCATTCACCTTTTGCTTTTACATGATTTTAACATGGGCCTTGTCTGTCTCATGTCATTGTATATTACTCTCCTCTTTTCCCATTAATCTCTAGCCAGACCAGCCTTCAATCCACTTCTTGCCTTTGGGCCTTTGGCCTAAGTTTCTCCTCTGTCTGCATCTTCCCTGCTCTTCATGCTGACTGTTTCTTGAAATACAAGGTCTCATTAAATATCCTTCTCAGAGAAGTCTTCCCTACCTACCAGGCTAAAGTGGCCATCTAGTCCCTCACTATGACATCACCCTATCTTAATTCTCTGCAAAGCACCTATTGCTATTTGATATTTTATTATTTATTTGTTTGTTTCTTTCACCAAGAATCAAAGTTCTATGAGAGCTGAGAAATTATCTATCTTTATGGGGACCAGGCCACACAGTAGGAGGCAAGCAAAGCCCCACCTGCACCCATAGCCACACCCCATCCCTCACATCACTGCCCGAGCCCTGTCCCCCATCAGATCAGCGGTGGCATCAGACCCTCACTGGGGTGAGAACCCCACTGCAAACTGTGCATTCAAGGACTCCAGGTGCATGCTCCCCATGAGAATCCAACGCCTGATGATCTGAGGTGGAGCTGAGGGGGTGACACCCCTCTCCCCCCATCCATGGAAAAACTGTCTTCCACGAAACTGGTCCCTCATGTCAAAAAGGTTGGGGACCACTGATCTATCTCATTCTCCATTGCTTTCCCAGTGCCTAATACAGAGCCAGGAAGATAGCACAAGCTCCACAGATAATTGCTAAATGGATGAAGAAAAAATATGTGACTTTTCATGTCTATTATTTTCTTGGTTATTTCTTGTCCTTTTTTTACTGGAAACATCAGCCGCCTTTTGCAACCATTCCTTGCATTGTTTCAACATCCTTCCTCTACTCCCAGCCACTGTCATGCCATTTGGCATAGCATGTACTCTCCTCTTTCTTACCTCTAAGTCTGTGGCACCTCTGAAGCTCTGAGTTAGTCTTTCATGTCTCTTTATATTACACTACTTTAGAGACTACATTCTTTTCTAGACTTAAAATTTTTACTTCTATAGCAAAAACCTTCCTATATAGTCTTCTTTGACACCTGTAGCTCAATCCTATCACTCACTTGTCTGCTTTGCTGTTTCAGTGTTAGTAAATACTGCCAGCTAAATCCCTGTTTTCTTATTGTTCATTGTGTAATAATATTATGTCCTTAAGCAGACTAAGGATGTCTTCAGGGAAGGAGCCATGTCATATCCTTCATTTATTTATTTTCTAATAGCACACAACACATTTCTTAAATTTACCATGTTTCAACTGTTCAGTAAATACATGCAGGTCCATGGATAGACAATGTATACTGAAAACACCCCATCAGTATTCATTTATAATCTTAGATGGGCCACTATTATTTAATATATTACTAGAATTAGGAAGGAAGAAGAAGGTGGCAGATCCCTGTCCCATACACCCTTACCCCTTTTTTGCTTTAATGTGTTTTCTTTTGCCAGGCCTGCTTTCTATTATGGTTTTCCTCACAAATAAAACTTGTAAATATGTATCTTTAAGCTAGAAAAATACTGTATGAACACTAAACCTAATTGAGAAAATAAAGATATAAAACATATGAACTATGGGTTGTCTTCTAGAATATTTTTCTCCCTTTAATATTCCTAAATTAGGGTGTATGTGACTTTCATGATCTAGGAAATAACGATCTCCCTAATATATTTTGCATATAGTATTCTGTTTTGGCTTTTTTTCAGTTACAGTATCATTTGAAATTACCGTTGCCTAAGAAATTCTTGTTTGTGGTCACAAATTGAAACAATACCAAATTGCCAAATTGCAACAAATGAAAAAAAATGACGTGATCTTCTCTGGTTATATTCAACTTGTAACACATTTGTTCCTGTAATAAATGAAGGTTTTATTAGTGAATTTTTTTTTATTTAAAGAAGACAAACGGAATCCAACAACAGCAACATATTATATATTTCCTACTAAAATCATATCTATAGAATCCTAAAATTCATTTATGCTTTTTATTAATCAGTCAGAAAAGTAATCCTGTTAGCAAAAGTGGGTTATAGCTCTATCACAAAGTTTATAAACGAAGTCATAGAACCTATGAATTTTTTCATGTTTTCAGTGAACATTATTTGGGGACTTAAATGCTATTATGTTTTCAAGTGAATTGATTCTAATAACAATTGTTTTCTGTGAATTAAATCCCCAAGAAAACTCAGTCACCATCCAAAGACTTTTAAACAATAAAATCCCATTTGTGGTTGAAGATCAAATTTAAGAATGCTACTGGATATTCATTTATTTTGTCATGTTTAATTTTCTACTCTGAGTCTCAGTTTCTTAAAGAAACAAAGATTTAATATTTCCCTATAGCCAATATCTAGTTTGTAGTGAGCTTACATCTTAGCATTGAGAGCTAAATACTGCAGTGTAGGAAAAAAATGGGATAGAAAATGATTAGGTTTTTTTCAGTCTATGAAAAATGGCAGAAAAACTCGCCATTTATCAACTTTCATTTCTTTCTTATTTCCGAAATAAACACAGTCCTAACTTAAAGTGAAATTCATTAGTTACCTAGGGAGATATATATCTATGTATCTCTCTCTATATATATCTTTGCTTTTGGGGTCGTGGCCCTTATGCTAAACTTATCCTCTGGGTTTCCTTATATGGGTCATGCCATAAAAATATCCATTTGAGTGCTGATCAGGTCAGACTCTGTGAGAGAGCTGTTATATACTGTCTATGCATCCTTTGTCCTTATCACATTATGATGTTTTCATTCATTCTCCTTGTATAGATCAAAGAGAGAATTGTTATCTATGGATAAAGTTATGAATTGTGTTGTATCAGCTACCAAATTTGGGGAATTTATCACAATGGTATTCCACAATGGCCTGGCACTAGGTCAGAAGCTGTTTTCAGTAAATTGATTTATATTACAGTGTGTCTCTTGCAGCAAGACAGACAGCATCAAGCTGGAGGCTTTGAGAAGGCTAAAACTTTCTTAAACAGTAGTGATATTTAAAGTGTAGCTATATTCTCTGCATACATTGCACTGTGCTGGTAGAAATGAGAAAGGAAGAAAACAGAATATTGGATTATTGGTTAAGGAATGGCTTTTTACTCTTTCCTTTATACCTTTTACTTTTTATCTCAAACCTTGAAAAATCTGGCTTTGGAGGATTGAGCCCTTGTGTCTAAATATAGAAGAACAGAAATTACAAAGTCCTGTGTTCGAACAAGTCCTGAATATAACCATTTCTTTGCCATGGATCATTTACTAGTTGCTGGAATGATTTTGCATATCCTTTAAGGTCACAAGCAGTACAAAAAAACACGAAACCTCTGAGGCTGCATTTTAGAAGTTTTTCAGTGTCAACTAGCACTGGGGACATTTGGTACTTCTTTCATTTCTTGTGGTGGTGCCCTCTTACCACAAAGTCACAGGCTTATGCTGTGTCTCTTCAGCTGTGCAAAGAAAAAAAAATATTGAACATTTCATATGTTTTAGAAACAGTTTAGAAAATAGGGTCAAATTTTTCAAATGCGTACATGCCACTTGCTCCTCATCCTTGCCTTTCTCTATCTTCAATTTTGTTCTCCTTTGGTAGTACTTATTAATTGTGAATATTTATAGTAGGATTAAAGACAAAACAGTTCTCTTTTCTCTTTCATTATCACACCTGATACAAATGAGGAAAAGCACACTTTAAACCACACACTATGTCTTTGACTTCTTCTCTTTCCAAATATTCACTTTATTTATCAAGAGGTGAATACACTTCCCAAACTTGCAGTGTTTCCTTATTTCCCATGGAAGTACTTTTGATGAAATCTTGCTGTATTTTAGCCAAATCTTCCTTAGACAAACTATAACTTAGTCACGTCAACCCTCAGGTGACATCAACCTTCACTCCTCCCCTATCCAACTACCCAACGAACACATGCCCACACACGCGCCACAAACAAAGCTCATTTCATCTTCTATGCCTATTAGTTATGCCCTATTCTTCCTACAGCCCAATTTATTTCCACCATTAGTCCTATTCCCATCTTACTAAACCCTTTCTTGGTACTCACATTGAACCTCAAATCCTTTATCATCAACTCTATGATGATTCTATCAATTTGCCCCTCAGTAATCTCTCCCTTATCTGAACTCTGGATTTATAATCTGTACCACAGCACAAAGTATCAAACTATATACTCGTTTTTATTACTCTTTTAGTTGTTTCATACACGTTGATTTTCCCCACTAATTCTTTACACTTCTTTTACAGTCCCCAATGAATCTAACCCTGCAGTTAGCGTTTAGTTTCTAAATACTAACAGTATTTAAAGATTGGTCCTTGTACACTTTCAAACCTTTTTTCAGAATAATTATGTCACCATGAATGAAGTAAGTTTCCGTATCCTTCTGTGAAGCCTCGCATAGTGCTTTAGTTGGAACATAAATAAATGCTCAGAATTATAGGATGGGATCACTGGGAAGTTCTACTTGCATGTGAGCAAGAAGCAGAGTCTACAGGGTAACCTGTTACTTGGATATTTCTGAGGATATTAACGATAAAAAGGAGTGGCCAGAGGAAAGACTTTTCCCTTCTCAATTGCAGCACTGTAACTAAGTGACTTCTGGTAGATCAAATAGACTATTTTGGGGATTCCTGCTCACCCATCTCCTCTGTGTTTTCAGAGCTGCTGTAGAGCTGTTAGAACAGTGAACTGATGCTTTTTGACTTGCCAAACAGTGGGAGCTTTCTATTTAAATAGTTATCCCTTAGAAGAGCTATATTAGGGAGCTCAAAGGAAAGGATTTAAGGGCCCACACAGAGTAGAGAGGCAGCAGATCAGCCACCTACTGGGCCCTTGTTCCTTCAATGCTTCAAACTACATATTTGTAAGGCAGACGGCCTCCTGCTCACCGAACTGTATGCTCCTCACCTGCCCTTTTGTATTTAGCAAACACATGGGAAGGGCAGCTCTTTGCTGCTAATTTGTCTCCTGTTCTTGGTAAGCAATACCACACAGCCAAGTGGGCAGAGATCCAGGTGTGCTGCTGGCACCTAGGGGATGTGGTCATAGAAAGAGATCCTTTAGGGGCAAGGAGACCAAATATGACTTAGCACATGGTCATTTTCCAAGTGGCAGATGTGTAAAATGCCAGTAGGCTAAGAACCCAAAGGGACTAATCAAAATGTGTGTTTTCCACCAAACATCTATATAGGTGCTTTCTTATGCCTTTATTAAAATGATGTGCTCAAATTCCAGTTAGTTATACTACCAGGCTCATCATTTTGATAATAAAGGAATCAATTTATTTATTTCATCATGGTTGCAACTATACTGGGTAGAGAAATTGGGATGATTTTCCTAGATTTTCAGCTCACAAGAACTTTATTAAGTCCACAGAGAATGATTTCTGTTCTACCATAGCTGTTATAATTTATTTTTCTTGTACGCATTCCATGGAGAAACAGACCTACACCAAGAAGATACAGAAAATATGAGTTTGAGTTAGGATACTCACTATCCTCTCAGATAAAGGTCTTTTTCTAAATCTTGTTGAAACCTGACGTTCAGAAGTAGGCCAGAAAATAGGCCTAGCTATACACACAGATACCTCCTTTCATATTACCATTAAACATCTCCTAGGAGGCAGCTAGTTCTGTGGTTGGCTGACATAGATTCTTCCACTATATTTTGTTTCTTTTTTATTATATGTGCATTATTATGAACTATTTTAAACATAAAGAAAAATATGACAAAACCATCTCAACACCCAGATTTAGCAGATGTTAATGTGTTGCCAAATCTTTTCCAACTTTCTCTTTCTTTCTTTCAAGTGAATGTTAAAGATACAGCTAAAACCTCTGTTTTCACTACCTGTCTTTGCCACTCTGTTTCTTATATAATTATTACATACAGGGTTTACAATTCTTTCAGAAGCTAATTTCTTCCTTAACTCCAAAGATTATTTCCTGATTTCTGCAAGGGGACAGCTCGGAACAGTATTATTATACTGGGTGTTAAACTTAACTGGCCCCTCCTGTGGTGTCACTGGTTTGCAAATACTTTCCCTCTTGGGAAGGATACCTGGGGTTGCCTATTCTAAAGGCCAGCAATCTCCAGCATAACAGTTTCAAAATGTAGGATCCGCTTACGTATTACCTGAAACCACACACAACTGTGTTCAGACTGTAGCTTTTTTGTTCTGAGCTGCCATGATCAGTGATGATCATTCATTTCTCACTATGCTTTTTTTTTTTTTTTAGCACCTTACCATTAATAGCTTGATTGACTCTTCTAGTCTCTTGGCTTATGGATCTACAGAATAATTTAGTAAAATGAGGTAAGGTAGATTAATAATAGGCTTAAGATCACACTTGGCTATCCCTATTTTATAACAGATGCTATATTCTTCCACTCCCTGGGATACATCATGTTCTCTTAGCTTTATGTCTTCCCAAATCAAAATATAGAGTAAAGGTAAAGAAGTGGAAGTTGGCAGCTGTGTGGTTTGGGTATTGAATTGTTCCCACATCAAAAGATTTATGAACTGTGCATTTTAAACAGTTCTCGGTTCATGACTCCCTATAACTGAATTGAGAAAACTGGTAGGGAGGCTGAGGCAAATGTTGAAGAAAAAGGCCTTTACTGTTCAATCTAGCATTAAAGATAAAAATTTAACTAACGTCGGTTTAAGACATAAGCTTAAGATTTGAAAACCCCACTTTTAAAGGACAATACAGGAGGGTGGGGAGCAAATTTAAGTTTACCTAGATCTCCTTGTTTGCTGCTCGCTAACGCAGCTTTTCTGAGGATAGAAATTTAAATAGAAAGCTCTCACTGCTTGGGAAGCAAAAACATTAAGACATTGCTTTAACAGCTTTACAAAATCTGCCATTTTCATCCTGACTACAGTGCTAAGAAGTGAGCAGTAATCTCTGGGGTGGGAGCACGGCCCACAGTCAACACCTATGCTCAGTCTGTGCTTTTTACACTTTCAGTTTCCATTTTCCTTAATCAATATTTACCAGGTGACAATCACAGCTTCAGTGGTTTCTGTTTTCTACCAATCTTTCTGATGCTGGCACTTCAGATTTTCAATCATTTCCTTGCCTATAATAATTCCTATGTTAATTCCTTTTTCATGACTAGCCACGTCAATTGTACCTAATATCTAGGGTGCACATTTGAAAAATCGGGATTTGTTATTGAATTTTGTCATTTAATAATCTCCTCTAGCATTCTCTTACTTTACCAGGTCGTATCATTTTCTTTGGCGCTTATTTTAAGCAACACTCTTTTAGACAATTGTTGTATTCAAGGTTAGCTATTGCTACATCGAACCACCATAAAATGTAGTGGATAAATCAATAAGCTCACCAGTCTGGGCAGTTCTTCTAATTTGGGTTAGGCTAAACTAATCTCACTGGGGCTTGTCCAAGTGTCTGTAGTCAGTTACAGGTTGGCTAAGGGCTGGTTGACCTAGGATTGTTTTATTCACATGTCTGGGAGTTGGCTGGCTGTTAGCTGCATCATGTGTCTCTCATAATCCAGCAGGTTAGCCTGGTTTGTTTTTTCTAATGGTCACAAGGTTCTGAGAGAGAGGAGAAAGAACATGAAAGATCTCCTGAGACCTAGGCTCAGAACTGGCATATTGTGACTTCTTTTGTAATCCATTGGCCAAAAGGGGCAATCTATTCTGCCTCTAATAGTGAGAGGAATTGCAAAATCGCATTGCAAAGGATGTGGATACAGGGAAGGTTAAAGAGTTGGGAGGATTTTGCTGTCTACCACATGTACTTAAGCTTCTTCCATGAAGCTGTCTCAAGTCATTTCCTTTTTGGGAGCAGCTGTTTTGATATACAGGAAATATTGATCCATCATACTTATGAAGAAAATTGCACCACAGAAAGGATTACTTAGGCATCATAGGTGTTCATGAGAATAAGAAATGCTGAAGCCTTAAGCAGATGAGCCCTTTAAGTTCTTAAGTGAAACATTTTTACTCTTCCAAGAATCAAACGTTGCTTTAATCTGCTTCATCAGATTAAAGCACCTCCAAGTCAAATGCATAAAACTGCACTAAAAATGTGATGTATTTGTTATTCTGTATCATATATGGATAAAATAAATATCTTAATATGGAGCACAGATCATACATCACCTCTGAATTCATAGCTATGCAAACAGATCCCTATTGTTGATTTTTTTATTAGCTGTAACTACATTGCAATTTAACTTTGTATTATCTCATCTAAGAAAACATTAGCTTTTCATTTTAATTCTTGTTCTCTAACTCAAAAGATTTTTTGGAGGTCTTTGCTAGCCAATTCTATTTGTGGTGCCATTTTATCCTGGGAAGAGCAGCAAAATAAATGTAGATATTAAATAATACTTATTATCATTTTGCAAAATCAAAATGCTTTACATGATATTACTAAATAGCAAGTACATTATGTTTGAGGGAAGATGATTTTGACAATGAGACAGAATTCATTCATAACACAAATTTAGGGAGTATACGCCATGAGCATAACTTGCATAGCACACTGAATAAGAGAGTAGCAGAATTAATACCATGGATAAGAAAAATTTATGCAAAGAGAACATGTCCTTGTATCCTGATTTTGCTTAGTATAGAAATATAAAGTTTATGGCTTGAAGGGATCTTAATGATTTTGTAATGTAGTCTTGCTCAAAACCTCCAGTGATGGGAAACTCACTATATCTAAGCAAGCCAAGTCCATTTTTCTAAGTGGCTTATTGAGTGGTCATCACTGGAGGTGTTTGAGCCAAAAAAGATTGATTATAGGAGATCTTACTGTGTGCCACCACTCTTATCTTCATGAAATACATGGTCTATTAAAGAGATGGACATGCAAATAATCACAACAAAATATGTTATGCACTAAAATATAATACACACATATCTTGGGGACCTAGAGAAAATGGCCAGAACTTGATGATTGTCTATGTAGGTAAGATAATGGAAGTGGAGGAGCTAAAGATGGTAGATGCTGTCAACTGAAATTGGGAATATTTAATAGTCAGGATTACTGGGAGCATGCCAGAATGCTCTGTGTACCCAGTGTTCAAAGGCTAAATCCACTCCCATTTTGTGGATCAAATTGCATCCCTGGCATGTTACAAAAATGTGGCCTGGGCCTCAAATGAGCAACTGCTAAGCAGCCCTTTAATGATAGGCACGAATGGCAAAGAGAGGCTTTAAATTGGCTAAAAGTGCTTCTTTTGCAGTCATCCTATTCAAATTGTGGCAGGTTTGACAGCATGGCAAATTATTATTTTAACATTACACATTATCTTTATTCTCCTCCTTAGCAATTGCCTCCTAAATTTTTTCAGTTATCAGATGTGTTAAAAATAGACAAAACTCAGTTTATTAATCCTAGGGAAATTATTGTCACAGCAGGGAGCCATACCAAGGAAGTTTTAAAAACAATGACAACAATACAAGAAACTGGAGGGGAAAAGTCATAAAAAAATAGATTTCAAGGCACACTTTTCTATCTTCTTTTTCATTGCTGATTTGCAGTCAGTGATAGATCTAGTTTTTTCTTTCATTTGTTCGCTTCCTCTCGCTAATCTTGGCTTTATTTTTGTTTCAATTTCCTATAGCTTTCCTCCCAGATAGTATCTATTTCCTTTTCCCAAACCCTAATTCATGCTTCATCATTCTCTTACTGGAGTAGCTTTTGCAACAATCCAATCAGGATACTTCTGAGCAGTTTCTTCCAAGGGGTTATTTGATCATCATCAAGAAGATAATTCTCTGTCCTTAGAGCTGGGCTAAACAAGAGGGCAAAGCAGGTTATGCACAGGTTTGAAAGGGTATCCATTATCACGCCCCTTTAGGCTCTCAGATACACCTGTGCTCACTGCCTCTGCCTTCAGCCCATGCAGGCCACCTTGGTTGCCCTTCCTCACAATGTCCCTGCTTCTAATTCGTCCTTCTTTTTTCATCCTTCATCCTTTCCCATTTCAGGTTTCCAATTCATCTATTGCAACTGATCAGTTCTAGGAATTTCAAGGAATGTAAAAATAATTCTTGATTGAAATAATTCATAGTTGGCTTAGAATGAATGATTTCAGATCTATGGGAGGTGTGTTATAAAATGCTTGAATGTGAAGAAACTTCTAATGGAAATATATATGAAAATATTTGGGGGTCATAGGTGCTTCTATGAATTCATTTATGAATTAATTCATTCACAAATGTTTATTAAAAGCCTACTTTCTGCTAATGGTAAGGAAGCCAAACATATTCCCTCTTTTCATGGAGCTTATATTCAAGGGGTGAGATAGATAGTGTCTTAGCTTGGATTGCCCCATTAGCAGGGCTAAGACAAGGCTGTAGATGTAGGTTTCTTTTGGGAAGAGAAACTCAAGGACCAGGAGTAGGGGACAGATAATAGTGAGAGAAGCAGAAGGAAGGGTGTGTCACTGAGCTAGACTTGATCCCATGAAGAGCCTTCTGAGAAGCCATATAGAATGTACCACAGGCTTGTCTGCCACAGACACCTATTGGCTCCATCCCTCATCAGCCACAGGCTGCCCCATACATTGTTCACACTCTTGTGCCGCCACTTTTGGAATGAGTCAGCTGGTTCCTGAAATTGTCTCACTAAGTGGTGTCAGAGAAGGCAATAGAGGGTATAGTTGAGGAGAGATACTTGCAAGCTACATCTGCACAAAGCTGGTTGCTGCATCAATGGCTGGAGGAAAAAGGTAGGCCAAAAAGATATAAGAAAGAGCTCAAGTGGTCTGGTACAGAGGGTAATAAAACAAAACAAACATATAAATACATAATGGCGCACTGTGTTGAGTGCTGTAGGGTAAAGATTGCCAGGAGAGCATATGTACAACACACTCCAAAATCTTGGTACAGACCAGGGGGGTGAAAAACTTCAAACTGTCATGGTTTCTTGACATGACCAAATGTTTGTAGCACTACTAAAACAAAATATGTTGAAGATTAAAGCCAATTTTTAGTTTTACTATTTAACTATCCTGATCCTAGGTAGACATTAAATCACTAAAATCTTTAAGCATTTTGGCCAACAAACATACAGAAAAATACTCAACATCACTAATCATCAGGGAAATGCAAATTAAAACCACAATAAGATACTACTTTACCCCTGTCAGAATGCCAAAGTAGTTTTTTTCCCCAGAAAATCAGTAGAGTTACAACACTATTTTAGACAAGAGACTTCTGACTGTTATAGGTCTAATAATTCCCCAAACTATTACAATGAAGGCCTTATTGGAGACCTAAGTACTCGTGGGTTTGCTTAAAGTAAGTGGCAAGAGATGCAATATAGTTTAGAGGTCAAGAGCATGTTCTTAAAGGACTCTGGTTTAATATTGGCATTGCTCATCAACTTTGCCTCTCTGTGTCTTGGTTTCTTCTTTGCGAAATGGGAATGACATTATTGCTTGCCTACAAAGGGTCAGAATGATGATTAAGTAAGGAAATACAAATAAAGCTTTTAGAATGATGCCAGGCATATAGTACTCTCTCAATTCATTATTAGCAAAGGTATTTGTTTACTAAGGCTGCCATAACAGAATACCACAGAATGAGTGGCTTAAACATCAGACATTTATTTCTGTGCAGTTCTGAAGGCTAGAAGTTCAAGATCAAGATGCCATTAGGGTTGGTTTTTGGTGAACCCTCTCTTCCTGGTTTGTAGACAGCTGCTTTCTCACTGTGTCCTCACATGGCCCTTCCTCTGTGCCTGTGCATCTCTGGTGTCTCTTCCTCCTCTTATAAGGACACCAATCCTCTTGCAGAGCTCCACTCTTATACCCTCATTTAACCTTAATTACCTGTTTAAAGGCCCTGTCTCCAAATACAGTCACATTGGGGGTTAGGGCTCCAATGTATGATTTTTGCAGGCACAACAATAATAGCAAGTGGTGTAATTTTTACAAGAACATGTCATTCCTTAGAACAGGGCTTTTAAACTTTTCAGTTTTAGGATCTCTGTTACACTTTTAAAAATTATTGGGAATGCCAAAGAGTTTTTGTTTATGCAGGTTGTATCTATCAATGTTTAACATGTTAAACAGTGAAACTGAGAAATTTAAAATGTATTTATTTATTCATTTGAAAGTATCAACACCTCTTATTACAAATTAACATAATTTTAGAACAAATAACTACATTTTCCAAAACAAAATAGATTTAGTAAAGAATGGCATTGTTTTCCAGTTTTGTAAATCTCTTTAACGTCTGGCTTTATAGAGGCAGCTGAATTCACATATCTGCATCTATAACTAATTGTTGTGATATCTCGTGACATGTAACCTCCGGAAAACTTCACTGTACAGTTTTGAGAGAATGAGAGTAAAAAAGGCAAAAAACATCTTGATATTATTAAGAAAATATTATTGATTTTGCAGATCCTCTGAAATCCCCTGAGGATGTCCCTATAGCATGCTTTGAGAAACACTACCTTAGAACCTAAGAGCATCCCCCAAATTAATGAGGTTCATAATGTTGGCATCCTACTTTTGAAAGGTTCCCCAACTCCTTTACTACTCAATATCACATTTTGGTGTCTTCGTACTAATAATAGTTGTTATTGACCTTTTTTCAACATCCAGAGAAATATCAAACCATGGCATATAGATGGGTTTCACTTGTAAGTTAAATTTGATGGCATTTGTCACTTTATACTTCTTCATTGTCCACAGTGAGGATGAGGTAAAATGTGTTGGGCAATCCTTCTGTGGACTGGTTCAAATAATGTGTTTTTCTGAAAAGTCTTGCTGTAGCAGATCTGTTTTGCTGCTAAAGAAACTCAACTTTTAATATTACTCCTTTTTTTTCTTTATTTTGAGACAGGGTCTTGGGTCTTGGTCTTTTGCCCAGGCTGGAGTGCAGTGGTGCCATCATAGCTCACTGCGGCCTTGAACTCCTGGGCTCGAGCAATCCTCTTGCCTCAGCCTCCTGAGTAGCTGGGACTATAAGTGCACGGCACCATGCCTGGCTAATTTTTATTATTTTTTTATAAAGATGGGGTCTTGACATGTTGCCCAGGCTCGTATTGAACTCCTGGTCTCAAGTGATCCTCCTGCCTTGGCCTCTCAAAGTGCTGGGATTACAGATGTGAGCTGTCTTATTCCATCTTCTCTCTTTTTTTTTTTTTTTTTTTGAGACAAGGTATTGCTCTGTCACCCTGGCTAGAGTTCAGTGGCATCATCATAGCTCACTGCAACCTCAAACTCCTGGGTTCAAGCTATCTTTCTGCCTCAGCCTCCTAAGTAGCTGGGACTACAGGTGTGCGCCACCATGCCCAGCTAATTTTTCTATTTTTTGTAGAGACGGGGACTCGCTCTTGCTCAAGCTGGTCTTGAACTTCTGACCTCAAGCAATTTATTTTTTTTATTATTTTATTTTTATTTTGTAAAGACAGAGTCTCACTCTGTTGCCCAGGCTGGAGTGTAGTGGTGTGATCATAGCCCACTGCAGCCTTGAACTCCTAGGCTCAAGTGATCCTCCTGCCTTAGCTTCCCAAGTAGCTGGGACCACAGGCGCATGCTACCACACCCAGATAATTTATTTATTTGTTTATTTATTGTAGAAACAAGGTCTCTCTATGTTGCCCAGGCCCATCTCAAATTCCTGGCCTCAAGTGATCCTACTGCCTCAGCCTCCCAGATTGCTAGGATAGCAGGTGTGAACCACCGTGCCTGGCCAATTCCATCTTTTTAAGTGAACTTCATCCTAATGTTCAAAAGGTTGGGTGCCAACTGTATTGAGAGTTTATCCTTCATTATCATTTAAAAAAGACCAGTCATTTACTCTTTTGAAGATGGTAATGTATTTTTTAAGTTTTATTTTATTCTTAATTGACAAATAATAATTATATATATATGGAACACAATGTTATTTTAATGAGCACTTTAAGCCAAGTTTTAATAGCTGATAAAAGGTCTCCAACATTTCATTGTTTTTACTAAAAATACTAAATATTTAAAGATCAACTCTATTATAGAGAGTTTTGGTTTTGGTTTTTAAATATGTATGTATGTGTGTGTGTGTATGTGTGTGTATATATACATATGTGTGTGTGTGTATGAGCTCCTCAAGGATAGAAATAATTCATGCTTATTATGTTTTCATTTCCCAAACTCCTACCAAGTTGAATTTCACATTTCACAGAGTTGATGCTCAATAAATGATTTTGGACTTGAATTTAATAGAATGTATATAAATATTGTTTTGTACAGCAAAGATTCTTCCCTTTTCACAGTCTTTCTAATTTTTGAGTCCTTCCTTTCTTCTATTTTTCTTTCACTTTTATCCTGTTTTTCTCTCACCTTTATTCTTCCCATTTTTTTTAAATCTCCTATCTTCAAACTCAAACTTTCTGAAGTCACTCTCTTTTCTTTTTAATTATTTTTTTCCTTCCCAATTTTAAAATTCTTTTTATTATATTAAGTCTTTTGTATATACTTTTCTCCGGATACTTTATAATGATTTTTGGGAGACAGTTCTCCATGTGCCTTAGCCTTTCTGCATGTGTTGTGAGAAGAGGTACTGACAGCTTTTTTCCTGAACTCTCTTCTCTGTACTATCTTGGAAGATAGAAATAGTGCCTCCCTTTGGAGCAAAAGGAAGACATATTCATTGCCTACTATAAAAATTCGAGTTCTCTGAGGTCAAAGTTCCTCCCCTATATGCACCCACTGCATGTGCAGATATCATCTGGCCCTCTTCGTGTCAACCTGTGGGAATTAGAGGTTGGGGAACGGGCAGAAAATGTGGATACTCTGGCTATTGCTTTTGCTGTGAGTAGTAAAACCATTTTCGTTTCTGACTTAGAAGTCTCATGTCTTCTGTCAATACCCATGAAACTGTGGTAGCTTAAACTGTTGTCTTGCAAGTAAAATCTCAGTCCTTTCATGATTGTTGTCAGTGATTTTGCATGTATGTCTTTTTTATACATATACAGACAATCCCCGAATTAAGATTTTTTTTTGACGTTACCATGGTGCAAAAGTGATACACATTCAGTAGAAACTGCACTTTGAATACCTACACAGCCATTCTGTTTTTCACTTTCAGTATGGTATTCAATAAATTACATGAGATATTCAATACTTCATTATAAAATAGGCTTTGTGTTACATATATTATTTTGCCCAACTATAGGCTAAGTGTTCTGAGCACTTAAGGTAGGCTAGGCTAAGCTATGATATTTGATAGTTTAGTAGTTTAGGTGCATTAAATGCAGTTTCAACTTACAGTATTTTCAACTTACAATGGATTTATTGGAACATAACCCCATTGTAAGTCGAGGAGCATCTTACATGGGTTGAAGTTTGCAGTAAATCTTTTGGATTACTTTTATCCCATAGTAATTTTATTGTTTTATCATTTGTGTGTGTGTGTGTGTGTGTGTGTGTGTGTGTGTGTAGCCTGGCAGGCATGGCCATACACTGATACTTTATCTTGAATTATAATTGTTCTGGTTTTGCATATCACATAGGCAAGTTTCCTTCGCAGGTACAGTATTTTCTTGTTTTCCTCCAAGTGCCTTTTACTCTCCTCTTATTGTCAGATCTCATTGTAAGGATTAGAAGATTCATTTTAAAAGAAAATCTATTTTTTTATATTTATCTAGTCTCTCAGTCTGTCCATACTCTTTCCATATCTCCAAAAGCATTAGTATGGCCATCCTTACCCACAAAGTAATGCTCGCCAACCTATGTTTGGATATGGTATTCTTTTCCTACCTGGAATGTTAGCTCTTTCTTTTGTATACATGTCACCTCAATTTCTTTCAAAACTTCCTTTCTCTAAAAGGCTTTTGTGAGTAATCCCAAATTAGTCATTAAGCATTTTTAATTGATTCTGTTACTCATATTTATTGACTGCCTACTATAAATTCCAGGCAGGGTGAGAAAGCAGCACAGAACTTGAATACCATCATGGAAGTTAGTATCTTCTAAATCAATGTACACTCAATTTGATCTGTGTCCATTTGGATTTAAAGATATATCATTTTAAATTTTTTACATTGCCTCCTTCACTGTATAGTAAAGTTTTCTAAGGCAGGCAGACGTGTCTTTTTTTCCTCAACTAATAATAGTTTAAGCCCATAAGGGCTTTTCTTTCTCAAGCAACAAGAAGGAAAGGACAGGCAATTCAGCAGTGTAATGATTTCATCAGGGACTCAGGTACCATCTGGCTTTCTGCTCCACCATGGTTAGTGTGTGGCTTTTATCCTCATGATTGTAAGTGGGCTGATACACCGCTGGACATCATGACCATGTTCAAGGCAGAAAGAAGGAATAAGGGACAGAGCAAAAGGGAATTTTCTGGGGCCAAAATACTTTCCACCTGAGCCTTATAATTTCAAAAGTTTACCCCCAAACATCATATATCCATTTCCCAAATCGCTCTCTCTCTCTCTTTATATATATATATATATATAAATTTAATCACAACTGAGTCAATCAGCACCACTAGCTGCAAGGAAGTTTGAGAAGATAAATACATTTAATTGAGCAAATGGACAATTTACACAAAATCAGAGGTTTGTTAATAAGAAGAGGATAAGAGATATTATTTAGAAACTAACCATGTTTGCCACACTAAGAAAATAAACATGGGACAAGGGTCTTTAAAGCTACGGATGAATAAAAAGAATCTTCTTAGACCATCCTATTATTAGCAGATTTGAAGGAAAACATCTCCCTAAATCAAGCATGGGGTAGAATACAGATAAGGCATGGATATTTAAGGTGAAAACTAGGCAACATTAAAAAAATCTCATCTTCCACCATGCTCCCCTCTCTCTCTCTTTCTTGTGTCACAACCACAGCGGTCTCTTTCTTTTTCTGTTCTAATCATAGCCCTTTCCAATCTCTGATTTCTCTTCCAGGAATGCTCTTCCCCTAAATCTTAAATTAAATGGGCATATCTCAACTTTAAACTTTAAAAAAAAGTCCTTATAGGGATGTTTCCTGTCCAACCAGATATAAAATAGCTTCCCAGTCACTATCTATGTCAATAACTTGTAATATTTCCAGTTTAGTATTTATCACTACCTATTTGTTGTGTGCTCTCCACGCCACCCCTAAGAGAATGTAAGTTCCATGCAAGCGAGACTAGGTGCTGTTTACCATAGCAAAGGGTCCAGGAAAAGGTTGGCTCTTAGTCTGAAGTAAGGCTCAAGAGGTGTTCCATACACCATGCTAGATCTTCACTTAGATATCTATAGCATGCTTGAAATTAATCTTGACTCTTTCTCCTTTCTTAGAACATCACATCTAAGAATATCAAGTCAATAGGTTATTGGATATTTTCAGGAAAGAAAAAGCCATAAAGACTATGCTAATTGAAAATCAACATAACATTTGTTGAAAGAAACATCGTTTGTTTCCTGTTGTTGCTGCATAAATATATTTTTGAGCTCTTTTCACGAATGTCAAATGATGAACAGTAGACGAACAATTAGCTTACAAAAACATTTTGATCACATTTTAATTAATGATTAATTTTGTAAGACGCAACTCTTTGCCTCTGTTTTCTCACTACCAGGCCATTATTTCAGTGTTCAGCCCCCAAATCATGTTTTTTAAAAAATGTACATTAATGCCATCAAATTTAAGGAAATGTTTAACACAAGGATTAATAGACAAGGTACTTGTTGTATATATACATTAGAGTGATTTTTTTGAACACAAATGGAAGTTGTTCTATTTATGCAGCGCACAAAATAACCCACTTCATGGGGGGAAGAAATTTCTAGGTCAATAATTTGATAATTTTTAAGCAAAAACCCTACAAGGGAAGGGGAATATTTGAAGGAAAGAATTTTTCACATCCCTTTATACTTCATTAAAGACCTTTTGGTTCATATTGTGAAATTATTTGCCTAGTCCAGAATTACAGATCTAGAATAAGCTAAAGAAGAAAATATGGGTTAGTAGAGGTAGAATTAATCCTCATGAGTCAGAGAATGGAGCAGGGCAAGAAGAGTAGTCAAGTGCATTGAATAGAGTCTTCCATCAATGTAATTCCAAATTGCCCTGGCTTCCCAAGAGCATTTTCATGTTTCATTGCTCAAGCGAAATACCCATACTGTCTTATCTTGATCTTCCCACATTACTTATTTCCTTATTAGGTTCTCCTGTAAGTCTATTGACTGAAAATTCACTGCTGTGGGAATATATCTACTAATGGACTTAACCCAAACAATTTGAGCATTAAGACAAATATGTATACTCAATGGCGTGTTTGTCTTCTCACTTAATTTCATTTCAGATCTATTTAATAATCAATACAGGATGGAAAAATGATATTCTTGTGAAGGAGAGATGAAAAATTAATATATTAATGTTATGTGTTTAAGAATAGGAATGATCGGAATGTAGGCATATATAGAACTCTTAATATTTGATTGGCTGATTTATCAGAGGGAATCTATATGATCTCAAATGAGTGGGCAGGATGTAGAAATCTTGTTTATCTAATATGTACACTAAGAAGAATCCTCCAGGAATCAGACTCACTCAAAATTGTGAGTTGTGCAGCAAGTGTGATTATTATCAACATTTTCTTTATTCATGTCAGACCATTGTGGGTGGGAGGACTCTGGTTTCAGTGATCACACTAGCATAGGCTTGAACCTGTTCTCTTATTACTGGCTCTGTGACCATAGGCAAGGTACTTAAACACTCTGATCCTCAGGTTCTTCCTTTGAAAATTGGACTCCTTTCCTTAAAAGCACAAGTATGAAGATCGAAAGTTTTATAAAACACTTTAGCACATTGCCTAACATGAAATGAGCACTAATTATGTATTAATCTCCTTCCCATTCTCCCCCCTGGGAGAAACGAGCGATTCAGAGTTTGTAATTCAGTTGAGAAGAAATTTCAGAATTGTATAAAAAGCAGTATTGCTTATACATTCACTCATTAGTCCCCTTATTATCACTTTGAATGCTATTTGCATTACATAGTTTAGCCCTGGTGTGTATAATTTGAATTTAACTAGAAACAATATTCCTCTCACCAATGTTGCTTCCAACTCAATCACCTGACCTTCAGCTAGGTTAGATCCACGGGCATTTCTAGCAATTTTGAAACTCCAAAAAAGTAACCCCCTTACTTTATGCTAATTTCCAAATAATCAGAAAAACAGTTGAATTGGCTGCTTAGTCACACTTGTTCCTAAGGACAGAAAATAAAAATGTGTGTGAGATGGCAGGCCCGGCTTAAATTCTCTGTCTTAGCTTGGACTCTCTTAGAAGCAGACCTGGAGCAAAGGATTCCAGTGCAAGTAATTTCTTAAGGAAATGCTCACGGGAAATATTAGTGAGGGATCATAGCAGCAGAGTAGCAAAGAGAACAAAGCCAAGCAAGGGTTCAATTTCAGGTGAAGTCCCAAACTCAGCTTGATCCTACTGTGAGCCCTGGACCAAAAATTGTACCTCTGAGTTTTTCCTGTCTCAAGGCATAGAAACTGTTCTTTTTAAACCCAGGACTGGTCAATCATAGATTATAGGCTGCCGCAAGGAACATAAATTCTCAGGAACTTCTGGTTCTGAGTTAAGGTGAAACAGCTCCAGTACCCAGGGTCAATCCTTCGAAGAAGAAGTTGCAGCTGTTAACCCTTATCACAAAGCACAGAACAAATCTGGGGTGGAACAGCACTGGTAAAGGAGATGAAGGGGATAGGGGCAGATCACTAATTTTATCCAATACCGCCTTCTTGGTTCCTTGCATTTTCTCCATCAGGAGCATATAGGTTTCCTCAGAGCATTATTCCCAATGGGGTAAATTGTCTTAGTAAAATGGACAGCGCCGTTGTTTGAACTGAGTGTTGCATAGTGTTAATAGGCTATTTCATTGTACCTTAAGGCTGCGGTTCCCAACACCCTCTCCCTTGCCTGTGGCACACCAAGAACCGGGCCCCACAGCTGGAGGCAAGCCGCTGGTGAGTGGAGCAAAGCTCCACCTGCACCCACAGCTGCTCTGCATCCCTCCCATCACGGCCCAATCCCCGCCCCTTCACCTCACCACCCGCCTCAGATCAGCAGGGGCAGTCGACCTTCGTACCAGCGTGAACCTCACTGCAAGCTGCGCGTGTGAGGGATCCAGGTTGCGTGCTCCCCAGAAGAATCTAACGCCTGAAGATCTGAGGTGGAGCTGAGGTGGCAATACCACCCCACTCCCAACCTCCGGTCCGTGAAAAAACTGTCTTCCAGGAAAATGGTCCCTGGCGTCAAAAAGGTAGGGGACTGCTGCCTTAAGGGTTTCCAATAACAATGTAAATACGTGAGCAATTAGTGGTGTTATGGTAGCCAGCATTTGTTAAACATATAGGATGTGCCAAGCTATGTATTATAATAGATGGTTTATATACTTTACTGTCTTATCAAACATCACAGGACTCATTTTAGTGATGAAGAAACTGAGTCTCAGAACATTTTTTTAAAAATCTTGTAACTAATAAGTTGCTAAACTAAAACTGGACTCCTGGTGTAAATCCAAAACCCTTGCTCGTTCCAATAAGCTAAATTTTCCCCTTTAACTGCAGTAATGGAATCTGTGAGATGGTAGGAAGCCACCAGTATTACTTATCTATTATATTACTGGATAACACATCATTCCCAAACTTAAAACAGCAACAGGCGTTTGTCATCCACACAGTTTCTATGGGTCAGGGATCTAGGAACCGTTTAGTTGGGTAGTTCTGGTTTGGTGTCTCTTATGAGATTGCCATAAAGATGTTGACTAGGGCTGCAGTTCTCTGAAGGCTTGATTGGAACTGTAGGATCTCCTATCAAGGTGGCTTACTTACATCTGTGGCAAATTAGTGCTGGCTATTGGCAAGAAGCCTCACTTTCTTGCCACATAGGCCTCTGCTTATGACTGTTTGAGTGTTTCACAAAATGGAAGTTGGTTTCTCTGAGAGTGAGTAATTAAAGAGAGAACAAGTTGGAAGCCACCATATATTTCGTGACTTAGGCTTAAAAGTCACATATCATCATGTCCTCAGTATCTTATCAGTTACAAGATCAACCCTATTCAATGTGTGAGAAGACTATATATGTGCATGAATACCAAAAGTTGAGGGTCATTAGGGGTCATCTTGGATGCTGATTACCGCACTACCATTCCATTGTTCTTTATACTAAATGTGGCACTCCTGCTGTCTCCCTTGAGGATTTGCTAAGCACTCTGTTGCTCCCACCCAGGGAAAACTTAATTAAAACTACCTTAGTAAAAAAAACAACAATTATTCAACACATTAGTAAGAAATTTAGATGTTACTGAATATTTAGAAAGGAGATCAAGAAGAGGATTTACATCACACACCACTCGATAGAAACAAAATTAAAATTTCCTTTACATCTGCCTGCTTTTCTTTCTGAAATCCCTCTCTTCAGCCGCCAGCTGTCTCATTTTTCTTTATCTCTTTCCCACATAGCCTTGAAAATCTCCTCTGTCGTGCCAAATAATTCAGCTATGATCCTGAATTTACAAACACATTCTTGGCAAAACGAAATCTTTTTTTTTTTTTTTTTTTGAGACAAAGTCTCACTCTTTTGCCCAGGCTAGAGTGCCGTGGCGTCATCCTAGCTCACAGCAACCTCAAACTCCTGGGCTCAAGCAATCCTTCTGTCTCAGCCTCCCGAGTAGCTGGGACTACAGGCATGTGCCACCATGCCCGGCTAATTTTTTCTATATATTTTTAGTTGTTTGATTAATTTCTTTCTATTTTTAGTAGAGACGGGGGTCTCACTCTTGCTCAGGCTGGTTTCGAACTTCTGAGCTCAAACAATCCGCCCGCCTCGGCCTCCCAGAGTGCTAGGATTACAGGCATGAGCCACCGCGCCCGGCCGGCAAAACGAAATCTTGATAGCCATTCTTACTTTCCTTAGAGTGCAAAGATCTTTGCCCTATTATGGAAAATGGAGGTCAAAGTATCTCATTGCTATTTACTCAACAAAAAATCCTACTTCCTGGGGTGAAGGGAGAGAGACAAATATGTTCACTTGTTTAGAAAATAATTTTTTTTCTACTAATTGTTTTATACATATTATGCTCTTCTGGCTTCCCAATCCAGAGAGGACAGTAATCCTTGAGTTTCTTGCTGATTAGTGCCCATAGCTGCTTGAAGTTACAGCTCTCAAGTTTTTGCCATTGAATTTGTTGCATCCTTTCTTATCTTGTCACTGAGCTCTTAATCAGCTAGCCAACATCCTGTGTTGTTTAGAAATATACTCGTGATTTCTGTTTTTCAATTTTCCTGATTCTGGAAGAGAAGTGAAAATTTTGCCCCGAAGGGTACAAGCAGTTATGAGTGGATACTTACTACATAAGGGCCCTAGCTTTGTCATGCTCATTGATGCACACCCTACCCAGTGCCCCACACTCAGCACAGACGGTTCACATGCCTGTTAATTGACTCTAATTGACTGAAGAATTAGAACTCTAGTTCCCTGGATGAGGGGAGCAATGAGAGCAGGGGTTTGTCTGCCTGCATAATCCCTACTAATGAGCTCCACCTTACTTTGATGCTCATCTCAATTTTCTTAAAGGGGAAAAAAAAAAAGCTTTTGGCAAATTCCAAGGGAGACCGTCACTGAAGTCTCCCTAAGTTCAAGCTTTAAGTTTGTGGGCATTAAAAAAATATATCAATGAGGTCTTTGCCCTGGAACTGCTCACATTTTTATGTGGAGGGGTCCAACAAGTTATGGCTATAGAATGTTGGTACCAGTTTTGAGGGGATACGTTTACTGAAGCATATTTTATGCCTAGTCTTCATTTTCATATGCATTCATAAAATATGAGATATATTGGCTATGTAGTAATTAAAGGCTGAAAAAAAGAAAGGGCTATTATGAGTTAAGGATGGTAAGGATTTTGTTTTTGAGGGTAGTACAGTCTCTTTGGGGAAAAACTTATGAGTAAAAGGGGAAGTAGAAATGGGAGAGTCTATTCAGGAGTAATTTACAGTGATAAATCTGGATGTAATAAAAGGAGAAGTAGTGAGAGGGAAGGATGAAAAAGGAGGTTCCTCTAGATTGTAGAGGATCTTGAGTAGCAGGTCAAACTTTGGATTTTATGCTATAGGAGTTCGGAACCCATTGGTGACCTAAAGAGACATATAATGAATATACTACTTATGGGAAGGTTAACCCCAGTCACTATGTATATGATAAATTAATGCGAGGAGAAACTGGAAGCAGGAAGAGAAACAGAAAAATCTCAGAAATTTGGAAATGAGAGAGTAGAGTTGAGCCCATGAATATTCCAATGCAAATTAATGTTCTATTTTTTTCTTCGCAGTTCTCAAATCTGGGCTTTATGCAATATGCTTTGAAAATATGATAATTATATTGATTTGTAGAATCATTGATTCCTATTCTACCTCACTGGGGTTTGTAAGGTACATTCTGATAATTAACTATATTTCTTTGTAAAGGCCATAAAACATTGAAGCTCTTAAAATGGCCTTGGTGAATGCATATAACTGTGACTGTATTGTACTTGAAATTATTATAAAAAATATTTTTAAATAATTTTCACTTAGGCACAACTAATATGAGTAAGAATTGTAAATGTAAGTTACTTCTAGACATGTCAGTGCACTTGTATCACTTTACTACTAATATTTTTACAGTTTAATTCCAGATGATACCATAATCACAGAACAATACTTATCGTTTCTAAATAATTCCATTTGTAGATTTGTCCAATGCAACGTTATATATTTTATCTTTCTGAAGAGCAAAGTAGTATGGAAATTCTGAATATACATGTGCTTGCTGAAAGCAATAAATTGGTGATTTTCTCCTCTGTGGGACAGAAGCAAGTCAGATGGATATAAAGAGAAAATCCTACAAGTAATAATTTTAGAGCACTTCTTAGTAGCAATTTCAATTTGTCACTAGCACTATATGTATTCCCAACTGTTACTCCTTTCATTCCATAATTTTTATTCTCAGATCTCTCCATTTCATATCCCAAAGATAACATTTGCTCAAACATAAAAATAACATTTAGCTGCCTTTGCATGGCCCTTGCAAATTTATCTCTCACTTCTTATTTCCCTTAGTTCCCCAGTAGCCTTGAAAAACACCCAAGTTGGCTGAATTCTAAACTGAATGACTGTGACATCTCCACCATCTCCACAGTAGCATAATTCCAAATGCCTATTTTATGGCTCCAATTGATGGCTAATCAGCCCCTCAAATTTAACATGCCTAAAAAGGAATTTTTGTTTATCCTTCCACTCTCAGACTAGATCCTCCTGCAGCTTCTCCACTTAGTACGTGGCACTACTATTACATGGTGCCCAGGTTAAAAATAATTACGCTAATTTTAAAAAATAAAAATAAATAAAAATTGGATTTTTTGATTCTTCTCATTCCCTAAACCTCTTTCCAGAGCATTCTAACTGCAAAATATATCCCAAGTCTAATCAGTTCTCTCCTTTTCTGCTGCCCCCACCTTAGTATACCCCCATCTCTCTCCAGCACTCCTTCAGGAGTCTCCTCACTTGTCTGTGTTCTCTTGTCTGCCCTTTGATCCATTCTCCACATAGTAGTGTCTACTGGACTCCCCAAAAGAACACCAAAAAAAAAAAAAAAAAAAAACCTCTTGATTATGCAAATTTTAAGTTTTTGGACCTGCTGCTGTAAGGGAAAATATAACTCTACAGAGTCTTAGCAGGATCTAAAAATGGGAAAATTAAGATAGATTATTTGTTATATTTTAAGTCTTGGGCTGGCTGATTTCAAGGTGAGTCTTGCTAGGCAGGGATTGGTTCAGATTGGACAAATTTTATTACACAGGTTTTAGATTGGTCGGTACTATGAAACAATGGTCTTGTAGGGAGTTTTGAAAAATATGTTGCTGAGACAGTTCACAGTCATCTTTTAGGAGCAGGCATTTCTTAGACCAAGGATCTAGGTTATTTTTGCTTAGAGAAGTATTGTTTGACATAGGAGCAGAAATATATGCCTGTTTCTAGTTTCATAGGGAGAGGGAATTGTGATTCGTAAGTATTTCAACTTAAAACAGCTCCTCATATCCCTGCTTATAAACCTTGGAAAGCCTCCTGCTATACTCAGAGTAAAATCCAAACTCAGATTAGATATTCTACCTAAGTTGTCCCTTGCCTTCTCCCTGACTTCAATTCTTACTGCTCTTCCCCTTACTCTCTGAGTTCCAGCCATACTAGCCTTTCTTCTCCTTAAATAAGCCAGACTCATTTCTGTGCATGCTGATTGCCTCTCCTGGAATGAGTCTTTCTTTCCACTTTCTCATTATTCAAGTATTCCTCAAATATCAGCTCCTCAGAGAAAGCTTCCGTTTCGGCTTCCATGTAAATCAACTCACAATTCCAACATCGCTTCACTTCAGAGTTCATGGTACGCAATTCTGTACAAAATTATGGACTCTACAGCCAGAAAGCCTGGGTTCAGAACTTTGTTTTGTTACTTATTAGCAACAGGACCTTGGGTCTGTTACTTTGACTATCCGTGCCTCAGTTTCCCCATACATAAAAAGGACAATGATGATACTTATAGGATTGTCATGGACCATAAGTAAGTTTGGCTTTATAGAATGCTGATTCCCTAAATATCAGCAACACAACCTGTTGGTAAGATAACTGTGGAAAGGAAGATCACTACCTCATCAGAACTTTGGTTGTGTCTCTGATGGGTGAAGAAAAGGTCAGAATTTATTGAGAATTAGAAGTTTGATTGAAGGTCTTTTTTTTTTTTCAAAAAAGGGACTTTACTGGATTGGGTAAGAATCAGGATATAACAGTTCAGGATTGGTGAAAACAGGTAAGTTGTGATTTTTAGACAGGATTTCAAAGAATCTTAGGATGTAAGTTCTCTTTTACTCTATTGAAGAGTTGATGGATCTTTTCAAAACTCCCTGTAGTGAATAATCAAACCATTTACCTTAGTGAAAAACTCAAACAAAGTAAGGGGATGACAGTGGAATAGTCAAGTCATGTTATGTTGGGTGTATAAGGGTATATAGTGTTAGTCCTCAATGTTCAAGTCGAATATAGAGGTAGATGGTTTTGGGTCTCAGCATGAAAGCGTGTAGAACAGTTCCTGGCTCATAATAAGAGCTTAAGAAATGTGAATTTTATCATTCATTTATTATCTTCATGAAAGCCACAAGGGTAGTCATTTGCCTGAATCCCTAGGCCCTGGCACAAACAGTGGTTGGCACAAAGTAGGTACTCTATAAATCACTGTGGAATAGATGAATTTGTTCATTTATCTATTTACTGTCTGTCTCCCTAACTAGGATATAAACTTCATGAGGACAGAAAACATGTCTATCTTGTTCAGTACAGAATTCCAAGGGCCTAGAGCAGTACCTGGCACACAGTAACCACACAATGCATATTTGTTGACTAAGTTAATCAACTTTTAAGTATCACAAAACAACCTTGAATATAAAACCAGCTCCCAGTTTCTTTCGCCTCCACTGAAAGGTGAGAGTCCAGAAAAAGAGCACAAAATAAATGAAAAAGGAATAATAAAGCCAGTTTCATTTTTAAACAAATTTGGGGAAACACTGGTTAAGAATCTTAAATAGGATTCTTTCCTGTAAGACTTCTCAGATCCTTTAATCTGCTAATGTGCATTGTGAATTACTAATAGGGGAATAGAGTATATATTCATTTGATCAGGGAAACTTTTTCCCCCTTTTTGGCTGAGAACACTTATTTGCATCTCTGGAAATATGACACTAGTGTTATTTGGGATTCACTTTGGGAAATGGTGCATTAAGCAGATTTATCCCCAAAGTTAGAGATGCTGTCATAGGAAGCAGTAAGGGACTTGGCAGCATTGAGCAACTTCAGGATAAGGGAAGAAGCACAGATGGAGGCAGTACCATCCTGATAGGGCTGGAGCTCGCTAGAGCTTGCTCATAAATGTCCTGCTTGCTAATAGAAAGCACTTAGGTATGAGGGAGAGACTGGTTGAAATGTTTCCCTAGTTGGTGAACACCCTCCAATCTTAATTACTAGTACTCTGTGTGTCTCTGACATGTAGTACCATGAGAGAAGATTTCTACTAGATAATCCAAGAAGCACTTCGTTCTTTTATTTGGCCATCAGATATAACTTTAACTTAGGTTTTACCCCTAAAAGTTTGCATCGTTGGGGAGCCAAAACCAGGACACAGGAAAAAGATCAGATTCTGGTGTCTGTCCACTTAAAATGACTTACATGCTTTAGAACAGTTATTTCATCTTTGTATGCCTCAGATTCATCAGGAGGAAACTGGGTAGCCTGGATGATAGTCATGGATTCTGAATTGTGCTCTGAGGAACTTTAGTCTAAGCGAGACAGGGAAGTAGGCCTAGAAAGGCCTCTGGGAGCAGCATATAGGTAGACCCTGTTAGTCTGTGCTCCTAAGTCAATGCAATCCTGCTCTTATTTACTCTGTGGTTGTTTTTACTAGCCCTATCTGTACAATTTTGTTTGAAGAGAAGAATCTGCCATGAAAAAAGTAGTTTGAAAACCTGTGTACCATAAAAAAAGAGTCCACTGCCTTTTTTTGTGCCACCTGCAAGCTAACAATGGTTTTGATATTTTTAAATGGTTAAAAATGTCAGAAAAGAGGAATAAAGGTTTAGTATCCCTAATCTTAAAATACAAACATCTAATGTGCTCCAAAATCTGAAACTTTTTGAGTGCCAACATGATGTCACAAGTGGAACATTCCACACCTGACCTCACGTGATGTGCCACCATCAAAATGCAGTCATAATTTTGTTTCATGCACAATTATTAAAAATATTGTGTAAAACTACCTTTTAGTCTATGCACATAAGGCATATATGAAATATAAATGCATTTCATGTTAAGACATGGGTCTTATTCCCAAGATATCTCTTTATGTATATGCAAATATTCCAAAATTCAAATAATCTGAAATCCAAGCATTTTGAATAAGGGATACTTAACCTGCATTCCATAATGCATGAAAATTATATGAGATTCAAATATCATTGTTCATAAATATAGTATTATTAGAGCGCAGCCGCACCTGTTTGTTTATATATTGTGTGTGGCTGCTTTTTATTGGCTATGGGGCTTCAACAGCAGGGCTGAGTATTTGCCACAATGACTGCTTGGTCTACAAAGTGTACAATATTTGCTACCTGGGCCTTTACAGGGAAAGTTTGGTGACCCCTGACCTAGATGGTTAGTGAGATCCTTTTGTATCACCAACACGTGATTTTTGTTCATTTCCATGGAACCATATCGACTAGCTATGTAAGATTCTGCTCAAAGCAAATTGAGCCAAGCCAAGACTCTTTCACCATGTTATAAACTTGATTTAATTTTGGTTACAAAGATGCTTCTCATTTGAGAACATATAGTACACAACTAATCCGTGTCTTTCCATCTGTCCTCACCTTCATTCTGAATGGTATTTGGTATTTTCTACTTTGTTATGTTGAATACTTCTTTTTTTATAGTATTTTAATGGAGTAACATAAAATAGCATGGCTCCCCTGCAATGTAAGTATTTTAGCATGACAGAGTTATAGGGTCGTAAGGAAGCTTGAGATGCCATCTAATCTCTCCTACTCCTCCTGGACAGAATTGTACTTTAAACACCTTGGAAAGGTTTTGGTTTACTGTAGTCTTTAAAATCCCCAGAGAAGAACATTTCCCAATTCGCACTTTGTAGTGCATCAGTTGTCAAATGATTTGTAACTTGGATGCCTAAGTCTGACCAAAAGTATATTTAGAGTTGTTCCATTTTAAGGCTTTAAAATAGTTTATTAATGGGGCAGTACTTCTAGCTACTCAAACCTTGATTTTTATTCTAGCCCTGAGTCTTAAATCTGGGGAACCACAGCTTCCCAGATATGGTATCTTCTGAGGGTGGTGATTAAAGGGTGAGACCTGGGAGACCACTCTATTGTTGCATGCTCTATTCTCCCCTCCACACTGTGAAATCCTTATGGATAAGAGCAAGGTTCCTTTTCTTCCTAACTCCCATAGCACACCTCTTTGCAAGCATCTTTGCTACAAAAGATGAAAGGAGGGTGGATCTAATCGAATACATATTTTATACTGGAAAGCAACCAAGCCTCTCTGTGCATGCACTTCCCCCATACGATCAATAATAATTAGCATTTTATTTATATTGTATAATGCAGTTCTTTTCAGAAGTCTGATTTGGAAGCCAATTACTGTTTGTGTTCTCCAAAGTGGTTTTTGATGGAGTGCTAATTATGTTCCACCTCAAGTGCAAAGCTGACAGGGGACCACAATTGCCTTTTTGCAGAAGATCTGGCTGATGAATCTCTGAGGATAGCCTCACACTGTATTCTGGGGGGCAAGTAAATGTGAAAATCCGTTTTTGACCAAGAAAATGATACCATTTACATACCAAAAACAAGATTTAGACTTTGTAAAACAGCTGCATAACTGTGACATGAATTTTTTTAGCAGAGAAAAAAACAGGCAGGAAAATATATATCAACTCAGGACACCAGCGGAATCTGGGTTTAGTGGTTCATGGGGGAACTGTATTTTAAAATAAATCTAACTTAAATGGATTTTTGTTCCAGATAGAAGATCAACTTAATAAATTAGTCCTGAGTAGAGAAGTACGTCACATTTAGCAAAAGAAGACAGTATAGGAAAGTAGAGCCCATCTTTTCACTTGTGCCAACCTAATCAATCCTGTCACGGGACTTTTTGCACTTTTTTTTTTATTTTTTTTTTTAGCTCAACTCAAGGAAATTCGATCGAGATTTTTTTCAATATAACTTTTTTTTTCAATGTAATATAGTAAAGATTGAAGAATACTTTAACTCCACATTCCTTTCTTTAATGCCTTCTATGGATCAGGCTACCCTTTGCAAGCACCCTTTTTACCACCAAAGTCCCTACAGCTTATATACTAGGCTTTAACGTACGTATGTATATATGTATGTATGCATGTGTGTATGTAGCATACAAAATGGCTGTGCTCTGGCATTACTAGAAGAGCATGGGACTCTCTTCATGACTTGGGATTTAGTAATTGTGTTAAAGTTAAAGCGGGTGACAATAGCAATCTGTTAATTATCATGTATCTACCATAGCATACTTTTATGCCTGATTCTGTGCTTTTAGGAGAAGACCTGTGTTTTAGTGTCATGAGGCTTCTTAGGAATGTCATCTTGATAATCACAGCATTAAATCCAAACTCCTTTGTCAGGCAGCTAGAGTGTTAACCCATCCCTAAAATAGACGGGTCTTGGGTCTAGATAGAATACAGCATTCTTTCTCCTGTGACCTGGGAAAGGGGTGGGGTGGGAATGGGAGGAGTCGAGATGGAAAAGCAGGTCTGTCTGGGACCAAATTTAGTTCCCTTTTAAAACACTGAACTGCCTCCAAAGAAATTAAACTCATGACCTCAGTCTACATGAAACGAAGCCAGATAAATTAACCTGACATACACTGTTATATAAGAAATCCTTAAAAAGGAAGAGCTGATGAAACCAGGGAATAATATTTCCTGTAACAAAGGTTGGTAAGAATACTTATCAGTGATGTAATGTGGTACGCCATATTATAATATTCCCAATATTATAAAAGAAGAGGGAAAAATGGTGACAAATTGATCCTAGAACAATGTCAGTGACAAAGTATGTAATCATTTCTTGATATTATATTTCCTGTTCTAAGCTCTGAAAGAAATTAAGCCTTTTGATGCTCCCATCAGGAAAAAGAACACCAAACAAATAAAAACTTACATTTCTCTTAATTATAGAATAAATGCTAAGCAGAGGTTTGAAAATAAAATTTCTGATGGAAACTGACAAACAATGTGTTTGCTTCACTTGTAACAAGTGTTGGTTGAAGTGTGCAAGTGCTCAACTACCCCCAAGTGAAGGGAGGTTTAAATTAAAACTAAAAGGAGGATCTTAACATATTTTTCCTTAGCAGTGAAGTCATGTGCATGTTTTATATTTGAAAGGAAATTAAAGGAAAAATTGAATTTTAAAATTCAGTGAATTTCATTGAGATGAATGCTTTTGGAGGCCCAGTAATGGCTGAACATTTCTTGAAAAGAAGATAGGTAACTGAAAAGTGTATCAGAAACCAAGATAGAATGTTTGAAGGTAAACGCCAGAGGTAAACCTAGAACAGAAATTAATCTATTAGGCCGGGCGCGGTGGCTCACTCCTGTAATCCTAGCACTCTGGGAAGCCGAAGAAGGAGGATCGCTGGAGCTCAGGAGTTTGAGACCAGCCTGAGCAAGAGTGAGACCATGACT
>RJWJ010000521.1:186029-219206 GCA_004363605.1 Indri indri
AAAAAAAAAAAAAAAAGAAAGAAAGTAACCTATTAGATTATCGTGTTAGATCATGTAAAAAGTTCCTTATTTCTTTTTAGACAAATACTCAGTCTTGATGTGGAATTAGGATTTTGAAAAAACTCCACAGGGAAAAAAAAATAGGAATTTAGAAAAGCAAATTGTGGGATAAATGTCAAACCATTAATAGTAATCCACTTCTAATGTCACACATCTTCTACTTTCTAGCTCAGACTCTTGCTGTTACTTTTCCTTTCCTCCCTGGTCATTCTCATCCTTCAGTGTCCAACTCAGACTTCACCGGCCCAGGCAAAGTCTTCTATCCTGCTCTTCTGACTGTTCTGTTCCACTTTAGCTCAAAATCACCTGGGATTCTTGCTTAAAGATACAGATTCCTGGATTCAAGCCTGAATCTAATGAACCAGAATTTTTGGGATGGTACTCAGGAATCTGCCTTTAAAAAGATATTTACTTGTGAAGACCAGTGCTCTGAGTTTTGGATGTTGGAGAGATGAAGAAGAAGGGAAATACTCTGACCTGCATTGTTTTAGCTTGACTTTTTCATGTCTGAGTGAGGGAAACCTCACCTGTGAAAAACCTCTCCAGATGTCAAAGCAGAGTGAGGATTGCCTATATGTGTGTGTGTGTTTGTGTGTATGTGTTGGGAGCTATGGGTTGCCACTGAACTTACTTGACTTTAGTTGTGTCAATTTTCTTATGTTATGCCCAGGATTAATAAGGAATCTCAAATGCATTGAGATTCTTTTGATTTAAATAAAAATCTATAAGTGTTTTGGTTTTATAATGGATTTGAATTGTATGTTACCTGTTTTCCCCTGTTTTTTATCCCCCACTCTTCTCAAAAATTAGTCATTAAATAATAGGTATTTTAGATAAGAACTATAGATATAGATTTTTATTCCTGAAGACTGCATTTTCCCCTAAAATAGAAAAAGTCAAGTTTTGTCTTACATGAAAGACATACAGTATAAAGTAAGATATGATATATTAGATGTACAATACTTAAGTTCACATTTATTATAAGTTTGTTACTTTAGAAATGACAGGACACTGAATTACTAAATCTGTACATTCAATAACATAGTTATTCAGAAAAATAGAAAATTTCAGAACTATGTATTTTGAGAATGGAGAGATTAAGAAAGGATTATTTCATATCTGCACAGTTCTTAGAGAATAGATGTGATGGGTGATCCTAACTACTTGAGCAAATGTCAACTGCCAGCTGACATTACCAGCTTATGTCGAAGAAAAGTCACAGAAAATATAAAGAGATTCATCATACTGAGAATGGATAACACAGAATAAGTCAGCAAGGCCAACAAAAGAAGAAAGTATTGCAAGTATAATTTAAAAATAGTTTTGGCAAGAAGAAGTTGGGGAGAAGGCAGAGTAAGCTATAATAATATTTATAACTCAAAGATGGGCCAGACCTAAATGTACACCTTGGCCTCTTTCCATCATAAAATGTTCTATGTTACAAAAAAAGGTGTTATGATTTATACTCAGCTCCAAGTCTATACTGGTTTAGGTTCTCTGTGTTCAAGTCTGCTTCTTTTTTCACAGGAAAACTAGTCATCTAGATCTCAAGTAAAATATGCAATTGATGTATAAAAATAAAATTCAATTGAGGAAGGAAAGTTTGTCTTTAAAATACATTAAAAATACCAGCATTTGACAAAATATACCTAATTACATCTAGTCCCATACATATGTTCAAGATTAATATGCAATCGATGCATGGAAATAAAATTCAGTTGAGGGTAACTACTGTGTCATTAAAAAGAAAACGGAAAACTAGCATTTCTGTAAAAAAGCCTAGCCAATCATATAAAAACACATGTACATGTGTATTGACTGGTAAATGCTGATGGATTTATTAATTGATTGAGGTCAATTTTTATTCTAAACATTTTGCATAGTGCAAATTTGTTATATTAATTAATCTTGAAACTAAATGGATCACTGAGAAGGCTTAGTAATATATTTTATACTAAATCACAGTGAAAAAATCTTCGAAATAGATTTGATTTTTATAATTATAATATTCTGTGTTTAAACGTTAGAACACTGGCTCTATTTAAAAAATGGTACTAACCCTAGGAGATAGGATATATAATGATCAACTGTTTCTACCATGAAACTAGAATAATTTATAGAAATGTTAATATGTAGACTAGAATATGAGTTTATAAGAAAACCAATTCACATATGATACCCAGTGGACATACTAGAATAGAAGCATTCTAATGATCGAAGAACATACCATATTCTATAATGTTGTTATCTGTTAAACCTGTGCCCTTCTGAGTATGGTGAATGGCAAGCCTGACCTTATCTTCAAATACCTGCTTCATGTTCTAATTAAATTGTACTACATGCTTCTCCCTGCGTAAGAGTACAAATGTTCAAAGCACAGTGAAAGGGATAGTGAAGGATCTCTAAGCAAGAGAAAGATACAGAGGGATTGGTTTCAAAACCTCAGAAAAGAATTGAAGTAGTGTCTAGGGAGCAGAAGTGAAGAAATGGATGTGAGAACTATTTCAGAGGAATGATTTTACGTGGTCGGTGACAGTTTTAGAATTGGAGTGGGTGTGAGATTGACCCCCAGCATTCTGGCTCGGGCCACTGTGGAAAATAGTACCATTACCTGGGATAGGAGAAATGCTGTAGTGGTGTCTGGTGTTTATTTGGTTTGTTGGTTGATTGATTGGCTTTATTTAATTTTCTGAGAAGAGTCATGTTTATAAGCTGCAAGCATAACTGCTAGTACATTAACTTAAACATGTAACAGTGCAGCTTTCTCTTTTGGATAGCAAAAAAGAACTGGGAAAGGAAGAAGATGAGGGGTCAGCGGCATTTCAGAGCAACTATTATACCCTTTATCTAATATTGGATTCACAGTCATACTGTACAACGTATAATACTATTGTGATTTTACAGATGAGAATCCTGACATAGCAGGATTGAGTTATTGGCCTGCTTTCTCATAGTCAGAAGGTGGCAGCCTCACAATTCAAACCCAGTTCTGTCCATCTCAGAGATCTTAAGTCTTTTAATTATATGAAAGTACCTCCAAAATGGAAAGAGGAAAAAGAATGGAATGGAAGTAAAGGGGAAGAACGGGGAAAAAAGTATTTAGAGTTATCAAAGAATAAAGAAGCAAATCCCAATGAAAAGGACTGAGCAGAGATGTGTATCCACGAGCAGTTCTTACCTCTTCCCAGACAAGTTCATAGTCCTCCCTAAAGGTGGCAGGAGGTTTACACAGGATAATAGCTCCTCAAGGGGGTCCCTAGCCTGCAGGCATCCTAAGCATGCAGTCGGTAAGTGAATTGGTGCCCGTTTATGGCCAAACCACTGCTCTTCAGACTTCTGCTTTTCGAGTCATGCTTCTCAACGTGGGCTGCCACAGATCCTCGCATTATTTCCGATCTGTGGGGTAATTGAGAGTAGGCCACTAGAAACTTTTATAGAAATCCCACTGAGTAATGTTATGTGTGTTGGATCCAGTTATTTGAAAACGAGCTTGTATTTTGTATGTCTTTCTGTTTCATTTTTCAAGTAATTGGTATTGCATTTTACAAAAGAATCTATCTGTGATGAATTGGGAACAAAGGAACAAAAACTGGCCCTTCACCAGAGATAATTTGAGAAGTAAGCTTTAGAACATCAAAAGAAAAAAGGTGAAAACCTGATAGGTGTTTTTGTGCTCTTGGTAACAGAGACTTTCTCTTATAAATGCGATGGTTTAGTGAACTGCCTTCACATAGCCATCTATTGACCCCACATACAAATATAATCAAATGATTGTGTCATTTGAAGCTACACAATAGATGAACCTGGTTTTTGTAATTTAACAAAAAATCCAATTTATGTAACATATTAAAAGAAGCATTATCAACTTGTTTTCTTCTCAGAAGACTGTAGCTATTAAACTCCTTAATTACTTCATTTTCACTCTCAGTGTAACATTAGCAGTTTAGCACTTCAAGTACAAAAATGATTAATGAGCCTGAGAATTCATTCGCATACATATCACTTTGCAGCTTGACATAACCCTGGAGCCTGTTCTCTGTTCTAGCCATAGACATACTTCCCTAGCAAATATATTATTGCATATTAAATGCCTAATCATTGCAAAGTAGGCATAGCATCTTTTCTGTTTCTTTTATCCAAATAGAGAAGACAACAAATCAAATGCATTCAAATGTAACTTTTTAAAGGAATGTATAAATCCAAAGGGAACACCTTGATTTTTGCATTGTAGCTGTCCCTAAAAATTAAGTTGTGATTTGAGCTCAACTGTCATTCATCTAAAAATGTATTTTTTAAAAATTTTTGAACATGAAAGCATTTTCATTTTCTATATTTTTATGTATGTAAGTACTGCGACTTGGAAAATATGACGAGAGTAAAGACTGCATTGTGGATTCAGAGAATAAGATTTTATTTGGAGTGACTGTGAAAAATATCTGTAGGAGGCTATTTCTGTCTAACCATCCTTGGCTTGCATTGGTGGCATGCGTCTACATGTCTGTTTTAGCTTTACTGAATTTCTTTTTTGATCTCCTCCAAGATGATCCCATAATGTTGATTTTGTCCAATAAGTTCCCAGGCTTAATCTTTTAGGTGTGATCAATTGTACTGTTTGTTTTCGCCTTCGCTTAGTTTTTCTACTCTATTTTGTGGAGTTCAACTATGACTGTGTATTGTCCCTGCCTAATGATCCTCTTTTCCTCACATGCTCATCAACTCTAAGCTACGTTCTGCCCCTATTTAGTGGTGAATCGGTAAGATTAAATGAACATTTTTCTCAGAACTCAGTGAACTACGCTCATCAGAATTGTTGCCATCACACAATGTTGTAGCTACTGGAAGGTGAACCAGGCAATTTATAGGGTCTACCCATGTGCAAGGGAAGAATGGAACTGCAGACCACTTGCTAGACTCTAAATCAGGTCTCCAGGTGGTCTTGTTCACATAGGTAAAGCTATATGGCATAAATATGTACCTATTTCCATTTTCTTTTAGACAGAGACATTTATTTTGGGGACAAAATAATCTGTTTGAGCCATTGAACCAGACATAGTCAAATACTGAGAATAAATTTTCAAACCATACGTGTACTCTGGTAAAGCGCAGGTAACATTACCTCACTGTGCAAGCGTATACTACAAATGCCGTCTTGTGGCTGGACATCACTGACAATCAGAACACTCAAATTGCAAGGCAATGCAGTCAACTAAGGCCTAGACACACTGTTCCCAAGCAAGATTTTTTGATTCTGATACAATTCAGAGTCTTTAACTAGACCCTTATTTGATAAAGAGGGAGGCCAGATAAAATACTGGACGCCCAGATATAAAAACAAGTAATTTTTAAAAGTATAAGTATATCCTAAGTATTACATGAAGTATAAGTATACTAAAATAAACATATTCCGTTTTTATCTGAAATACAAATTACACTGGGTGGCCTGTATTTATATTTACTAAATCTGGCAACTCTATTTATAAATGGTACTTTAGAAGCAGCAAAGATCATTTGAAACACTACATTTCCTGAGGTTAGTGACTAATAAGATTATTCCCATATTCCTAAATGTCATAGAAATGGAAGGAATGCGAAAAAACAGAGACTCAAGAGTGGGTGTCAGCTATGGAGCGCCCAGGCGCTCCCTGGCGCTTGCCCACGCTGTTCACTGGCCTGTGCCGGCCTACACTGGCCCACGCAAGCCCACGCTCGCCCACGTCTGCCGGGTTTGGTTAGAGCACTTGCTGGGCGGACAGTTCCTCTTTGTGGAGGAAAGTTGGAACAGTTTTAAAGGCGAGCCTGTTTTCCTGGTCGTCACTAGGTTCTGGTACCCCAGTAGTCGGATGGCAGCGTTACACACTAAGAAATGCTTCCTTTGCGGTGCTGCAAGATACCCAGTGGAAAAAAACTATAAAATTACATTCAAATAACTTAACCCTTGCCTGTGTGGATTTCGAACTTGCTAAAAAAAAAAAAAAAAAAAAAACAGTGGACCCCACCTATTTGTGGATTGAGCTAATGAGAATAATTTCACAGTCTGATCAATCTAATGGATATAAAGAAACTGCTGGTGAAGATCTTTGGGTCTTCTAAGACTGTCAGAGAGGAAACTCAAGGAAAAAAAAATACAGCGAAGAAGAGAGATGAATTGGATATCTAAGAAGGTATTTAAATTCAGCGCTTCCAAAATATAAAGGAAAATGCCTTACTGGGCGGTTTTTAAAGAAAATGTGTTTTGTCATTTGCAAATTGAATCTATTGTTCTGTGTGTGGGACTATATTAAGGTCAAAAAGTAGCAAAATTTGAATGAATATGCAACTATAAAACCTTTCTAATTAGGAGAAAAATTTATTTCTTTTGATTCTTTTGCTTTGTTTTTAAAAGGTACCTAGTTGAAAACTCAGCTTTTCTGAATGAACACATTCTATCAAGCAGGTGACACTTTGATTTATTTTTGCTGTCAGCTGGCTTAGTTGGCTATATAACCATAACAAATTGCTAATTGATATTGGTAAGTATATATAGTATTTGTGACTTTCTCCAGTCATTATACCTTTCCAAGAGAAAGTAGATTTAATTCCACCATGTATTGGGGGCTAAATTTTACCAGTACTACTTATTTATCCAGCAGTGGTTTTCTAAGTGTGCTATATATTAACAATTTGCATCTTGAATTAGACAGTTTTACTGTAGTACGGAGATATTTATTACTTCTAATGATATGTCGATTCTACTTTACTTTTAGGCATAATTTTAAACTCACTTAAGAAAGCCATTTTTATTGAAGAGATGTGTACATATTTTCAAGATGGTCATGTGTTTTTTTTTTAATTCCAAGCAAGTGAATGAAATAATTCTTGAGCTGTGATATTTATTGAATTACCTTTTAAAAAATACATTTGGGCAATATACAGTTCCTACTACCCAAGATAGTTATGGTGACTAATTAGCTTCTTAGCTAGATTTATAGTAATGGTATCCTGTAAAATAATCTTTGTAAAATAGGGCACAAACTGGGTTTGCCTGAATCTTAAGTACAAATTTCATGTTTCATGGGTTTGTACTGCAACTCTAAACTAAAACAAAACTTCTTGTCAAAGAAAAATAATGCAACAATGGAAAACTTTGTAATGCTGTGTTGCCTCACTTACGTTTTAGGCTTAAATCCTCACCTCTACAGCTGCCTGTCTGACTTGGATCTTGTGCCCTAATTCTAGTGACTGGACTCTCCATTTGTTACTGCCAATACATCGTTGTCTGTTCACCACATGTTGCTAACTCCATCCCTTTCTCATTCTTCCAGATGTCTGGTTCTGAACATCTTCATTGTGGCTGCAGATCTGACCCCTCCTTTCCTAGTGATAGATGTTCTGACCCTGTCTTAAGCAAAGTACCATACACTGTGTGACTTGTACATTTATTTCTCACAGTTCTGGAGGCTTAAAGTCAGAGATCAGGGTGCAAGCATGGTGGGGTTCTGGTGAGGGCCCTCTTCTGGTTTGCAGATTGCCATCTTCTCTTTGTATCCTCAGGTGGTGGAGAACAGAGAACAAGCTCTCTGGGGTCTCTTTTATAAAAGCACTAATCCCATTCATGAGGGTTCCACCTTCATGACCTAATCACCTCCCAAAGGCCTCACCTTGTAGTACCATCATATTGGGGATTAGAATTTCAACATAAGAATTTTAGGGGAACACAAACATTCAGTCCATTAGCAGATAACAACCTTAAGCAGTGGCAGCCTTATAATTTTTATGTAGCGGTTAAGTGGTGTTTGGGGAATTGTTTGGGTATGGGAGAAAAGCAGCTTGCCTCAAAGCCATGTTTGCTTTGCAATCACTCTATTTTTAGTTAAACTTCATATTTAGTCATGGTGGCTTGAGGATAGTTATGGAAAGTCATAAAGGGGGTTCTTTCTAGTAAGTCATAGGTAATGCCACTGGATTCAAGGCTGAGAATTCAAAAGAACTGTTTTCTTACTCAGTTTTGTATCCCCAACTTTGTATATGAATTGTGTGTAGCTGTAGTCAGTAAATATGTCTTGTATGATTGATCTAATGATATAAATTCCTAGTTCTAGATTCCAAATACCCATGCCCATCCAACTTTTGGGGTATCCTATTTCTTTTCCTTGAAGGTCTCTTTTGGAAAATGCTTGCTTTGGAAACTACTTATTGCCTATCGTGATATCCTACAGTTACAACGGTGTTCAGTATACTGGGGGCCAGGGACAGGATGATGTAGTCATGAGATTTGTCCTGAAACAGACCTGGAACTGCATTTGTGTCATATCAGTGATCTGGTTACTTAACTTCTCTTTGCCTGTTATATATTTTTATAAAATGAGGATAATAATAATAATCATTCTCTCTCACAGTGGTTAAGAGGATTAAATGAGGAAACTAAAGTATTTGACACATACTTGACAATCAGGAAATACTCATAAAAATTGCCCTAGTCTATTATGTTGAACAAAGATGGACTTTGTGCAACACACTTTGTCCATGTTGTAGATAAATATCGATATTCAAAATGCAGAGTCATTCATTCAACAAACTGTCTCTTAAGTGCTCCTTTATTCCATGCTTTCTGCTAAGGTGAACTAGGCCAGAAACAATAATAGGGAATATGACATGTTGGAGTTAAGGATGACTGGAAGAGGAATAGTGATGTTTGCAGGTAGAGCAACATAATGAAAAATGTAGCCCCCAAATTTGAATAGAATAGAGAAATAACAGTTCGAGTTAATTTCAGTGCAGGAAGTTAAAAGGTGAGTTTGGAGACATTGCTCAGGCTAGAAAGGATACAATTTTAAGAGACTTGTGCTATTGATAATATGGACGTTATGGATAAATGCAAAAGGTTTTGCAGGCACGTGTAGAGAATCTCTGCTTCGTTTCCACTGATATTAAGTATGTCACCATTATAAACACTGTAGGGCTATTCTAATTGCATATTTATATGCACAACTGCAGCCTAGACAAAAAACTTGGAAAGTAGGGTGACCAGCCATCCCATTTGCCCAAGGCCTAGGAGTTTCCAAGGAAGCAGGACTTTGATTGCTAAAACTGGGAGTGTCCCAGGCAAACTGAGATGAGTTGGTCACCCTCTTTCAAGTAAGGACACGACTGTCTCTTAATTTTTATGTATCTCAAAGCCTTTTACAGTGCGTTGAAGGGGCTTAATAAATACTTTTGGTGACCCATCAGTTTTAGCAGAGCCTTGTGATTTTGGCTGGGTAGTCAACCAGAATAGACTTTGGTTCTTTAAGGGTGAGAGATTAGGGAAAATAGAGCTATTTCCCTAAGGGTAAAGCTAAGAAAAAGAAAGCCGGCCTCATCTGTAATAATGGAAAAAACTGGATTCTTTCTCTAGTCTGCACCTGTAATTTTATGCTCCAGGTTTATTTGGACCCTGAGAGCTTTCACAATATAAAAAAATTGTCCCTTGTACTCAGTTAAGGAGAAGCAACACAGTGTAATGAAATCAGAACAGGGGTTGGAAGCAGAATAACAAAATCCCAGCCACAGGTCAACCACCCTCTAATAATGTAAACTTAAAGTCACTGAAACTCTTGAAGCATTATTACTCTCAATCAAAGGCATATGAATAATAAAAACTTCCTTATAAGATACAGCCCCATATGATAACTTTTGTAAAATAGATTCACAAATATTAAAGAATGAGATAGATTCTAATTACCAATCATGTCATAATAATAGTGATATGCTGATTGAGATGTTTCAAATCATTGTTGCCAAGGTATGATACATGAAAGAATTAAACTACGAAAGTTTGATTTCCATTCCACTTAAAGGAGAATATCTATAAATATCTATGGCATGCCACTATGGTCACAATTTCCAGTGAATACCATTGATTAAGTAAACTTCTGAAACTTAAGCCTTCAGCCTTCTAAAATGTTCACACTAGCTCAGTTGCTGGTGAATTAGTTATTTTTTTTCTCAAGTCCTTCAAAAGGGCTCATTTAAAAACCAGAAAAAGTATTAACAAATAAATCAAAGGAAAAAGGGACATGCTCATTTCAAGGTATGCTTTGAAATGGTAATGTAAACTTAATCTCAGGGGCTCCATATGTTTCCTAACTGCTAAACGAAGTGTACTATTTATATTTTTGTGTCTAAAATGAACAAAATTTATAAAATTCATTCCAACACACTTGCCAGCCAAAAGGCTATAAGCATATTTAATAGTAAAAATAATACTACTGATTGCATTCAATAATGCATTTTGTCCTTTGCAATTTTTCTGTTCTGAAGATAGACTGAATTGGTAGTCTAATGCTGATGTGTTACCTGACAGCTATGTTGAAATTATTAGAGTTTTCCCTAATTGGCTGTGATGTCTACCAAGGAACTATGATGACAAAGATGTCTGGATTCCTAGTCCAGCTGGGCAGCACAATATAATAAGAATCGTTCAGAAGCACTGTCTGGACTGAATTTATTGAATAAAGGGAGAACTAGATGAACAAACTGTAAGAGCTTAACACATCTGGTCAGCAAAGAAATTTATTTTGGCTGGAGAAATTAAAAATCTCTTTTTCCAATAACTTATTCTGCCAGAGGTACTAGACCATAATCTGGGCCATCCCACAGATTCTTAGCATATGGGCATTTTTCAGTAGAAGGAGCATTGAAGTTACTGAACTGTTTTCTCCGCCTAGCCAATTTCATACGAAATATGATTGAAACCAGTAGGTCTGCACTGGTATTTATTTATTTTCCAATGCTTTCCTAAACGAGTTTTGTAGTATTCAGAGCATAGTGTTAAATTGATTCACCTTTCTCAGGATAAGAACTATAAGCAATTTGATTAGCTTTTCTCTATTTTCATCTTCTGACATGTTCTAACTAAGAAAAATTATAGCCCCTTTTTCTTACTGGAAATAATTTATATTCAATAGTGTTTTGTGCCTGCATAGAACATAATCTCTACAGGCTTAAATATCAACATTTGTAACTGTATGGGTATGACGGTATTAAGAATAGTTCCAAAGACAAATTACACTTTTAAATGTTCATGATACTGAGTTTATCCCTCAGACCTTATAATTGAACTTTGTAAACCAGACACATTCCCACATGTTTTATCTAGCGAAGCAAGGAAAGAATGTTAAAAAATAAAATAAAATGAGGATATTTTATATGACTACTAAACATGATAAATGGAGTCTTATTACCACGAAGGACATAACTTTATTGATCACTCAGTTAAAATCTGCTAAGTGAGTGAATGAAAAGATAGAAGCTGGGTGGGGGGCTACTATTTTTCTTCCTGGGGAAATGGTTTACTCTAACAAAGATTTAATGACCACCTACTAGGAGCGGTGATGCATGAGGAGCCTTGATTCCTCTTTTTCTTCCTTCCCATGCTTTCACAGCTGAGTCCACTGCTGCTGCTCACCCCTAGTTTCACCTGCTTTACTTTCTGTCCAGTTTTCTTTCTGGAACAGAGCCCTGGCACCCTATCTAACTTCTATTAATTCTGTTTCCTGGCTGTGGACCATGCTCCTCATAACTACCACCTGCTTTCTAGTGGGAGTACAACAGTTAACAGCTACCTGCCAGCCCTGCCACCCCACTCGAAAGGAATCCCTTATTTCCAGTGTTCTGCTTGGCAGCCTTATTTTAATTCTTTTAAAAATGATTCATTCCTGTAGGCTCTCTACTTCCTTATTCACCAGGTCCTCCCTTAAAAGGTCAACACTTTCTGGGTGGGTAGCACATTCAGTGGCAAATATCTTAGTTTGAAGGGCATTTCCCTGATCACTGTCCTCTGGGGTTAGAGCTGATCAGCATGCCAGCACTGGGCCTCTGATAGGGGAAGAGATGGGGTAGGACATGATTAACTGAGATTATAAGGTCCTGATGGCATGATCCATGACTCTTGTTGACCACTGTCTTCCCCACACATAGGAGTGCCTGCAACATTGTAGATCCTCGGTGTTGAATATGTGAATGTGTAAATGAGTGTACCTCTCTCACAAGTTGTCTAGGACTGACATTGCCCTAAGGATGAATGTTATTTATTTCACTTGCAGTTTGGAATTGTGAAAGCCTTGTGTATGGTCACAGTTTTCAAAATGTGTGATGAATCTGCATCTTTAGCTGGGTCTGGATAGTCAAATAATCTTCACTTTTCTGAAGATTCATAATTGAGAAGCACGGGCTTTCTTTCATTGTGTGTATTGTATTAGATTAACACTAAACCGAACTATTGCCCTTTGAGTTTTGTGTTGAAAACACGCAATGTGGTTGTTTTATTAAATAATCACTTTAAAAATTGTATCGACTCCTGAAACTAAATAGAAGCTTATTTAGCTTAATTGTTGGCTTATGTAGTATTTTTTTCTATTCATATATTTTCTTCTTTTCTAATGGCTGTATCTACTTTATTGTTTTGGGGCTCAGTAAGATAAAAAGTAATATTTAAATGCCTCCTTTTGACCAAGGTGCTTCTTTTTTATTGTGGAAAAATCTCCCTTTCTTTCTCCCTCTCACATACACACAATCCAACTGTCCCCTCTTCCCTATTCACTCAATGAAGCAATATAAATTAAATGTCTACTCTGTATCAGATATGGAGATAGACTTTGGTGATAGAGTAATAAAAACAACTATCATGGTTCCTTTTTTCATTATGGACTTTATGCCAACAAAATATTTCGAGGGAGGAATATTTTTACATCGATTGTTTTTGTTATCTAAGTTAAAATAGATACAGTGGCCATTTATCCTAGATTTGTTTTAACCATCCTAATTTTCAAAGAGTCGGAATTGTTTACCTGCATTTTAAGGTATGAGTTTTAATTTTGGTTTTCAAAAATATGGTCCTCTCGGAGACATATTTATTTTGAAAGAAATAACCACTTCAGAATTTTTACTCTTTTTCTTGGGTCAAAGTAGATTTATGTTTTAATAGCTTAAAGAAAAAAAATTTAAAACTCTTATCCCTTTTTTTTAAAGTTGAAGAGTACATAAGTTTATGTGGTATGTGTGATTTATTAAGAATTTGATTTTTAAGCCAAATTAATTCCTTGAACTTGAAAAATATCCAACTCTATTTTTATATCATATATGCACATTTTTTATGTTTTTTTATTTTTTATTTTTTTATCTTTTTTTTTTATTTCAGCATATTATGGGGGTACAGATGTTTAGGTTACGTATGTTGCCCTTACCCCCCTCCCCTCCGAGTCCGAGTTTCAAGCATGTCCATCTCTTGGATGGTGCGCATTGCATATATGCACATTTTGTACACCTAAATCCCTAGGTCAGTGTACCTGGCAATATGGGTTTAAAACAAGTAAAAAATAAATATTTCCGTATTTTAATTTTAATGTATAATATACACACTAAGAAAAAATAGCCTGGTGTATATAGAGAAATTCATAACTAATGACTCAAAATTATTAGAAGATGGACATATTGTTTTTAGTAGTGGGCATGTGTGGGGTATTGAAATTACTAGACACCTAAGCATAATAATATGCCACTATTTGGTACATATAATTATTGACGTACAATAACAGCAAAGCATAGTTGTTGGTGTTTCTTCCTTTTAGGCTTATGGGCTTTAAATGCTTAAAATGGATCATCTCATTTCTCCTTTCTATAGCTTACACTGAATATTTGTTGTTGCTAATTCTTCCTAGTTCCATAGTAATGTTCAAAGGTACATTTCAGGGCATCCTTAAAGCATGTTTTTTGACCTTCACTGCTTCTCTAACTTGTCACGTAAAGGTTGCTTGAGCATGTCAGCCATTCTCTGTGTGTTTGCCAAGCCCCAGTGGGTTGGTATAAATAGGCATTGCTGTTAGGCTGAAAGACAAGCTGCGCTACAAGACCTATTTGCTGCTAATATTGTCCTAATATTTTTACTGAATCCGATACATATAGCATTGAGCATAATACATTATATATAGTATGATGTATAGCATGCATTACATATGTATTACTTAAAACATAATACAATACATATATCACTGACCATAATACATTGAGCAGCTATCATATGTCTAGCATTTTAGTAACTACTGTGAAGAATGTGGGAGTAGGATGAGGAAGGCAATGTTAGATGGAAGGCTAGTAAGAAGTATAAATAAGAGGACCTGCCCTTAATAAACTGTAGTTTTGTTGAGGACAACAGCCATATACAAAAATATTTGGAAATCATATAAGGGAAAATATATGAGCAATGATGCTTAGATTGTGCTGAACTCTTTGTGATGCAGAATGTGTATCTGAGCAGCTCCAGGTTCCAAAGTCTTGTAGAAATTTAGTAGGTTGTGCTACATTATGGTAACTACATTCCATTAGTTGCATGGCTGTAGGTAAACTTCATGTAATGTCTTACTACCTTTTGAATCATTAGTAGTCATTATTAAACAGTACATGGGTAGAAGGGATCAATTACAACTCACACGGAAAATTTTGACTACTGAAATACCTTAAATGATAATGGTCTCATCATGCTTAATGTTTTCTTCCCACCACACTTAATTTTTAATCCACCACATTTTCATTTCATTGTGCCCTCTTTTAAATTTAGCCGCTAAAATGATGTAAAAACATCCTTAAATTCCTTGAAAAATCTAAAAGTCTAGATTAGGCAGTAGGAAGGATTCACATCTGTGTTTATCTCTGTATACTTTCCTGGTCTTTCAAAGGATGTCAGCTTCATCACAGATTAAACACCAAGGGAAGGAGAGGGCTTAAAAGTTGACATGGATGTGCTGTACTATAAAATGTCCTTTTATGTTCTGTGTGTATATGAAGAACACTTATTTTAGGATTTTGCCTGTTCTTGAGGGCTTGTATTGTTTTTAAGGATTTTACAAACATTCTCTTGGTCTAAAGACTCAATTCCTGACCCTGATTCTTTGTCTCTTACACAGTGACACATTGATATTCTTGTACCAATTATATAACTCGGCTTCTCACCATTCTGATGTGCAGAGGTTAAATGATTTTTTAGAATTTGCACAGCTAATAAATAGTATATTTATTTTTTACAAAGGAAAATTCTGCCTTATGAAAGAGTAGCTCTATTTTTCTTTTTTTATGTCAACATCACTAATCATCAATAAAAGAGTAGTTCTGTTATAAAATCTTATATATCAGCTATAGAGGGGAGCACATAAAATATAAATCATACATGACAACTAATTTTATACTATGATTGATATGAGAAAGGTATGTTATTAAAATTTCTTCATTACATCCTTTTTTCTAAAATAGGTATTTTGTTGATTTTCTCGTTACAAAAGTAATATGAATGTTATATATAATACCAACATTTAAAGATATTAACATTTTGTGTATATATTCTTGTAGTCTTTTCCTGTGTGTTTGTATGTAATATAAAGGGGTCATGTGGTGTATACAATATTGAAACTGGCTTCTATTCCCTCCACCCCCACAATATGGCATAGACATCTTTCAGTGTCATTAAATACAAATCTACATCATAATTATATTGGCTGTATAGAAGTCTATTGAATTGGTGTGTCTTAATTTACTTAACCAATTTCTTATTGATGGATACTTGGTTTTTACGTATTCCCTCTCATATCGAATACACTGAGATGTATATAATGTCTATGATACTGTGTGTGTTATGTATACTTTCAAAGATAGCCTTCTGATTACTTCTGCAGGATAAATTTCTAAAAGTTGCATATCAATATCATCATCACTGCTGCTGCCTCCTCCTCCTATTTTTTACTTTCTCTTTATTTGTATTTATAAATTGTTATTCTAAAGTCCTGACAGTCCATAGAGGGAAAAACTATAGAAAAGGGAAGTTTCATTTTAAATACTCTTCTATATGTTAGGTACTGTAAATACAGTATGTAATATACAAATTAACCCTGAAAGTTGAGTGGAAGTTTAAATAACTTGCCAAAGGCTACATTATGAATGGCAGGGCTAAAAGGGAATCAATCCTGTTAATCATAGAACTTTGTTTTAAAATTCAAGTGAAATTCACACAACATACAATTAACCATTTAAAAATGTACAATTCAGTGTCTATTTCCATACCTTGGCTATTGTGAATAACATTGCAATAAACATGGGAGTACAGATATCACTTCCAGATCCATATTTCATTTCTGGATATATATTCAGCACTGAGATTGCTGGATCATATGGTGGCTCTATTTTTAATTTTTTGAGGAACCTGCATACTGTTTTCTTATAATGGCTGTACTAACATTCCCAGCAACAGTGTACAAGGATCCCCCTTTCTCCACGTCCTCTCCAATGCATGCTTTTGTCTTTTTTATAATATATATTCTAATAAAGGTAGGGTGATATCTCATTGTGGTTTTGATTTCCATTTCCCTGATGATTAGAGATGTGAGAATCTTTTCATATACCTGTTAACCAATTGTATGTCTTCTTTGAGAAACATCTATTCAGATCCTTTACCCATTTTAATATCAGGTTATTTTTTCACTATCGTGTTACATGAGTTTCTTATATATTTTGGATATTAAACACTTATCAGTTATATGGTTTGCAAATATTTTCTCCCATTTCATAGGTTGCCTTTTTACTCTGTTGATTGTTTCCTTTGCTGTGTAGTAGCTTTTTAGTTTGATGTAATCTCACTTGTCTATTTTTGCTTTTGTTGCCTGAGCTTTTGGGGTCATATAAAAAAAATCATGGCCAAGACCAATGTCAAGAAGCTTTTCTCCTGTGTTTTCTTTTAGTTGTTTTGTAGTTTCAGGTCTTATAATTAGATCTCTAATGATTTTAAGTTGATTTTTTATGTGGTGTGAAATAAGGGCCCAATTTCATTCTCCTGCATGTGGGTATCCAGTTTTCTCAACATAGTCTAAGGATAAGAGATTATCCTTTCCTCATTTTGTGTTCTCAGCATCCTTGTCGAAGATCAGTTGACTGTAAATGTGTCGATTTATTTCTGGGCTCTCCATTCTGTTCTATTGATCTTTATGCCTGTTTTTATGCCATTGCCATACTATTTTGATTACTATAGCTGTGTAATATATTTGAAATCAGGAAGTGTGATGCCTCCAGCTTTGTTCTTTTTTCTCAAGATTCCTTTGGCTATTTGGGGTCTTTTGTGGCTCCATGTGAATTTTAGGATTGTTTTTCTATTTCTGTAAAAATGCCTTTAGGATTTTGACAGAGATTGCATTGAATGTGTAGTATGGATATTTTAACAACATTAATTGAAATACATGGGTATAGAATGTCTTTCCTTTTACCTGTTTTCTTTAGTTTTCTATATCAATGTTTTTAATTTCCAGTATACAAATTTTTTGCCTTGTTGGTTAAGTTTATTCCTAAATGCTTTATAATTTTTTTTAATTTCAAAATATTTATGGGATACAAGTGTTTTTTGTTACATGGATGAATTTTATCACACTGAAGTCAGGGTTAGCATTGTATCCACCACCAGAATAGTGTACATTATTTCCAATAGTTAGGTTTTTATCCCTAACCTCCCCAACCTTCCCCCCTTCTTAGTTTTCAGTGTTCATCGTTTGCCGCAACTTGGATGGAGCTGGAGACCATTATCCTAAGTGAAGTATTTCAGGAATGAAAAAACAAATACAACATGTTCTCACTTATAAGTGGAGCTAAATGAGCAATATATATGGTCATAAAGAGGTGTTTTATAATTTTTGTTGCTATTGTAAATGCGATTGTTTTCTGGATTTTTTTGGACAGTTCATTGTTAGTATAGAAATGATACGTAGTTTTTATATGTTGATTTTGTATCTTGAAACTTTACTGAATTTGTTTGTTGTAACAGTCTTCTTGTTAAGTCTTTAGAGTTTTCTGCATATATAACCATGTCACCTGCAAACAGAAATAATTTTACTTCTTCCTTTCTTATTTCAATGCTTTTTATTTCACTTTCATGTCTTATTACTTGGCTACTTCCAGTGCTATGTTGAATAGAAGTGGTGAGCACAGGTATCCTTGCTTTGTTATTGGTCTTTTCAAACTTCCTATTTCTTCTTGATTCCATCTTGGTAGGTTGTAGGTATGTAGGAATTTATTCCTGTTTTCTATGTTATCCTATCTGTTGGCATATAGTTCCTCATAATAGTCTTTTATGATCCTTTTTATTTATGAAGTATCCATTTTAATGTCTCATTTTTTATTTCTGGACAAATGGATAAAGAAAATGTGTTATATTTATACAATGGAATATTATTCAGTCTTTAAAAAGAAGGAAATCCTCCTATTCGCAACAACATGGATGACCTTGGAGGACATTATGCTAGGGGGAATAAGCCAGACACAGAAAAACCACTGATGAATGATCTCATTTATATGTAGAATCTAAAATAGGAAAACTGATATTAATAGAACCAGAGAGTAGAATGGTGTTTGCCAGGACTGTGGGGAAAAGGAAATGGGGAGATCATTTTATAAAGTATACGTATATCAAAACATCAAGTTGATCCACTTAAATATATACAATTTCTATTTGTCAATTATCCCTCAATAAAACTAAACAAAGAGCTCCAAACAATTCCGTGGTATTTAGTACACTTATAGGGTTGTGCAACCATCACCTCTATCTAGTTCCAAGACATTTTCATCACCCCAAAAGGAAACCCCACACATACTAAGTCAGGTTTTATTTCCCTCCTGATAGCCTCTGGCAGCCACTAATCAGATTTCTGTCTCTATGGGTTTACTTATTGTGGATATTTCATATAAATGGAATCACAAAATACATGACCTTTTGTGTCTGGATTCTTCCACCTAGCATATTTTTGAGGTTTATCTATGATGTAGCATGCATCAGTACTTTCTTATTTTTATGACTAAATAATATTACATCATATATATATATGTATATACACACACACACACACACCACATTTGTTTATCCATTTATCTGTTGATGGACATTTGAGTTGTTTCCATTTTCTGGCTATTGTGAATAGTACTGCTATGAACATCATTTACAAGTATTTATTTGAATACCTGTTTTCAGTTCTTTGGAGTACATACCTAGGAGAGGAATAGCTGAGTCATTTTAACCACTGAATTTCGTAGCCTTCTTTCATAAGGTTATGAGTCCTGTATGATAATATAGTGTTTCCTTACTATTTATAAAACAAAAAACTTAAGTTTTTAAAAAAAATATTCAGAATAATCACAGATTTTATTATTGTTGTGGAATTTAAGATTTAAAATCTTAATCCTCTAGTCATCTTATTCCTGGAATTTGAGACACCTATTAAAAGTTTTACAATTTAGAGTTGAAGAAAGCACAAATACACTTTTTAGCTGCTGGCTATTGTTATATGTGATTTAGCTGACCCTTTTGATTCAAGGTCGAATGTGTTAGTGGGCATATCCAGAGAAACCACAGATTCTTATAAATTCCCTAGTTTATACTTGGGGATGACAAATCATAGTATTTTTTTTAAATCTTAGAGCTGAAGACAGCCTTTAAAGGAATCATCTTGCTGAGGACATTTTTATATATAATTGCCCAAGAAACTATTCTCTGGGGACCTTGAGTTCATACTGGATTCTGATGTAACTTGTGCCTGTGCATTTTGAGACCTGGTACATAGGAACTCAGGGAAAATTGGAATGGGCAAAAGAAGTCCCTATTTTTTGTCAGTGAAGTATAGCAGCTGTCATGGATTGTCAGGGTAAGTGGGCCTCATTATCCCTCAGTAGTTTCTACCAGACTAGCTAACACAGGAAATTATCTTCTTCCTGAAGCATAAAATACAACAGAAAGGAAATAGCTTTTTGATCCAAGGAGGGAAAGGAGGTAGGGAAGATTGGAGAAAGAGAAAAAAAGAAGTTAGTTTGTTTAATTATAGTATTTTTGAAATGAAGGGGACCTTAGGGATCACTTTAGTTCAATGTCAGTACTTTAAATAGAAAGGGACTTGCTTAAAGTCACACAACCCCGTGGTTATAGCCCAGTGGTCTGGAACCCAACCATGCACTCTCCCATGGCATATATATACTTTCCTATGGCTGCTGTAACAGATTATCACATACTTAGTGGCTTAAACAACACGAATTTATTATTTTACTGTTCTGGAGGCCAGAGATCTGACATCCATCTCATAGGGCTAAAATCAAGATATTTGTAGGGTTGTATTCCTTTCTGGAGACTATAGGGAAGAATCCATTTCCTTTTCTAGTTCTAGAAGAAGCTGCCTCCATTCTTTGGCTTCTGGGCCCTTTCTGTCTTCAAAGCCAGCAATCGTTACTACTCTGACCTGTGCTTCCATCATCACATCTACTTCTTTGACTCTGGCTCTCCTGCTTCTCTCTTTCACTTATAAGGATCCTTGTGGGGCCACTTGGATAATCCAGGAAGATCTTCCTGTCTCAAGATCCTTAACTTAATCACATCTGCAAAGTGTCTTTTGCCATGTAAGTTAACATGTTTATAGGTTCCGGGTACTTGGACATGGACGTCTTTGAGGGGCCGTTGTTTTGCCTACCACAATCTGGCCACTCCTTCTTTAAGGAAAAACCTGCAGAAAGAAACAAAATATACATGCCTATCCTGAGGACCTTTGTAGATTTCTTTATAGACAAATATTTAGAAAAACGATACCTTGTATTTGTTATATTTATAAACTATTTTTTGCACATTCTCTTTCATGTCATTGTTTCCCTTTTCGTAGGTACAACTAAGACTCAAAAAAAAAAAAAAAAAAGTTAAGTGAATTTTCAGACTAAATGGTAGCCCTGGGATATGAATCCCACATATTTGAATCTAAGTCCAGTGTTCACAACATTCTACCCGCTATCTTATGAAAGTGATTTTTAGTACTTTCTCTCTAATTCCTTAAGACTTTGTTTGAAGCAACGGAAGGTTAAGGTGTCATATTGTGGTGTCATATTAAGGTGTCATTGTGGACATTCATCATTATATTAAACATCCCCAAACCTGTCCTACAAAGAAAGCACTGCTTCTTCTGGATTTATGTTGTAAAATACTGTAAAACCCCTGATGTCTTTTATTGTGTTACAACTCTACCTATACTAATCTATTCTAAACTTAATTGAATTCTGATGCTTTTCCAGTCTAATTTTTAGTCCATCCAGGGAAAAAAAAAGGAAACCGATTTCTTTTTCTGCATAATTGTGAGTTATTATGAGCAAAATAATCAGTGTAAGTGGTATGTAATGCCATATATGTGGCTGTTGACTGGTCTATGAATTTGGGATTATTATTGAGGATAGGAATCATATTTTATTTACTTTACGGTTGTGAGCTATAAGCTAAGTATCTAACATTCTATACGGTCTTAGGGTTTTGATAAATTCATGATTCTTTTAATTATTGAATACTGACTAAATCTTAGAAAAGAAGTGAAAGTTTTAAACTTGTGATTTTAATTTAATTTCTAAATTACTCTCACATTGATAAACATAACTATTAACTATGTTATCATTTTTAAATGAGACATTTCATGGGTCCCCAAAGGCTCTTCCCTTGTCTCTAAAATTGGAACAAAATAAAACAAAACAAAACCACAGATAATGGCAGAGAGATTTTTACATTGGGAACTGAGGAATTGGTTGGAGTAAAGAAAGTTATAATTTTAAATATCAAATTAGTTAACATTCTGCCAACTAAATGATATACTACTGGAATATGTGGCTTTTATAATAGTGTAACTAGTTAACAAAAATCAGCTACAATGACTGGATCATCAGTTGTCTTCCCTTTAATTCTTACATTAACCGCTTCACTTCCTTGATGAAACCCCAGCTGGCTCTTAGCCACAACATCCTCTCTGGTGAAGCCCACCACCTTAAGCCATATATCTTTCTTTTCTTTTCTTTTCTTTCTTTCATTCTTTCTTTCTTAATTAATTAATTAATTAGTTAGAGATGGGGTATCGCTATGTTGCTCAGGCTGGTCTTGATCTCCTGAGCTCAAGTGATCTTCCTGCCTCAGCTTCCCGAGTAGCTGGGACTACAGGCATGAACCACCACGCCCAGCTCATCTTTATGTTTTAATATTTTAGCTAACCAATCAATCTCCATGTTTCATTTAGTTATTTAGGCTGATACTTGTGATTTATGAATCATTGCACAATTGGGATTATGCTTAACAATAGTCTGTTCTTTGGGATTTTATAGGTAAAATAATAATTTACTAATAGTTTTCTAATTGTGGAACATGGTTGAGTCTAAATAATTAAATAAGCTAACTTGTTGTGAACTTCCATTGGACCAGCTTTTAGATGTCCTGTATGAGGAGGGTGAGCAAACATAAAAAGTGTCATAATTCATCAATTCTAAGCACACATTTGACATCTCCGAAATCAGGATTTAATCTGACAGTCTATGGTGTGTCATCTTTTAATTAGCAGCATTTCATTCTTTCTCTCTTACTGGTACACAGGAGATGGTGATGCATCTTATGTTCATTGGCAACTTAGTTTTATGAAATCTAGTTATTTATATTTAGGTGACTTTAGGCAGGAATATTTTCCATTCCGATTTGCATAATTCTTTTTTAGAAATGATCACAAAACAGGATTTAGAACTTCCTCCTAATGAAGATTTTCTTTATTGATGTAATTTTATTTTAAATTATGGTTATTTGTAAATAAAACTGAGGTGGAAATGAACCTGCTTATGTGACATAGTTCAAAGAATGTATTTGACAGAGTTGAGTAGATTCAGTGAAATCTTGACACTAACAGTAATGGGAATTTCTCTCCTATATTTCGTGTTTTCCTTGGTAAACTTCAATTATCCCACACCAATTGATTATTTGTACTCAAGTGATCAAATTAACTGATTCTTTGTGGCCTGAAAGTTTCCTGGGATCATGTACTGTGCACATCTTGCTCACTGTTGTTTCTATCTATTTATCAACTCTGCCTAGGTCATTCATCCTCAATAATCTATAACTTATTGAGTGGAATTAAACAGAACACATCCTCATGGATAGAAGTTTTTATCTCAGAAGAGTATTGAAGGTATTTTAAAAATAAATGAATTTTATTTTAATTAAGAATAAAAATTAAGGAAACCATTAGATTTTGATTGTCACCCAGTTGTCATAGCTTTCTTCTAGACCCTGAAAAAGGCAACTCTTTTCTCCTATCTCTTTCCAATGTTCTCTAGTGATTTTTATAAGCAAGGCTGAATTGAAAATATTAGTGGTCATTTGTGATTGTCACATTAGCAATATAATGTGGACACCTGGGGAAAAAATGCTTCTGGACATTTGGCTTGCTGCAGACCCTTGTCTTAGACAACACTCACATACTCTCTCACTTTCCAGACAATATCAAAGTTAATGCTGTTTGCTATAGCACAAGTTGATCAGAATTACTTTCAGCTTTTAATAAACATCTCAGTAGCCTTAGGGAAATTGCACTTATTACTTCATTTGACATTTTAAAAATATAATTATATCACTTTAATTATCTAATGAAAATGGAGTTATTGATTTTAAATATTCAGGAATGCTTTTAACTCAGGATTTTCTTTGCATTTTTACCTCACTCCCTTTTATATTTTGTGTAAACTGAATGGCTTGCAAAAGACAGTAAGAGATACTGTGGTAGACAAAGCTGGAGTACTTAATGAATGTTATACTGCTTATTTTGATTTACATTTATCATTTATATTTGTTGAATTTGGGGAAGTCTGAGACACTTAAAACAGCTATTCATACACTGGAATTCCACATTCTGAAATAATGAAATGCTTTTCTTTGAAAGGATTTTTAGAGCTTGTAAGAAAAGAATTTCGACCTGTTTTTCAGGTAATTACTGTATTAATACTCTTTTAGATTTTAGAGTTGTGTATTTCATAGTGTCTTTATTTTTGAAAGATGCTGAGGTCAAATATGCCCTTCATTGAAATCAACTTCGAATGTCCTTCTTTTCTGGTATAATTATTTTTCTACTAGCTACAAATACTATATACCTTTTTTGTTTGTTTATTTTTGAGACAGAGTCTCACTTAGTTGCCCAGGCTAGAGTGCCGTGGCATCAGCCTATCTCACAGCAACCTCAAACTCCTGGGCTCAAGCAATCCTACTACCTCAGCCTCCTGAGTAGCTGGGACTACAGGCATGCGCCATCATGCTCGGCTAATTTTTCTATATATTTTTAGTTGTCCAATTAATTTCTTTCTAATTTTGGTGGAGACGGGGTCTCGCTATTGCTCAGGCTGGTCTGGAACTCTTGGGCTCACACGATCCGCCCGCCTCGGCCTCCCAGAGTGCTAGGATTACAGGCGTGAGCCACCGTGCCGGGCCCTATATACCTTTTTATTTTTCTTCAAGGATCATTCTCCAAATCTCCCAAGATCATCCTCATTCAATGTATATTTAAGGCCATGATAACAATAACGATATACAAATTTTATTAGGTAAGCAAATCTGCTGAATTATAAATTTAGATCTTGTCAAAAGGAAATTTAAACTGTTTCTGAATTTGTACTTCTAGCTCTATTTATTTGAAAAGATGAGATTTTATTATACTTTTACTTTATATTTTGTAGAATGACATGAGTTTTAGCATGGACAAAAAAGTTAATGCATTATTTTGCCAGAAAACAACTACTTTAATAAAATATGATAACAGCTATGCATTGCAGATACTACTCTTTCTTTTTACAATATCCATTATGTTTTAATGCATCACATATTTACTGAATTTGACATTACTGCTTGCAAGGTGCTTTTTCATTTTATTCTCATCACAACTCTGTGAAGGAGGTATTATTATTTGAAAATAGGGGAACAGGGTTTAGAGGGGCTTTGCGGCTTGTTAAAAACAAACATTTGTATATTATTATATCAATACTTTATTTATTTTTCTTTAAACATTTTATTGACAGAACTTTGCTGAAGGCCCAGGGCAGGTGGGGTTTCTGTGGGTGGCCAAAGAGAGGGGCGAATTTGGCTCTGGGTGGGTGGAGGAAAGGACGGCTGAGGCCCGGGAGCCGGCTGTCTGCAGCTGCTACTGCACCGGGGCAACCTGGGAGATCGTTGCGATCCCAAATAACTCGCTGAGCAGCACGTTGTTGTGGACGGCCATGTCCAGCAGCGCTGGGGTGATCTTCCTCCTGCCGTTGTCCTGGGTCTCGTTGCCTGCCAGCTCTAGGACCTTGGCTGTCAGGTACTCGAGGACGGCAGCCAGGAATACCGGCGCACAGGAGCTCAGCCGCCTGGCGTAGTAGCCCTCCCGCAGAAGATGCTCCGCGTAGCTCACCGAGAATGGCAGCTCGGCTCCGACTGTGCAAGAGCGGGTCCGCCTCTGACGACGGGACGACCGTCTACAGCTCTGGTTGCCCGGCATGCTGGACGTTGCGTGCAATATCTCCACCCGGCCTAGCTCGACGCGATGCCTCTCAAGATGCCGGTCCTCTGTCCAGAACGCTGTATCCTAACGGCCACGGACCAGTCCCCTCATTGGTCGGGGAGCTGGCTGCGTGACATGCACTTCCAGTGGCGTCATTGCCTTCCAGGTGGCACGCGGGCAGCAGGCGGGGTCTTAGAAATGGCAGGAAGTGGGGTGGGAGGATGCTGCTCACCCTCTTCCCTGAACCCTCTCCTTGTGGGAACTCCCGCTTCCTACTGGATGGGAACATGATGCGAAAGATGGAGGGGTGGATACGACTCAGTGCCCTTAAGTATGTTCACAATGTTGTGCAGCCATCACGGCCATCTACTTACAAAACATTTTCACCACCCCTAGAAGAAACCCCTGTACCCATTAAGCAGTCACTCCCCATACCCCGCACTACCTCCCATGTACACACGCACCCACACACATGCCATCGTCACCCTCACCACCTCCACACTCCCCATAGTCCCTGTAAACTGATAATATGCTTTCTGTCTGTGGAGGTTTGCATATTTTGGAGATTTCCTATAGATGGAATCATACAATAAATGCATGGCCTTTTGTGTCTGGCTGCTTTCGCTTAGCATGTTTTCATTATGGTTCATCCATGTGCATTCCGTTGTATGAACAGACCACATTTTGTTTATCCACTCATCAGTTGATGAGCAGTTAGGTAATTTCCACCTTTTGGCTATTGTGACTAGTGCTGCCATGAACATTCCTGTATGACTTTTTGTTTGAACACCTGTTTTCAATTATTTTGAGTCTACATCTAGGAGTCAAACTGCTGGGCCATATTGTAAATCTATGTTCAACTTATTGAAGAATCAGAAAACTGATTTCCACGGGAGCTGTACCCTTTTGCATTCCCAACAGCAGTGTGTGAGGGTCCAGATTTCTCCACATCCTCAAAAATACTTGTTTTCTGTTTACTTCATTTTCTTTTGTTTATAATAGCCATCCTAGTGGGTGTGAAGTGCTATCTCATGGTGGTTTTCATTTGCATTTCCCAAATGGATAATGGCGTTGCTATGGTTTGAATGTACCCCCCAAATTTTATGTGTTGGATACCTAATCCCAAAATTCATATGTTCATTGGAGGTGCAGCCTTTGAGAGACAACTAGGATTAGATAAGATCATCAGGGTGAGACCTCCACAATGGGACTGGTGGCTTTATGAAAAGAGGAAGAGAGACCTGAACTGATACACACGCTCTTGCCCTCTCACCATGTGATGCCCTCTGCCACATTACAACACAGAAAAAAGGCCCTCACCGAATGCCGGTGCCCTGCTCTTGGACTTCCTATCCTCCAGAAATGCAGGAAATAAATTTCTTTTCTTTATAAATTACCCACTCTCAGGTATTCAGTTACAGTGACAGAAAATGGACCAAGACATCTTTTCATGTGCTTCTTGGCCCTTTGTACACCTGCTTTGGAGGAACATCTATTCAAGTCCTTGGCCCATTGTTTAATTGGATCCATTGTCTTTTTGCTGTGGACTTCTTTACATATTCTGGAAAATAGACCCTTACCAGATATGTGATTTGCAAATGTTTCTCCCATTCTGTGGGTTGTCCCTTCATTTTCTGGATAGAGTCCTTTGTTGCACAAAAGATTTTAATTTGGATGTAGTCCAATTTGTCAAAAGAAAAATCTTTTGTAGCTGTGTTTTTGGTGTTATATTGAAAGAACTGCTGCCTAACCCAAGGTCATGGAGATTTACATCTATCTTTTCTTCTGAGAGTTTTATAGTTTCAGCCCTTACATTTAGATCTGTGGTCCATTTTGAGTTTATTTTTTTTTAACATGGTGTTAGATAGAGCTCCAGGTTCATTAGTCATCCCAGCACCATTTGTTGAAGCGATTATTCTTTTCCTCATTGAATGGTATTGGCACCCTTATTGAAAATCAACTGTACATAAATATATGGGTTTATTTCTGACTCTAAGTTGTATAACATTGACCTAATATATATCTATCATGATGCCAGTACCATACTTTATGAATTACAGTAGCTTTGTAGTAAGTTTTGAAATTGGGAAGTGTGCGTCATCCAACATTGTTCTTATTTCTTTGAGATTGTTTTGGCTATCTGGGTCCCTTGCACTTCCATGTGAATTTTAGGATCAGCTTGTCAATTTTTACAAAGAAGGCAGGTTGCATTCTAACAGGCATCACCCTGAATCTGTATATTATCTTAGAAGTTACAGCCATCTTAACAATATTAAGTGTTCCAATCCATTAACACGGAAAGCCTTCCCATTTATTTAGTTCTTCTTTGATTTATTCCAGCAATGTCTTGTCATTTTCAGAACACATGTCTTGCACACCTTTTGTTAAATTTATTCCTCAGTATTTTATTCTTTTTCATGCTATTGTAAAAGTAATCATTTTCTTAATCTTATTTTCAGGTTGTTAGTATATTTTCATTGCTACTGTATAGAAATACAACTGATTATTTCACATTGATCTTGGATCCTACAACTTTGCTGAGCTCATTTACTGCATATTCAAATAGGGATGAGGTGGGTGTCTAAGAACATGCCATTTATGAATAGCGATGGTTTTACTTGTTCCTTTCCAATCTGGATGCCTTTTCTTTGTTTTCCTTGAATAATTGCCATAAATAGAACTTTTTTTTTCAGTCAGCATATTTTTTAATTTTTTTTATTACAGCATATTATGGGGGTACAAATGTTTGGGTTACGTATGTTGCCCTTGGCCCCCCTCTTCAGTCAGAGCTTCAAGAGCGTCCATCCCCTAGATGGGGCACATCACACTCATTATGTATGTATATACCCATCCCCTCCTCCCCCCTCCCATCTGCCTGATGCCTGATAAATCTTACTCCTATATGTGTACTTAGGTGTGGGTCAGTGAAACAAGTTTGCTGGTGAGTACACGTAGTGTTTATTTTTCCATTCTTGGTATGTTTCACTTAGTAGAATGGGTTCCAGCTCTATCCAGGGAAATACAAGAGGTGCTATATCACCGTTGTTTCTTATAGCTGAATAGTACTCCATGGAATACATATACCACATTTTATTAATTCATTCATGTATGGATGGGCACTTGGGTTGTCCCCACATCTTTGCAATTATGAATTGTGCTGCTATAAACATTCGAGTGCAGATGTCTTTTTTACAGAATGTCTTTTGTTCTTTTGGGTAGATGCCCAGTAATGGGATTGCTGGATCAAATAATGCTGGATCTACTTGTATCTCTTTAAGGTATGTCCATATTGCTTTCCACAGAGGTTGCACTAGTTTGCAGTCCCACCAGCAGTGTATGAGTGTTCCTATCTCTCTGCATCCACACCAACATTTATTGTTTGGGACTTTTCGATAAAGGCCATTCTCATTGGAGATAAGTGATATCTCATTGTGGTTTTGATTTGCATTTCATTGATGATTAGAGATGTTGAGCATTTTTTCATATGTTTTTTGGCCATTATTCTGTCTTCTTTTGAAAAGTTTCTGTTCATGTCCTTTGCTCACTTTTTGATAGGGTTATTTGATTTTTTCTTGCTTATTTTCCTGAGTTCTAAATAGATTCTAGTTAACAGCCATTTATTGGATATGTAGCATGTGAAAATTTTCTCCCATTCTGTAGGTTGTCTGTTTGTTCTCGTGACAGTTTCTTTGGCTATGCAGAAGCTTTTTAATTTGATCAGGTCCCATTTATTTATTTTTGTTGTTGTTGTGATTGCCTTTGAGGTCTTCTTCATAAATTCTTTGCCTAGGCCAATGTCTAGAAGAGTATTTCCAACATCTTCCTCTAGAATTCTAATAGTTTTACTTCTCAGGTTTAAGTCTGTTACCCAGCGTGAGTTGATTTTTGTGAGAGGTGAAAGGTGTGGATCCTGGTTCAGTCTTCTACATGTGGCTATCCAGTTTTCCCAGCACCATTTATTGAATAAGGATTCTTTTCCCCAGTGTATTTTTTTTTTCTGCTTTGTCAAGGATTAGATGGCTATATGAAGATGATTTTACATCTGGGTTCTCAGTTCTGTTCCACTGGTCAATGTCCCTATTCTTGTGCCAGTACCAAGCTGATTTAATTAATCTAGCCTTGTAGTATAGCTTGAAGTCTGGTAAATTGATACCTCCCATTTTGTTTTTATTGCCTAGAATTGTTTTGCTATATGGGGTCTTCTGTTGTTCCATACGAAGTGTAAAATTAATTTTTCTATATCTGTGAAAAATGATGTTGGTATTTTAATAGGGATTGCATTGAATCTGTAGATCATTTTGGGTTGTATAGACATTTTGACAATGTTGATTCTGCTGACCCATGGGCATGATATGGTTTTCCACCTGTTTATGTCCTCTGCTGTTTCCTTCCTCAGTGTTTCATAGTTCTCCCTGTAGAGGTCTTTTACCTCCTTAGTTAAATATATTCCTAGGTGCTTTATTTTCTTTGTTGCTATTATGAAGGGTATTGAGTCTTTGATTTCATTCTCAGTTTGACTGTTATTGGCGTATATGAATGCCTGTGATTTGTGTGAATTGATTTTGTAACCTGAGACTTTACTGAATTCATTTATCAATTCCAGGAGTCTTTTGGTCGAATCCTTGGAGTTTTCTAGATATAATATCATATCATCAGCAAAGAGTGAGTGTTTGATCTCTCCTTCCCCCATTTGGACACCTTTAATTCTGCTCTCGTGTCTAATTGCTATAGCAAGGACTTTCAGAACTATGTTGAATAGAAGTGGAGATAGTGGGCAACCTTGTCTGGTTCCAGTTCTAAGTGGGAATGCTTTCAATTTTTCCCCGTTCAGTATGATGTTGACTGTGGGTTTGTCATATATGGCTTGTATCATTTTTAGATAAGCCCTGTGTATGCCTATTTTGTTAAGCGTTTTTATCATAAAAGGGTGTTGAATTTTGTCAAATGCTGTTTCCGTGTCTATTGAGAGGATCATATGGTCTTTGTTTTTGCTTCTGTTTATGTGGTGAATTGCATTTATAGATTTGTGTATGTTGAACCATCCCTGCATCTCTGGGATGAAGCCCACCTGGTCATGATGAATTATTTTCTGGATAAGCGCCTGGATTCAGTTAGCTAGGATTTTGTTGAGAATTTTTACATCTGTATTTATAAGGGATATTGGTCTGTAGATTTCTTTATTGTTTCGTCCTTTCCTGGTTTTGTTATCAGGGTGTTTTTGGCTTCATAAAATGTGTTGGGGAGGATTCCATACTTCTTGATGTTGTAGAATAGTTTCTTCAGGATAGGCACCAGTTCTTCTTTGTAGGTGTGGTAAAATTCGGGTGTGAAACCATCAGGTCTGGGAGTTTTCTTTTTAGGAAGGTTTTTTATTGCTGTTTCAATTTCAGTACTTGATATTGGTCTGTTCAAGAATTCTATTTCTTCCTGCTTGAGCCTAGGGAGGCTATGTGTTTCTAAAAATTTGTCCATTCCCTTAACATTTTCCAGTTTGTGAGCATAAAGATTTTTGTAGTATTCATAAATTATATCTTTTATCTCTGTGGTATCAGTTGTAATATCTCCTTTTTTTTTTCCTGATGGAGCTTATTAGAGATTTTTCTTTTCTGCTTTTTGTTAGTCTAGCCAAAGTCATGTCAATTTTGTTTACTTTTTCAAAAAAACAACTTTTTGTTTTATTAATCTTCTGTGTAATTTTCCTTTTGTCAATTTCATTTAGTTCTGATTTGATCTTATTAATTTCTCTTCTTCTTCTGGGTTTGGGGTCGGTCTGTTCTTCTTTTTCCAGCTCTTTGAGTCGATTCATTAGGTTGTCTATTTGTGATCTTTCTGTCTTTTGAATATAGGCATTTACGGAAATAAACTTTCCTCTCAGGACTGCTTTAGCTGTGTCCCACAGATTTTGATAACTTGTGTCTCCTTTGTCATTTAGTTCAAAGAATCTTTTAATTTCCATTTTTATTTCCTCATTTATGAAGTAATCATTCAGCAGAAGGTTGTTTAGTTTCCACAACTTTGTGTAGAATTGAGAGTTTCTGTTAGGGTTGATTTCTACTTTTATTCCACTGTGATCTGAGAAGATACATGGTATAATTTCTGTTTTTTAAAATTTTTTGAGACACCCTCTGTGTCCTAGGATATGGTCAATCTTAGAGAATGTCCCATGAGCTAATGAGAAGAACATATATTCAGTAGTTTTTGGGTAGAATGTCCTGTAAATCCTGTAAATGTCAGTCAGGGACATTTGTTCTAGAGTTCTGTTGAAGACCATTATTTCTTTGTTAATTTTCTGTTTGAAGGATCTGTCCAGTGCTGTCAGTGGGATGTTGAAGTCTCTGGGTATTATGGTGTTGCTATTTATCAATTTGTTTAGATCAAGTAGAGTTTCTTTTATGAATCTGAGTGTACCTAAGTCAGGTGCATACATATTTAGAATTGTTATGTCTTCTTGTTGAACTGTACCCTTCACCATTATATAGTGACCTTCTTTGTCTTTCATTACTTTTGTTGATTTAAAAACTAAGTTATCTGAAATCAAAACTACTATGCCAGCCTTCTTTTGGCTTCCATTTGCTTGAAATATTGATTCCCCCCCCCCCCCGCCTTTACCTTTAGTCTGAATGCATCCTTGCAGTTTAGATGTATTTCCTGAAGACAGCAGATACTTGGTTGGTATTTTTTTATTCATTCGGCCAGCCTATGTCTCTTGAGTGGGGAGTTTAAGCCATTCACGTTTATTGAGAGAACTGATATACGGGGCAAATTTCTGTTCATCCTGTTGGGCTGAACTTTGTTGCTTTGTTTTCTCTCTTGAACCATTGTGGTATCTGGCCTTTGATCTTTAGCTTTTGAGTAGTTTGACATTCGTGAGTGTTTATCATGCTGATCCATGTGTAACTCTGTTTTCAGTACTTCTTGGAGGGCTGGTCTTGTCTTGGTGATTGCCCTCAGTCTTTGCTTATCTGAGAATGTCTTTATTTCTGCTTTGTATACAAAACTTAGCTTTGCAGGATACAATATTCTGGGCTGGGCATTATTCTGTTTCAGAAAAGTGAGAATGGGGCCCCTGTCTCTTCTTGCTTGTAAGGTTTCAGTTGAGAAATCTGGCATTATTTGGATGGGTTTTCCTTTGTATGCTACTTCTTTCTTTTGCCTTATAGCTTGTAGAAGGGTCTCTTTAGTGGATATTTTGGTCAGCCTGATGACTGCATGTCGTGATGTGTTCCTGCTTGCATTGAATCTCCCAGGGGTCCTTTGAGTTTCTTGTACCTAGATATCTAGAATTTTATCAAGGCCTGGGAAATTTTCTTCTATTATATCTTTAAACAGATTATCCAACCCTTTTGTGTTTTCTTCTTCACCTTCAGGAATTCCCAAAAGTCTCAAGTTAGGCTTCTTCATATAATCTCACATTTCTTGTAGGCTTTGCCCTTTTCTCTTATTTCTCTGCTCTATCTCTGTGACTGACTTATTTAATTGGAAGGTATTATCTTCAATCTCTGAGATTCCTTCTTCTGTTTTATCTGCCCTGTTCTTGAGGCTTTCCACTGTGTTTTGTAGTTACCCAAATAAATTTTTCATTTCCAGGAGTTCGGTGTGATTTTTCTTTAATATTTCAGTTTCTTTAGTGAATTTTTCTTCCAAGTCCTGGATTTTTTTTGTGGTTTCTTTGTGTTGGTTATCTATTTTTTTCTTGCATATCATTGAGTTTTCTTATAATCCATGTTTGAAATTCTTCTGTCATTTTAGTGTTCTGAATTTGGTTAATGTCCATTGCTAGAGA